>CM048751.1:15982500-16377500 GCA_026315105.1 Locusta migratoria
AAGTTTATTGTGCGGTATCACTCCCTGTATAAAGCCAACCAATGCCCTTGAACAGTGCAAGGAGTTCCTTTACCCCCATATTTGCTGCCTCTTCTATTCTTGCCTTCTTTTAACATAAAACTAATGTTCCTGAAGGCATTTACGTCACACAGATAAAGTGGAAAAAATGTTCAAATGTTTGTAAATCTATGAGACTTAACTTCTTAGAGCATCAGTCTGTAGGCTTACAAACTAAACTAACTCAAGGAAAAACACACACACACACACACACACACACACACACACACACACACACGAGGGAGGACTCGAATCTCAGACAGAGAGAAACTGCACTCGCCGCAGGAAGGTGTGTTATGGATAGTAGAATTAAAATAAGACATTTCCAAACAGAATGTTTATTTGTAATGAGTACTATTCCTATAATCTAGAAAAAGACTTAGTTATAAAGAATATTATATCATAGTTACAAGTGTAGCTCTTAAGTTTCCAGTTGTTTGCAACATGAGAATGTTTATAGTTATTATCAGTGAGCAGCAGGTCACTGACACACTCGGTATTTGACTGGCGTTTTGTCAACAGTATGCCTGCTTTACTGAAAAACCGTTCACTAGGTGTGCATGTAACTATTGATTACCTAGGACAAGTGGTCTGCAGAATGTTTTTTCTGTATGTTTCTGTCGACGACACGAGATTTGGGTAATTTCTGACGTCAATAATGTCAAAGTGATAGTTCAGACTACTGATTCCAGATACTCTCTGTAGTTTCTTCCGTAGCCCAAGGGAAGTGTTCACATGAACAAAGAAGTGTTAAGAAGCTATGGTTGATGTCGAAGCTAGACTAAACTATTAAAATGATTTTTATTCTTTTTTAAACTGAAATCACAAAAGATGGAATTATTAAAATATCTAGAGTGAGCCGTACATATATACAACTACGTGACCTCTGGGCCAAAAGATTCTGTTGACCTCATGGCTTTTGCTGCCTGTTCCTAGCCATCCTTGATATATATTCAGGATGAGAAGTGTCGCACACAGATGAATGAACATTCAGTTGATGCATTCCAAGATGGATGTGTTGTTTTTTCGCTGCTGAATTGGTGGCCATCAAATAAGCGATCAGTCATTTTTATTCTCTACCAGTAAGACTCACTATAGGCAGTGATTAACTGAGCAGTCTTCAGGTTTTTACGCAGTGGTATCGTTGATACCCATTGTTCGTGACTATCCAGTATCTTCTTTCTGATCTCTGTCCAGCTGAGTCTTTGTGTGGATTTCCAAGCATGTTGGGATCCTAGGGAACAAACATGTTGACCTAGTTGTCTCCCAAGAAGCCTTTATGGTCTTTCTTATTCCTTTTTTTTTTAATCTGGATTTAAGCCTTCAGTTACCACTATGCCACCATTTATTGGAGACTTGGAATCTGGAATGGTCCACGATGATCTCCCCAAACTGCAGGCTTCAAAGGAAGCCACAGCTATGCCAGTCTTCCTTTTCTGCTTTTTGTGGGGAAATTTGGAGAAAAGAATTCTCTTTTGACTTCACATTGGTAAAATTAGCTGATCCAGTATATTACCATACAAGAGAGCCATTGTGAAGTTTGTGGCGGTCATTTGGATGTATTTGCAACTTTTATAATTAGCTGTCTTGAAAAATCTAGGTGATTAAATTGACAAATTTATGATAAGAATATTATAGAGGAAAATTCCTAGCAGGAAAAATTTATTCAAAAAATAGATGATTACTTACCAGGCGAAGGAGCACAGGCAGTGATAGTAGCAGAAATAAATAAAACACACACACACACACACACACACACACACACACACACACACACACACACACACAAAATATTCACAAACGCACACACACCTAGGCAGACATACTGAAGAAAGCAAAGAATTTGGACAGAGATACCACTTCAGGCAGTCTCTCTGTCCAGAGAATCGAGGCAAAGATGTTAAAGATGGTGGGTGAGAATTTGAATTTAGCGGAGGTTGAGACCACGTGGGCAATGGGAAGAGAGAATATGCTGAAGGGCAAGTTCCCATCTCCGGAGTTCTTAAAGACTGGTGTCGGTGGGAAGTATCTCCTACCCTTGTAACCGCCCCATTGTAAAACCTGCCCTATGCACCGTTCCACCACCACTTACTCCAGTCTCATAACCCAGAAGGTGTACACGGGCAGAGCCATTTGCGATAGTACCCACGTGATTTACCAACTGACATGCCTGCACTGTGAAGCGTTCTATGTGGGAATGACCAGTAACAAACTGTCCATTCACGTGAACGGTCACAGGCAGACAATGTTTGTTGGTAATGAGGATCACCCTGTGGCTAAACATGCCTTGGTGCACGGCCAGCACATCTTGTCACAGTGTTACACCATCCGGGTTATCTGGATACTTCCCACCAACACCAATCTTTCAGAACTCCAGAGATGAAAACTTGCCCTTCAGCATATTCTCTCTTCCCATTGCCCACCTGGTCTCCACCTCCGCTAAATTCAAATTCCCACCCACCATCTTGAACATCTTTGCCTCGATTCTCTGGACAGAGCCTCTGCCTCAAGTGGTATCTCTGTCCAACTTCTTTGCTTTCTATGGTATGTCTGCCTAGGTGTGTTTGCGTTTGTGAATATGTGTGGGTGTGTGTGTATTTGTTTACCCACCTCTTTTCCCCCCAAGGTAAGTCTTCCCTGTCCTGGGATTGGAATGGCTCCTTACCCACTCTCTAAAACCCCTCATTATTTCCTTTTCCCTCTCCTTCCCTTCTGTGTGAAGAAGCAGCTAGGCTGTGAAAGCTAGCGTTTGTGTGTTTTATTTATTTGTGCTACTATCACTGCCTGTGCTTCTTCGCCTGGTAAGTAATCTTCATCTATTTTTTTATATAAATGATTAAATTGACACCCTAATTTGTTGTAACAAAGCATGAAGGTTGGATATGTTCCACAGATTATACACTATTTCAAAGTGTAATAGTTGCAATGAGCTCAATAATGATTCTTTGGATGTAAGAAAACTATCAGTCTGCTCAGGAAATGGGTGAACTTTGTAATTATTTTGAATTGTAATTGTTGGAGATTGCTTGTTGATTACTCTGGCTACTGTAAAATTAAAGGCATATCAGATATTTATAAATAGTCAGTTCCTAGTTAATCACTTTCACTCCCGAGGTGCAGGTGCTGATAATTACTAAGAAAGCCCTGATTGTATTGCCTACAACACATGTCCCATCCATGTTGTTTCGTACTATTGAAGATTAAATAAGTGATGAGATAAATAATGCACTTGATATATATTGTTCTATGGAATCCAGTTCAGTTATAATCTCACACTCTGCATTCTCAATCTCACATTATTCATCTGCTTAAAATGAGATCACCATTGCTAATTCTTTGTCAAACATTCACTCTCTACATTAAACAAATTAACATTTCATATATTTTGCCACCACGATAACCTTTTCCAATTGTCATGTTGACTATTATGTGGCAAGTGTATGACTCATTGCCTTGCACTAGTGGGTCACTAGATGCTTCCAAAACTGAGGTGTCCCCTCCAGAAATGCTGCTGTGTGTGGGGTAAAGAAGTGTCAACGCACCATTGGTATCTCTACTTTACACCTAGCCCAGTCTAAATTTCCACAAAAGTAGGCTAAAATGGCAAATTGTGGTCTAGTTCTTTTTTATACATGTTATTAGGACCAGTTAGAATAGTGTGAACCCCAAGTTGCAAGTTCAAAAAATCGGTGCTTCCAAAGTAGGTCTTGTAACTCGTGAACCATGAGTTTTCCCACATTGTTATTACCATTATTAAAGTACATATTATTTAAAGCCCAAACACAGCTTTGTAAGTCTACTAGTTTTTCAGATATGGAACGTCAAATTTGAGCGGAATATTGCCACAATTGCTCATCCTGTGAGAAAAGTCATGAGAATCGAAGGTGTAGTAAATTTTATTGGCTTTGAGGTACAAAATGAAGTCTCCTGTCCCAGCAGATCTCTTAAAATGGTACAAAAACAAAAGGTCTTCTTGTGTATCATGATGACAACATGAGGCCATCATACATGACACTGCTGATGCAGAAAACTTAATGATAGATCAGAAATCCATCTCCCATTTCCATCTGTGGACAAAGTACTGACTATCAGCAGTGGAATTAGGAAAAGTGATGAAATAAATTGCCACCTAGCTCACGAAAAAGGCATTGAAGGGGTGAAGAAACTAATTGCCATCACATTTGGGAAGATGACTTTCAAAAGAAAACAGTGCTACCTTTGGTGACAGTCACCAACTCTATTAAAGTACACAATAAGTGTGTTGATGTGAATCCACTCACCATTTTCAAGTGGATATGCATCTTGAAGAAGTGAACTGATATAACATTTTAAGTTGAATCTGGTCCCTTATCCACTGGCGCCTGTAATGACTACACCGTCGTTGGGGTGTTAAACACTAATCTTCCTTCCTTCCTTCTTCACCGATGTTGTTCAATGAAGGGGGGATGTGGAAGGGAGCTAAATCAACTTTCTATGCCACTTTCACTCCACTTACCAAAAACATTTCTCTTGGAGATGGGACCTTTGTAGTGGAGGACGGGTGATAGTCTTATGAAGAAGGTATCTGGCATGGAAATGACTTGATTAGGGCAATCATTGCTATTTACATCACCTACACTTTAAACAACTTTGATAGGAACATACCAGTGGTTTTTGGTGGATACCTTATGGATGGAGCCCTCAGGAGTACTAAACCTGCAGAACTTTCACTCCATTGCACTGCCCCTTCTTGCAACGAGATGGTATGACTCTTCAACTATAATTGAATTATCTACATCTACATAAATACTCTACAAGTCACAATGAAGTGCATGGCAGAGGGTCCCAGGAGAAACTGTTAGCCATTGACTCCAACAAAAGTCATTGATCAGTTACACTCTGTGTTTTGATTTGAGGATGTTGAAATTAAGAGACCAAAAGAAGACGCAGTCCATACCACCCTTGATAAAAGCACATTCTATGAGGCTGTGATCGTGATTGGAGACGATGTGAATTTACTCGTTCACCTTTGTGGCTTGGGCCTCAATATCCGAAATGTTTATTTCCAGAAAAATGAAAGAGATAATGCAGTTTCCCATCTCTTCTTTCATTTGAGGAGAAACAGAATTTGCTGCCATATTTGAACTCTTCCTATATGCATGTGGATGTGACATTACTTCTGTCCTTTTCTGGCAAGGAAAAACAAAATTGTGGAGTGTTCTTAAAACAGGTACCTGATTGACTTGTCCACCGCGTTTCTTTTGCCAGATGAGACTCGTGAAACTATTAACTGAGGTTGTAGAGAGTGCCTGATCGCTCTGTATAGCTGGGGGACACGACACGTCCTTTGGTTCCATCTGTTCGACAGATCAGCAGCCAGTACGAAGGGACCTGGTGTGTTTGTCCCAAACCAAAGAAGCAACTTCCTTCCGTTCATATTTCTCATTCCACCAAGTGCAAAAATGGTTATGAATGGCGAAGGATGCCACACAGTGGGGTTAGAGAGCTCCCTTGGTCTATTTTTAATAATATTATGTGAAAGCAGCCCGCAACAAAACTTAACAGATCGCTTTCTTGTAAGTGCAAGATGGAATACATAAGAATTTGCACCTGCTGGAGTGCTGGGTTTCAGTGCTCAGCTTTGTGTACTCGCTGCTCTGGCACCACCTGCCACAACATTGCTAAAGGTCTCGTGTATGAGGCTGAAGACGGTCCCAATTAACTTCTGCCTTCGGTCGAGCATCCAGATATGGACACAGCACCCCAGCAACCTTATGTTCCTGGAACATGGCTGTGAACAACCAGGTCCCTCTAAAGAAACAAAACATAGATACTCTTCATTTGTTAAAATTTATTAGTTTTTATAACATAAGTAGATTTAACTAACATTTTTAAGACAATGATGTACCTTTTTCCTTTCGTTGAATACCCACAATATTGTTTTTTTAGAAATTCAGATCAAAGCGAGAGCAAAACTTAAAATTTTCACATTACTAGACACTAGAGAATGTCAAAAAATTTTGCAATTTTTCCCTTATTACTTTCTAAGGGCAGGTTTTTTGAAGTTGCAAATGTGGGTTCACATTATTCTGACAGGTCCTAACAACAAATAAAAAAATCAGAACTAAATCATGCTCTGAGATTTTAATGTCAAATTTGACTGGCATATTAGACTTTTTAAATGCTAAAGGCTTTAATCCTCTTTGATGTGGCAGTAAACATGAGAGTTCTTCTACTGTATTCACAGAATGTCACAGTAGTTTCACTGCACGACTTAATGTTATCAATCTGAACCTGAAGTTTAACTTGTTCTAATTGATGCTGCTGGATGTAATAGCTACCTCCTATACCAAACCTAGAGTACTATTTAAAAACACATCCTGTGATCTTGAATACACTTCTATAGAACATTGTCCAACGACTATGAGCAGATGCTGCCACTTACTTAGTATTTGTTATAAATTTTGATTTGTCGAATCTCACTTTAAAAAGTGTCCCTAATGTTCTTTAAGGATGTATACTGCATCCCACAGCAGTGCTAATTTAATCAGGGTATGAATAATATGTTTCATCACATTCACAGAATATGACATCAACTGCGCATGGGCAAAGCTGAAAATGTGTACCCAGCCAGTCGAACCCGGGTCTCCCGCTTCCTAGGCAGTTGCATTGACCACAACACTGTGGACACAGTGATGACCATAGCTGTAAGGACTACCTAAGCATGCCTCCCATCATACACAAATTTCCAGCTCTACCCTGCCCACAGTACTCAAACTCGTAGTCACTATGTACTAATTTGATAGTTAGTGTCATAGACAAAATGAAGTGTACACCATTCACTTCTTAGTATTGTTGCAATATATTGAGGCTATTGGTGAAATTGAAAGGATATGGATGGCTGCTATAAACTTAATATTCGAACATCTTATATGCATAATGTTTACTGTAGCACAACTGTAGCAAGGTAAGTCTGCTTCCTGATCTTGACTACCAATTTAAATAAACACAGTGAAAAATTATTGCTTTTCTGCTGATTGGAACTTGTTTTTCAGCATGTGCATGTTTACCAATGGGGAAAAAAGAGGTAAAGTCCAGGTTTAAATATCAATATTAGTGTGAAAAGGATAGAACGCTACTCGCCACGAGTTGAATTGTGGCGGGCACATTCCATATAAGCTTTTCGATAATCTACCTGGCTAAAGTACTTAAATGTGTCTGTGCTGTGCGTCATTGTATGGTTTGTTCCTATATGTACTGAAAATGTGTTCCTCCTACAGCTTAGTAAATTTATCATCATAATTTTTATTTTCTATTTTTATTGTATGTTGTAGGTGATTACTGGGCCTGTAATGGTTGCTGGTGATCACAAATTTCACCCAGAATGTTTTTGCTGTACATCATGTGGAAGCTTCATTGGCGATGGCGAGTCTTATGCACTTGTGGAGCGCTCCAAGCTCTATTGGTAAGTCTATGTAAATTTTGTGTATTATAAATAAAACCATGAAATTTCAGATTTTGAAGAATACAGATCTCATCTTCTTTCCCCTATACACTTTCCACACTTGATAAACTTACCCCTCATGCCTTTCCCCCCCCCCTCCCCTTTTATAAACACACACACACACACACACACACACACACACACACACACACACAGACAGACAGACAGACAGACAGACACACACACAAAATAACTGACATTCACACAAACTACCTACACATCTATCTCCACCCCACCACCCCCCAACATGTAAGGTCTAGAAAGTGCAGATTTGTTGTTTGTTGTTATAATTTTTTCCAGTTTAATTTTTTATTTAATATTGTTCAGTTATTGGTTATACTTGAAAGATACCTATAGCCTTCTTTTTAACTCCTTTGTCCCATTACATTTTTATTTTTTGGAGAAAAGCATTGTTTTGAAAAACTAAAATGATTTTGTTTTTATCATTCTGTGACAGTTCAGTGTCATTAACAACTGACCCATTTGATAAAATAATATAAAATTTGTATTTCTGAAGTCCCAAAAATGCACTCTTGTAATTGCAAAGTTAAAAATAAGAAACCAAATAAAAACAATGGAAAGCAATTGGTGAATAATATAAATTTAAGAAATATAATAGAAATTTTTCATTTTGCCTCTGATAGTGAGGTACTAATTTACATATTTCCAGTGGTCAGTGCTACAAGCGCCAGATGCAACCCCTTACAAAGACTGTTGGTGGTATGTCAAATGCACGAAAACCGCATTCCATACGCCTAGTAGAAATACCACCTCTAAATGATGGACAACGAAGTATTAAACTTAGTGCAGAAGGAGGTCGTGGCATTCCAGTTGTTCATTCTGAACCATATGGATGCCGTGGACTAAGGATCTCAGAGTAAGAATCTTTTAACCTTCTTTTATTTCTAGTAATGTTCATATTTGATACTAATATTATAGAGGAAAAATTCCTAACAGGAAAAATATACGTAAAAAATAGATGAAGTACACTTACCAGGCGAAGGGGCACAGGCAGTAATAGCAACAAATAAACACGCAGACACACGCATTGTGTGTGTGTGTGTGTGTGTGTGTGTGTGTGTGTGTGTGTGTGTGTGTGTGTGTCTGTGTCTGTGTGTTTATTTGTTGCTATTACTGCCTGTGCCCCTTCGCCTGGTAAGTGTACTTCATCTATTTTTTACGTATAATGTTCATATTTGTATATATGTGCTGCTCACTCTAGATATTTGAATAATTCCATCTCTCTTGTGGTTTGTTTTAAAAATACCCTGTGCATGCTGTGCGCATCAACCATTCTTAACTCTGCTTTGTTCATGTCACCTGATAAAACAGTGGTACACCTCCCGTATCTATGACACACACATTTAGTCGCTTGAAAACAATAATATTTGGGATTCCCCAGATAAAATATAAAATGTACAACATCAAATTAAGAATTTTATTTATTAAATGAAGTTACTCAGAACATGTAGAATAGTCAAACAAATATACACACATTGTATCAGAGATAAGAGAATCTAGCCAGTACACAAATCCATTTTCACCAAAATTGTATACCGTAAACTCGGAGTATCATAGCTTTCACTGTGACAGTTGAAAGATAAAATTGCTTGTGGAATAGGTGTGAGGAAGACAGTGTTGGCAAAGTGTTGTTTACCCTTCCATCACATATGTTCGGCTGTATGTATGTCAGAGATATTGTGTTTAATGGAGTGTTAATCTGCTGTTTTATGAAATCCTCTAATACTATTTATGTTCAGAGTATAATTCAATGATCTATGATCTAAACCTGTAGAGTGGCCTTGAAACAAGAGTTTCTCCCAAGATATAAGATGTTCAAATAACTTCTGAGAATATGAAGAAATACATACCCATTGAAGTATCAGCAGTTGTGGGAGATTGCTGTGTTTTACGTTATTTTAATAAAGGCTTACCGTGAGGTTTGTAGGCTTACAATGGGATCAGATACACTAAGAATGAGAACTGGTTGTAGCTGTTAATTGTCGAAAGGTAGTTCAATGTGATCATTGATTTGATTTTTTTTTCAGGGAAGCCAAAACAGTCTTGGTCCAACCCGCCACTGCCCACACTGAAACTAAGTGTATTGTGCGGTATTAATGTGATCATACTTTCCGGGATAATTTTTGGAAATATAAATTTTCTTTCTTTGTTAGAAACTGATTTAATTCAGCAGAATTTCAATAGTTTGATTTTGGACATTTATATTCTGTCAGATGATTGAAGTCGAAATGAATTTTACTGGCAGTTGATAGAATGTCAACATTTAAAAGAACAATGTACCCTATATTTCCGCAGCTAAGGCGACCTTCACATAAGACGAGGTACAAATTTTCATCAAAATTTTATAGTTTAAGCATATATCTATCCTAAAAGATGACCCCCCAAGTTACCGTATTTACTTGAATGCATCCCGCAGTTTTTTTCCCCAGTTTTTGAGATCTAAAAATGCCTGAGATTTGGAGGAAAACCTTCTGGAATTTCCGAAAAATGCCTTTTGAAGCCGCTGTAAGTAGTTTTCATGATTGGTACACCTGGATTTCACCCTTTTTTACAGTGTTTGCGGTCTGCTTTTGAACTTTCGTGCGTGTAGTGCTACATTGTTCCCAATCGTGAAGAAGCATGGCTTTTTATTATTATTATTATTATTATTATTATTATTTCTCTCTCTTTTATACTGCGAAGTTTTTAAAAAAGTAATTTTTCGCCGAGACGACATTCAATCGCGCTAATGCACATATTATGTGGATGAAAACTTGCAAAATTGCCAGAGAACAGATGATAAAGGATTTCGAAAGAAGCCACAATTGTTGCGTATAGCTCCGAAATATTTTAACTCTTTCATTATACTGAACTTTTGATTTGACTTTGGTGATATGAGGTAAGCAGTTGAACAACTTTATAGCCATGTACCCACTGCTCCTCTCAAACTGTGTTGTATTATGCTGTGGAATTCTTAAATTCATGCAGTTTCTGGTGGTGGTGGTGGTGGTGGTGGTGAACATCTGTATTTTTTATGAATTTATCTTTATGATCCCAAGCTATTATAAGAATTTTTTAAACATACAAACTGTAGAAACTTAGAATCTTCTATTTTTTGAATAGAGGTTTGCAACTGTCTCTTGGTCTTACATTCCGCATTATTCTTATTGCTCTCTTTTGTAATTTACAAATTTTAATTGTCAGTTGAGTGACCCAAGATTTCTATTCCATAGCTCATTATGGAATTAAAATATGCAAAATATACCATGCACAGATCATCTCCATTTATTAATGGTCTAATCTGTTTGAGAGCAAAAACTGCACTGCCAAGTTTCCTGCTTATATTGACAATATGTTATTTCCATCCTAAAAACTGTCAATGGTAATCCCTAAGGATTTTGTGTTTTCAACTACTCATACATTTAGCTCTTGTAATTCAGTTAAATCTTTTGTTTTGCTTCTGTTGTTTGTAAAAAGCATTGCAGTTGTTTTCTTGGATGTTTTAGTATTCCTACTTATTCTGGTATAATCTTTTATTGTGTTATGTAAACTGTAAGTAGAAAGTAAGCTACCAAGTTCTATTTTATATTTTGCCTCGGATATGGAGTCAGTGTTCAGATCTCCACATATAATTAAGTTATTCTTTCAAAATTTTGAGAACAGACTACCAAGGTTTTTTGAGAACACATTGAAATCCCCATTGGGGGTTCGGTATATAGACACAATTACATGTGATACTTTTGCCACTTCAATTTTTATTCCACTAAACTCAAAATGTTCTTCAGTTACATATTTTTCCAAAGGGAATACAGTTAGAGGACTGGATATGCCTTATGTAACGAATATGCAACTACCATCATTTTGTAAATTATTTCTGCAGAAATATGAAAATAGATTCTAATTCTCAAGGTTTATACATTTTCTCATTTTCCTTGAGCCAATGCTCAGTTATACAGAGAACAGTAGGTCTTCCATCTCTATCATTGTTTTCTAAAGCTACTTGCAAATTTAATAGCTTATTTCTTATTGATTGTATATTTGGTGAGAGATTACTAGCACATGAAATGAGGTACTATTTACTACTCTTGATTGACTACTTTGATTGCAAAAGTCTGAAAGTACTGAATACTGCTGCAAGAATGTCGATTCTACCTTATTTGTGGCACTGACTGGGTGCTGGCCTTTTTTCCTTCAGTCCTGTACATAAAAAATCACTGAGACGGGAGGGAGGCACAATATTTCTTCTGTTAAACACTAAGCTCTCTGCTGTGGATGTCTTCTTATTTATTGCTGCTGGAGAAACTAATGGTTGCTTAGCTGTTTTGGTTGGTGTTTTGACTGCTGGTACTGACACTGACGATTCTGCTGCATCTCCTTCTGATCTTAAAACAGGTTCTAGTGGTGCTTATCTATGGTGTCGCTGCACATTTTTTGTTGTTGTATCTTGAAAATCGTCAGATGTTGGGCTTGACTGAGATACTTCTCCTGAGCTAGATGCTGCATATGGTATAACTTCCTGGTTCCACTGTTGACAGTTATGTTTTTCTGTATCCCCTTTGTGTGACAGTGATGTTGTAGTCAGCTTTTTAGTAGCTCCTAGATTTTCATTTATTATGCCTGGTGTTGAGTTGGATAACTTCGTTTTCACTTTGGAATCTTCGTGTGTTTCCATTTTTGAGTTTTCTGAGAAGTCTTCAAACTGAATGTTTATTAGTGCTGGTACTGGGAAACTGGATTCTACTGTTGTAAATATCTACACAACTTCTCTTTGCCTTCCATTAGCAAGTGAAGTCCATGTTTTGTATAGCGCTTCTACTGAGAAACGCAATGACATCCATGATCTTTACATGCTCATAGTTTTTCAGTGTGTTAATTAAGAATTTACGTAATGTTTTATTGTTCAAATTCTGCAGATTGTATCTGTATGGAATTGTGCACATATTTAGAGTTGTGTGGGCTGTCTTTTGAAGAGAATCTCTTAAAGCTCATTTGAAATCCTAGATTTTTTGTGATGTCATTTGTCCCACCTAGAATGATGACACTGTCTTTTTTCATATATTCTTTCATCTTCTGTTCTATGTTGTAGATGACGTTCTGTAACTGGGCATTAGGTTTTAAAATGGAAGATACAAAATATTTTTGATGGTGAAAATTGTTCATAATTTTTGCGTATTGACATACATGACTGTCAGAATTAATATGTTCTGACTCTTGATATCGCTATCATTTTTTGAAGATTTCATTGAGTGCTTTTCTCTGCAATTTTCAACTGTTTGAACTCTCTCTTCTCTTATGGCATTTTGAAACACAAACACTGGTGTCCACCGCTAATGTTTTTTTGCTTATGAAACCCTCAGTCTGCATTTCTTTTTCGCTATTCACAACTTTTATAAATTTGTTTTAGAGTGGCTCACTTATTTTCAGATGATATAACAGTTCAGTATTGTCCTTTTGAAGTTTCGTTACATCACATTTTAAAGAATCAATTTCTGACTGCGTATTTACATTACGTGCTTTTAATTGTCACGTTGCAATGGAAGTAGGCTTGACTTCGAAGGCAACTAAACACAGCACTTATACTGAAAGCACGTTTATTACGAACTCAACATACACGCAGCACTGACTGCCTCTCAGGCAGAGTGCTCTGCTATTTATACACAGACAGAATTTACCAGAAATTAGAAGAACAGTTAACATAAGAAACAAGTAGAATTTACAAGTGAACATAAGAAAGATGTAGAACCTTCTGGAATTGTAAATTACAAAGAAATAAATTTTTGCCGGTGGGCGGGATTGACCCGGCGACCTTCTGCTCCGCAGTCCGTGACGCTATCCCCTGCACCACGCCGGCAGTTGGAGTGCGTGGTCTCTCGCGGCATAATTGTTCTTTATCGGTTAGACATGTGGCACATTTTCTTTTTCAATGGCTTTATTTACGTTTTGAAAAATCCGCCATGTTAAACCTGTTGCAGTATTTAAATGGAAAAAACTGTTTCCACGTTCCTTCTTCTTCCTTCCTCGATAATTAAATGATGCACAATACACTATGATTTAAAATAAACACTGCACTTTTCACATATTACACTTTTATCACACTATTTACGTTCTCTGTTTACAAAGCTAACACAATCGCTGCTATTACCGCGCTTCATTGCGCAAAACTTTGTTTTCATAAATCTTTTCTGCACAATATAAAATTCATCAGGTCGATAACACAGATGTGCTGCATAACGTGTCTATAGTGAGGCTTCGACCTCCAAATGGTATATATCGAATCGATACATTTCGAAACGATATGTATGGAATAAGCGAATGTTTTTGAACCGGAGACTCGTGTGCTAGGCGCCCTCACGTACTAAAAAAAGTTTCGTGTTTGTCTTACACCTAACGTAACTTTAACTTTTAAAAACGTTATATGTAGCGTAGCCTGAAGGAGATTAGGTATAGGTTAATTAAGAAGTTCTTTTTAATGCCTGAGGGCGTGTAGCATCCGAATGTATGGTTCAGAAACACTAAATCAATTTACAGTTGTACAGTTGATATTTATCATTTCAGGCCGAGCTACCTCGAGTGTAAGCTTTTGTGTAAATTACCTGGAAAGCTGTACTCTTAGCTTCCTGCCCAACCACATCCTTTAAAATCACGACATATTCACATATTCATAAAAATCATAACATTCACCTGTTCGATATGTATTGTTTCGATACTTGACCTCTTTGATATATATTGTTTGGAGGTGAAAGCCGCGCTGTGTACACATCTGTGAAATTACCAATTTCAGACTAAATTTCAATCTTTTATAAGACGACTTCGGATTTTGGGGCCTTTTTTTATGGTTCAGACATTGTCTTATCTGCGGAAATATACAGTAATTATCATTTCCATTTCTCTACTCAATACTGTATTTGGACAGCTGAACTGATGATTACGTCAGATGTGAACCTCAGATCAAATTGACAAACCATAGTGATTAACCCTCAACTACAGCCGTGCGGTCCCTGGGACTGAACTACTTTTGATACCCCCTGCTTCTAGGAACGCTATTGACCTTGGAGAGCTGAGCTGGTCAGTAGCTTCCTTATTCTCAGTCTGCTGATTATTGCCATGGTAGTTATTGTTGAAAGTACTCTGTTTGCTTTTGTTACATTGAAACGACATCCAGGGACCACACAAATGTGTTAGTGTAAGTCAGTGGCAGACTAAATATTTTTCTTGTTTGTTGGATTCGTTTTTGTTCTTCGTGTCAGTAATGCTGAAACTGTCAGATAACCCTGATCCATCATATGTGAGAACAGACGGTCCACATTTTGAAGAAAACCTTTCAAGAATTATCGTTGAAGTGGGAAGTGATGAATCTGACTTTCCTGACATGAGGATGGTGATTTTATACACAGTGAACATGATTTGGAATCCAATGTGTCTGGTGGGAGTGAAAGTGGCAAGGAAATGGCTGAAAAAAAATCAGAAAGTGGAGAACATGAGAGTTAAGAAATATTTCTATGGCAGAAACAGGTTCAAGTGGGCAGCAGTAGAACAAAATAGAAATGCAGTAAAACCTCGTTTTTACATTCTCGGTTTTTACATTTTCCCGCCATTTACACCATTTTTTGGCGGTCCCGTCAAATTTCCTATGTTTACAATGTTAATTCGTCCTTGTTTTTGCATTAAAATATTTACGCTTTTCCCGCGTTTTACACTTTTTGAAAGCATGTTCGTGAAGAAAAATGACGTAATGTACATAAATTGACACTAGCATGTATTTCCCCTTAAAGTATAGCGCTTAAAAATTATTCACATTTGAGTTTCTTGACACTTTGTGTTTATTCAAACGTATATTTCGTGTTTTGTTGTTGACTTAAAGCTGCGCCGATTTGTGGCAATGTAGTTGTTCTTTTCACCAGATTCTTTGGCAGAGCGCCTGGCATGTACTCAGACAAACAGAACGGTTTGTTAATGAGAGAATAACGCTGATTTGTGGCAGTGTAGTTTGTCTTTCCACTAGCTTCTTTGCCAGAGTGACTGGTGTGTACTCAATCGGAACCAGTTGCTTTGTTGAAGTGAGAATAAATAGTTGTGTTGTTTTTGTGATACATATTTCTGATTAATAAAGAACTTTATCTATCAAAGTTTGGTATCATAATACCCACAACCTCAAAAAAACGATAATAGTGAGAGGTGCCGATCCTATGCAAACATCACAAAAATACTTATTCATATGTTTGTACTTGAGAACGCGGATAAATTCTCTAATATTGTCGTGTGAAACATCGAAAAATACAAAAAGAACGGAACTGTAGGAGTTTTACTATGTAAATAATTAATTCCGGTAAAAGGCAGTAATTTTGAAGATGTGTTACATAGCCTGGCAGCGGCGTCCAAACGCTATCTATTGAAGCGGTTCAGGTAATTTTGAAAATGTGTTACAGCCCAGCAGTGGCGTCCTCGATTATAATGAATGAAATTACGAAAAAAATTTCTACTTCCCATAAAATTACCAGTTTTGCCTGACGCTTAAAATAGTAAAAATTTGGATAACCTTTATTGTATAATCAACTCCCTGGCGAGTATTTAGATGTCTATTATGTACATATATCACACACAAACTACGAAAATGCAAGGCTGAGCCAGTAAGCATATTTTACCATTTAAAACATTATTTCCTGCATTTTACATTTTCCTGCATTTTACACCATTTTATTGAAGCCCCTTCAAAAGCGTAAAAACGAGGTTCTACTGTGTCAGAATTCCTGCTCATAATATATTGAAGTTACCAGCACTTATAACTTGCTCTGAGAACAATCACAGGTTGATCCACTCACTGCTTGGAATTATATCTTCAGTGATGATATGCTGAATGGAATACTCACATGGACAAATGGAAAAACTTGGAAAAATTCATGGACAGTACACAAATATGGAGAGAATAGAAATTATACTTTGTACGATGTGTGAATTGAAGAGTTTGATTGGTCTTTATTCTACACTGCTGTGTTCAAATCAAATAACGAAGACATACATTATCTCTTTTGTACTGATGGGACTGGCCATGATCTTTTCGTATCACTGTCATCAGCAAGATTTGCCGTAATTCTCAGCTGCCTGAGATTTGACAGTCATTGTGACAGGGAATTGCGTAAGATTTCTGATCCAGCAGCTGCTCTCACACACATTCCACATAAATTCAATGAAAATTCACAGCAGTCCTATGTTCTTGGGGCTAATGCTATGGTGGATGAAATGTTAGTCAGCTTTAGAGGACGTTGTAAATTAAAAATGTATATTCTATCTAAGCTGGTGAAATGTGGCCTGAAGCTTCAATGCCTTGCCAATTCCAGTACTAATTAGGTCTTCAACGCCTATCTCTACTGTGTAAAAGGTACCGATGGAGCAGGACTTTCCCATATGAAAATGTCATTTCCACTCAGGCTGTTCTCGGATTGTGCAAGCCAATAGCACATACTAACCGAAATGTCACTGTTCATAATTAGTGTGTGTCCATTGAACTTGCAGACGTACTGTGGAAATATGATTTGACCATAGTGGGAACAATGCAAAAGAACTGAAAGGAAATTCTGGCATCTCTTTTGCCTTCCTGAGGCTGTGAATTTGGAACAACGATGAATGCATTCTCCTTGATTTCTCATGTACCTAAGAAAGGAAGAGCAGTTATATCAACAATGGATTATTCCATAGATGTTGATGTTGAAAGTGGGAAACCCGCAGTTATAGCACATTATAATAAAACAAAGGGTGGTGTTCATACTGTGGGTGAAAAGAGTGCTTAGTGTTTTTCAAGCTGCCATACACATCACTGGCACATAGCTGTCCTTTTCCGCATTCTGGAAGAATGATGAACATACACCTTCCATGAGAATTGAAATTTTCTATTGGTAGAGTTCTAGGAGCTGAGGGATGGACGGAAGACATTCCGCATTTGTCCACCAAAAACGAAAACAAAAAAGAGAGAGAGAGAGAGAGAGAGAGAGAGAGAGAGAGAGAGAGAGAGAGAGAGAGAGAGAGAGAGAGAGAAGCTATCTGTGTTGAAAGTGCAAGGTGCCAGTTTGTTTGGAGTGCTAAAGTAAGGTATCCCCCCAGTGCGTGTAATGTGATGCGAAGTGCCCACTTCCAGTAGTGCAGATTTTTGTTTGCGTTCGGATGTGTGTGTGTGTGTGTGTGTGTGTGTGTATTTCTTTACCTTCCTTTTTGTTCCCTAGGGTAAGTCCTTCCACTCCTGGGATTGGAATGACTCCTTTTTCACTTCCTCCTTAAAACCCATATCCTTCCCTTTCTCCTTCCCTTTTTTCCGCTTTTTCCTGAAGAAGCTGCCAGTGTTGGCGAAAGCTTGTATGTCTGTCTGTGTGAGATTTTATTCATATCTATCGACGAGCCGGTCCTTCTGGTAAGTCATCTCTTTTCTATTTTTATTTTTGTTAGATTTTTTTTTTTCTGTTTGACTGTCAATAATATTCATTAATTTTTTACTAACGGTATGTTTTCAACATTAAGCTGCAATAATGAATTTTCAAGTAAGGAACTACACTTAAATATTTCAATATATTTCCAGCACTGTAAATTTCGATGAAAAGTTACAGTTCAATATGAATAGGCCTATTCCACAGCATGGAATCACTTATTTTGTAAATATGTAGTCATTTACTTATAACTGAAGAATAAATATGTACTACTAAATGCAAAAAGTAACTCTAGATTGTGGTTTCTTACATATTTCTCCCACCTTCTGAACACAATCTACAGCACCACACGGCTATAGTTCGGTGAGAATTAATCAAGACTGTGATTAAGTGTTAAGGCAGCAATTATCATTTGATAGGATGGTGTGAAATCCTTGTTCATCACAACTTAGGTTTTTCATGGCCTTTCTTAAATAACTACAGACAAATACAATGATATTTTTTCCTTATAAAATGACAGAGTAGCATTCCTTCCCTTAAGTCTAACGTGTGTACCATATATTTAGTTATATTTTCCACTGTGTTGTAAAATTATTTGTGTAACATAAATCTGCATATACATTTGTGCTCTACAATCCATTACACACTTCAGTACAACTTCATACTTGTTTGATCTTGCATACTCTCTATTGAGTGTTGCTGTAATGTTTTAGTGCTGAGTAAATTAAAATGCAGCTTTAAACTGCTCCTTGTATGATACTTCCTGGTAGATCAAAACTGTGCGCTGGAACCAGGATTCGAACCTGCGACCATTGCCTTTCATGGACAAGTGCTCTACTGATGGAGCTATCCTGGCACACATCATGGTTCATCCTCCCAGGTTAACTTCCAACAATCCTGGTTCTGGCACACAATTTTGATATGCCAGAAAGTTTCATATCAACTCACACTCCGCTGCAGAGTAAAAATATCATTCTGTCCCATATATCTTTTTTCTCCCCTCAATCAATCCAAATCAAGCTTGACATAACTACCTCATGTTGCAACCGAGGCTACTTTTTTTTTATCAATTTCACAACTGGCCATACTGGATGTCCAACATGGAATGAAACCAATTTAGTAATTATTTTTCCTTAAAATGATAAGATCATTACCATTTAAAACTGAAATTGATATCAGTGTTGTTGCATGTAATTTCCAAATTTAAGTATCCATTGTTTTTTTGAGTAAATGTTACACAGCTCTGATCTGAGCTACTATAAACATTATCTGTAAAATTTTTAAATTCATTAAACTTTAAAGATCGCATGCCTTCTTCACTATGTCAGGAAATACAACACAAATGCCTTCGGTTAGAAATAAATAGCAGAAGTGGAGGAATGCTGCAGCAATCAGTGATGTGGTAGCTATGAAGCAGAGTACAGTATAAACAAAAGCAGTGTATTGTACACAGAAGTGTAATTTTGCCTCCTTTATGTGATAATGTTCCTTATATTTAATGGTGTGTGTGTGTGTGTGTGTGTGTGTGTGTGTGTGTGTGTGTGTGTGTGTCCTCCTTCCTTCTTCTTTTCCTGAAGAAGCTACTGGTGGCGAATGCTTGTATGTGTGTTTGTGTCTGATTTTTGTGTCTGTCAATGGGCCTGTGCTTTGGGTAAGTCATCCGTTTTCTATTTTTAATATATATGAAATTATAGAAGGAAACTTTCCTGGTGGGATAAATTTATTTTAAAATTTATTTAAAAATAGAAAACAGATGACTTACCCAAAGGAGAGGTTCGTCGACAGGCACAAATAAAATCACACACGTACAAGCTTTCGCAAGCGTTGGTCGCTTCTTCAGGAAAAGACGAAGGAAGGAGAGAGGGAAGGATACGGGCTTTAAGGAAGTGGAAAAGGAGTCATTCCAATCCCAGGAGTGGAAGGACTTACCTTGGGGGGGGGGGGGGGGGGGGAGAAAGATAATCAAAAGCGCGCACGCGCGCGCGCACACACACACGTCTAGGCAGGTATTTGTAGAAAGCAAAGAAGTTGGACAGAGATACCACTTGAGGCAGAGGCTCTGTCTACAGAACCGATGCAAAGATGTTAAAGATGGTGGGCGGAAATTTTAATTTAACGGAGGTTAAGACCAGGTGGGCAGTGGGAAGAGAGAATATGTTGAAGGGCAAGTTCCAGGATGATCCTCATTACCAACAAACACTGTCTACCTGTCACCTTTCATGCGAATGGACAGTTTGTGACTGGTCATTCCCACATAGAACGCTTCACAGTGCAGGCATGCCAGTTGGTAAATCACTTGGGTGCTATTGCAAGTGGATCTGCCCTTGATTGTGTACACCTTCCGGGTTACAGGACTAGAGTAAGTGGTGGTGGAAGGTTCCATAGTGCAGGTTTTACGATAGGGGCAGTTACACGGGTAGGAGCCAGAGGGTAGGGAAGGTGGTTTGGGGATTTCCTAGGGATGGACTAGGAGGTTATGGATATGGTGGGCGGCGGAAACACTCTCGGTGGAGTGGGAAGGATGTCATGAAGGATGGATCTCATTTCGGGGCAGGATTTAAGGAAGTTGTATCCTTGCTGGAGAGCCACATTCAGAGTCTGCTCCAGTCCCGGAAAGTATCCGGTGACAAGAGGGGCACTTCTGGGGTTCTTCTGTGGAAGGTTCTGAATTTGGGAGAATGAGGAAGTGGCTCTGGTAATTTGCTTCTGTACCAGATCAGGAGGATAGCTGTGGGATATGAAAGCTGTTATGGGGTTATTGGTGTACTAGTTCAGGGATTCGGGGCTGGAGCAGACTCGTTTGCCACAAATACCTAAGCTGTAGGGAAGGGAGAGTTTGATGTGGAATGGATGGCAGCTGTCATAGTGGAGGTACTGTTGTTTATTGGTTGGTTTGATGTGGACGGATGTGTGAAGTTGGCTGTTGGACAGATGGAGGTCGACAACGAGGAAAGTGGCCGGGTTTTTGGAGTAGGACCAGGTGAATTTGTTGGGACCAAAGGAGTTGAGGTTGAAGAGGAAATTCTGGAGTTCTTCCTCACTGTGAGCCCAGATCATGAAGACGTCATCAATGAATCTATACCAAACTTTGGGTTGACAGGCTTGGGTATCCAGGAAGGCTTCCTCTAAGCATCCCATAAATAAGTTTGTGTGCGAGGGGGGGGGGGGGCCATCCTGGTTCCCATGGCTTTTCCCTTTAATTGTTGGTATGTTTGGCCCTCAAAAGTAAAGAAGTTTTGGGTTAGGATGAAGCTAGCTGGGGTATTAAGGAAAGAGATTTTAGGTAGGGAAGTGGATGGTCGGCATGAAAGGAAATACTCCATCGCAGTGAGGCCCTGGGCATGTGGGATATTTGTGTTTAAGGAAGTGGCAGTAAGGGTTACGAGGATGGTTTCTGGAGGTAAAATACACACACACACACACACACACACACACACACACACACACACACACACACACACCGTATATACTGGAGTATCCGCACACCCCCAAATTTTTATGACGGGGGAGGGGGAAAGTGCGGGTTTATGTAGATGAGGATACCACCTGTCGGCTTTCAAAAGCACATGAGGGCAGCTATCTTGGGATGTCACGTCTGTTAAATTTGAAAAAGACAGAGAGAGAGAGAGAGAGAGAGAGAGAGAGAGAGAGAGAGAGAGAGGCGCGCGCAAGATTGTCATATCCTGAGTATGGGAATGTAGTACCAACTCCATAAAATTCTCGTATGTTACTTACTAAACGTTCTCATTCAAATTGAAATATTTTTCATTTATAAAGTATTACTGTGAAAATAGTACTCACAGTAACACACACTGAAATGAACGTTTGTAGAATCTGATCAGTTATTAAATATAAATAAATGGAGCTGAGACTGGTATTAAACGGTCACATATCTCTGTCATTTGATATTTCATGTACTTACTTCAAAGATATTTGATGGTGTAATAGGAAACGTTGACATACAAGTATCTTCCATCGAAGAAATATCTTCAAATGTAAGGCCTCGCTGTATGTGCTATGAGAGCTAGCATTGTTGTTGCTAAACGATGTGTGCATGTTTGAACATAACTGAAATTTCGCACCGTAATTAATGTTTATCCCCGGTAGCAAGAAATCACTGTATATCTGGAGTGCCGATACCGGTGTGGGTAATATGATGGTACTGAACTGAATAATACCTATCTTAAGTATATAACGTCCTATATTACTCGGGAAGATGGTATCACAAGCAAATGCAACTAGTCATTCTTACAACAACAATGCAACTGTTTGTATGCGACAGCTGCACTGCCAATGAACCTGACGGAAAGAGACGCTATTCCGCCACATCGGTTTGTGACGTGAGGAGGTCCTTTACAGTCAAATTACTGATACGTTGTTTCATTGTCAAGTAAATTATATGCAGTTTTGATAGTGGCCAAGGCAGTGCACAATAAAGAGTTGTTGTTATCTGCTATCTTGAAATATGACGAGCATAATATCCCTTGTTAAGATTTATGTCTAAGAAATATTACGAATACTTGGTAATATTTCTTTGTCAAAGATTTGATTGAAAATATTATCATGTAATACAGGGATCTTTTTTTTAAAAACAGACTAATACCCACCTAGTGTGTTTTGTTGTTGCAGATAGAGTAATGCCAACCTAAATTCGAGTAATCCTTGCACCCCAGTTTTTCATACATAAATTCGGAAAAAAAATATGCGCGGATTACTAGAGTATATATGGTATATATCCTCTTTGGAATGGCTCAGTACTACTACACAGCCGGCCGCGGTGGCCGAGGAGACTGAGGCGCTTCAGTCACGATCTGCACGGCCGCTGCGGTCGGGGGTTCGAATCCCCCCTCGGGCATGGATATTTGTGCCGTCTTTAGTTGTAGGTAGTTGATAAGTAGTTTGTAAGTTTAGGGACTGATGACCCCGTAGTTAAGTCCCTTAAGCTTAACAAACATTTGAACATTTTTGAACTACTACACAGTATATCTGACGTCCACCATCCTCATGACCTAGGTCTATAATAACCTAACCTTTTCTTTTCCGTTCTTTATTCCCCCACTCCCCTCTTCTCTCTTACCTGAAGAAGGAATACCGTTCTGAAAGCTTGTTATTTTTCGTCCTTTTTTTTTTCTTTCTTTTTGTGTGTAACTATTGGCGGTACAGCAAAAAGATAAGTACTGGCCAGCCAATCTGTCTCTTTTGAAGAATAATTTATCATCTCTGTGGAGATTTCCATCATTAATCGAATAATGCATTACTAGCAACAAAAAGTTCATAGCTGGTCAGCTATATAGTGCTTTCACAATGTATCAATGCAGTGAATGTCACTATTGTGCCTCTCGTCTTTCCAAAAAGTAACTCATAATGCAACAATAGTATGTCATTGACTACTTTTACATGGCAAAGGAGGAATACTAAAGTACACGCACGTGTCGTAAGTAACTGAATGCAGCTAACTGTCGAACTGCTTCAGTAGCACTCTGCAATTTATAATTTCGAGCACGAGCTCCTAGCCTATGTAACACTATGTATACAAGCAGCTACAAATTAATTTGTGGTAAAATGTTGATCAGTTTGACAGATAATTGAAAAAATAAGGTATTTAGCTGATGAGCTACACTATGCATTAAAGGGTTAAGTATGGTAACTGAACTCCAGGTCTATCACTAAAATACACCAAAACTTTGTCAGAGATGTTAAAGATGTTGTGTCAAAAATATTTGAATGGGTTAGGTGTAACCTGAAGGTGAGGCTTGGGTTTTACTTAAAAAGTGTATGGCAATTAGTGCAATTTTCTTTTGAAAAAATAAAGTATTTTATTTTTATTTCTTATTTTGAATAAGACATTTTAGAATTATTATTATTATTATTATTATTATTATTATTATTATTATTATTATTATTATTATTACTACTACTACTACTACTACTATTTTATAGGCACTGTTGTAGTATCGCTTGCTCTATCCTTTTTTTAAAATATTGTCTTTGCTTTTTGTAGTATTCAGATTAGATAATTATTAGATTGAGATTATTTCAATTATTAGTTCAAAATCAGTGGAAGATTTGAATTGTGTGTAACTGATAAGTTTTGTGAATATTTCCTTTATATTGGGTTATATAATTTGAAAATGATAGTATGAAGTATAAAACTGAGCCATTCTTAAAACATTTGTCTTTTACAGCTTCTGTTATGTTAATATTTATTGTAAAAGCCAATTTCTAGAATTGGAACAAGACATTCTCAAGGTCTACTGTTGAGGACTAATAGCAGCAATAACAGTAGGCCTGCTTTGATAAAGGTGTTGTCTGAGATAAGGATTTGTTTGTTTTTTGAAGGTATGAGTGAAAGGTGATGACCGGAGGTCAGAACAGTATGACTCATGTTCTCAGATAAGGACTATCTTGTGGTCATTCAGACAGTGTACAGCAGTGTGAACTTGTGTTTTGCAGGATACTGAGTATAGTTCATGGCAAAGTTGGCAAGTTGGCTGTATCACTTCTTGAGGCAGCCTTTAGATTATGCTGCCATCTATCACGTTATAGGTACTGTTGTTCATCTACAAATGTGTGATGCATGTTCCTGCTTTGATCTAGTTGAATGCCTATAGTGTTTTGTCTTTGCATTGGGGTTTTAGTTGTCACAAGTCGCATAATAATGCTGCTCTAAAAACTACAGCTATATTTTCTGTATTGAAAAGATATACATAATGACAAAGAAAGGAATCACTGGGAGTATAGGATTTAAGTCATTGCTTGTGGTATGTGTGTCATAAAGCAGTGCCTTTGTTGCCATAAAAAATGTCTTGAGAGAGAAATCACAATAGCAACAGTTAAAATCTTTCACAATTTTGTTAAAGAAATGGTTGGTTACGGCATGAAAAGAACTATTGACAAAGAAACTATATGAAATGATCATAATGCATGTTTAATAATAAAGAACTTTTTAAAATGATTATAAATGTAAAAGATATATTGTCTACCATACTTAAACAGCTCCTTTGTGCGCTTCAGAGTGTTTTGCTCAGCAACCCATGAAGTAAAACCTTTGCCCCTTTAAGATATACTGGTAGTTTATTGTGAACAGTTTTTCTCATATTCTTCTCTCAGATGATAAAGGGTTGCAACATTCTTTAAATAGTTTACTGCACCGAGAAATTTGCATGTTTAGCATTCTGAAATGATTGCACTTTGGTGGCATAATAAGCAAGTATTTACTTGTTATTACCCTTTTTTGCATGCCTCTGCATGTGTTTGGGGGTCCAATAATTTTTCCGTCTCTAAAGTGATATTCTTATGTAATTTTTAATTGTTGTTAGCTGTATGCACATACAAGTAGGAAAATCAAATACACATTGTATTTTACAATGTCCCATTTTTAATGACTAATTGTGATAAGTAATCAAAATTTGTGAGCTATATAATGCATGACAGAAAATGTTCAGACTTAACCCAGGGGTTTCCTTTCCTATGCCTGGTACCTGTAAAATTGATTTATGAATATTCCTAAAGAAGAGAGATAATTATTCAAATAGCAAAAACAGATATACTACATTACTGCAATTTACTGTTATAGTCACATGACTGAGAAAACCTATGTTAGAGACAAACAACAATGCAGATTAAGCTCGCAATATAAGTTTGGAAATGTCTTGATGATAAGTTAATTTATTCACCATTGTGCATTTAAATACATTATCATTAGAAGATAACTGTAGTGAGAACAAGAAAGAAAAGATAAAAGAATACTATTCAACAATTGAAATAAATCCAATTTGCGCAATTATGGATTCACTGTACTAGGTTTAGATGGAATACCAAAGTGCGGCGGCGAATGAAAATTTGTGCCCAGCCGGGATTCGAACCCAGGATCTCCTCCTTACTAGGCAGCAGTTTTGACCACTCAGTGACAGAGGACACAGTGACCAGCCCGACTGAAGAGGACTCTTCCCTGCACATCTCCCGTCACACCCAAATCTCCATTCGCCATTCTGTCAGTAAGCTGCCTAGTAAACAGGAGATCCCGGGTTTGAATCCTGCCTGGGCACAAATTTTCAGTCTCCACACTTTGGTATTCAATCGAAACATAGTACAGTGAAGCCATAATTGATGGCAAATTGCGATCTTCCCCCCCCCCCCCCCCCCCCCCGCAATTCATTGAACACTGTAATGTTGTCAAAAGTATCTAATTGTACTCAACAATAATTTTTTCTTTTGTACTACAGCAGTTTATACTTCCAAAAAAATACAAAGTGTAGCTAATGAAGTTCAACACCAATCAAAAGTAAAGTGCCAAACTGTTAGGCACCAGTAATGGTCTGATTAAGGTTGCAGATAACATAGTGTTAACAGTTAAACAGGAAACAAGAGAATATTAAGGATTATAATAGACATCAAAATGCTGTGGTGACATACCATGCAGTTATAACTAAAGAGGTGCCATAGAGGTGTCAAAAATAAAATGCCACAGTAATAAAATGTTACAGAAGTTGCATAATGGAAAAATGAGCAAATTCTTCAGTAATATTTAGTTGCTATGGCACTTTTAATGTAATAAGCCCATATTGCTGCACTGTAGTTGCAACTTCAGGTTTGTCATCATCGACACTCTTTCACTTCTTTGTTGGAAATTAAGTTTATTTTATTGTACATTTTAAGTGTTTGATTTTCTTGTCACATGCATTATTTTGGTATCAATAAAGTACACTATTGCCTGATGAAAATTCTTTTGTAATACTTAGTTGCAGTACCATAATTTACAGCTGCATGGCTCCTCTTCAGTTATGGCACAGTGTAACAGTTTATCCACATAATGCTTTAGTATTTTCATGTTGATTATACTCCTTGATAGTTTGTTCTCTGTCCGACTGTTAGCACAAATTAGTATTTGTGTTTTACATTTTTCTTTCACATTGGTTCGTTATAGGTGTGTTTGAAACTTAGCTGAATTGAATTTTATTTGATCCTGTAGGATTACATTGTGTAACAATACAAGTACGTGTAATATAGGATACGTCAATAGCATTATATATTCATTTTCACTTATCTCCTAATGTGCAACAGCAAACCATATACAAACTTAATTTAATACAAATTGTCATGTGTAAGACATGTATATAAAAATCAAATGTCACTTTTTACAAATTCACTAGAATGTATTAACATTTTGTACAAAATTAATTAAGCAAGTATTCTTCAGTGCTGTAAAATTCTTTTTCCATTAGATAGTCTTTCAGTTTCCTTGAGAAATTATTGCCATGTATATTAGCACGAAGATTTTTGGCAGGTTTCTTAAGAACTTGATGCCCGAGTACCGAGGTCTTTTTTTTTTCAAGAATTGTCAGTCGGTGGGGTATGTTTCTTATTTCGTTCTTACCCCGTGTGTTGTGGGTATGCACACTAGCATTTGTATCATACAGTGAAATCTCTTTTCTGATGTACATTATTGTTTTATAGATGTATTAAGACGTGAAAGTTAAGATGCCTAGACTTTTGAAGCAGTTTCTACAGGTCTCAGAGTTTTTTCTTCTTAATATGATCCTGATTGCTTTCTTTTGTGAAGTGAACAATTTTTTCGTTTCTTGGATGTTTGAGTTTTCCCACACTGTCATTCCATACTGCAGGTATGGTTCACAGAGTCCATGATATACTGTGCACCATAGCTGTTTGTCTGCATATTGTGACAGTTGCTTCATGATGAATATAACAGAGCTTAGTTTTTTGCAGACATAGTTAATATGCTCTTTCCATTTCAGCTTCCTTGTCTACAATAACACCTAAAAATTTTGTGGATTCTATTTCTTCCAGATACATATCATTGACCTTTAAATTCATTTGCACTGACTTCTCTTTGTTTCTGAACACTGTAAACATAGTCTTTTTTAGGGTTATAACTAGCTCATTTTCTGTAAGCCACTGAGCTGTCGTGTTTGCTGTATTAAATGCACTTCTCTCGGGTTGTTGCATATTTTGCCCATGGTTCAATACTGTCATGTCATCAGCGTACAATATTTTTTTTCTTTTTCTCTTCACCACCTATGTCATTTACATAGAGATTAAACAGCAAGGGCCCAATTACGGAACCCTGTGGTACTCCATATTTGATGGTTTTGGTTTCCGATCTAAATGAGTTCCCTATTGAAACATATTGTTTCCTGTTACACAGGTACGTTTCAATCCAGTCACCTGATAGCCCACAAATGCCATAATTTTCCAGTTTTTTTTTATCAGTATGTCATGTTCGATAGTGTCAAATGCTTTGGAGAGGTCCAGAAACATCGCAGCTACAACTCTCTTTTCATCTAAACACTGTATAATATGTTCTGTCAGACTAGCAATGGGAGATTCGGTAGATTTACCCATTCTGAAACCATGCTGTGATGGTACAAGAATATTGTGTTTGTCCAAATAGTCAACTAATCTATTATACATGAGCATTTCCAATATTTTTGAGAATCCTGATGTCAGCGAGACTGGTCTATAGTTGTTGGGGTCATTCATTTTTCCTTTCTTGTACACCGGCACTACCTTACTTGTCTTCAATTTCTCTGGAAAAATTCCATCTCTGAAAGAGCTGTTTGCTATATTTACTAATGGTGTGAGTATGTGCTCACTTACTAACTGTATCACATGATTTGATATTTCATCATCGCCAGCTGATTTCTTGGCCTTCAGTTTCTGTATAGTTTTCCTTGGCTCATCTTCTGTAACAGGCCTCAAGAACATAGTGCTGTATGAATATTTTGTTAACTTTGTACCCTTTTTCTTTGGACTCTTTCTTTCCAGTTTTAAGTTCTCAACCACATTTATAAAATTGTCATTGAGAATGTTTTCTATTTTGATACCACCTGTAATAATTCTATTGTCAATTTTCATTGACCTGATCTCCGTTTCTTTGTTTGGTCCAGCATTTTCCTTTCTTTCAGTGTTTATTACATACCAGGCTGCCTTTATCTTGTTTTTAGAGTTTAATATGATGGTGTTAATTGAGTTTGCTTTTGCCTTCCTTATTGTCTTCCCGTAAGTTTTTTGTAATGTTTTATAGCCTTCAACATCTCCCACCTGTCTCAATTCCTGTAGCTTCCTACGTTGTTCTAATACTTCTCTGGTTATCCACTGTTGTTGTTGTTGTTGTTGTTGTTGTACCTTGATTTGTCTCTTAACTTTTGGGAGTGCTACCTCAAAGTGAAATTTAATTGTTGCTATAAAAGCATCATACTTTTCATTTACCGTTTGTGCCTGCAGGGTTTCAGTCCAGGTTTCTCTGCTTAAAATTGTTCTAAAGGTGTTTATATTTTGTTCACTCATGACCCTGATTTCTTTGATTTTTGTCTTTTGTTTCACATGCCCTGCCATGTCGTCTACAAAAGTAGAACATTTGTCCGTCATGATCAGTTATTGCTATTTGAATAACATGCGATTCATAATCCGATCTACTGATATTGGTAATGATGTTGTCAATAACTGACTGACTATGAGATGTCACTCTTGTTGGTGTAGATATTGTTGCCTCCATGTGATACTGCAGTAGCAGTTCTTCAAAATCTTGCCTAATTTTTGATCCTTTTCCCATGTCAATATTGATATCTCCGCATATAATAATGTTTCTCTTCATATTCATTCGTAGTAAATTAGCAAATTTTTTCAGGAAGATGCTAATATCGCCACTTAGTGATCTGTACATACAGAACATACTTAAGCCATCTATCATTACACCAGTAATTTCAAAGTCTTTTTCTTTTACTGTTGGGAGTTTCACACCTTTATTGTTTGCAGTTTCTAGCTTTCCTGTTTTGATATATATATATATAGATACACCTCCACTTTTCTGTTTTGATCTGCAGAAGTAGCTGGCTAAGGTATAGTCACTTATTTTCAGATTATCTATCTGATTTTGAGTTCAAAAATTATAGAGGGAAACTTTCCCGGTGGGATAAACAAAAATAAAAATAGAAAAGAGATGACTTACCAAAAGGACCGGCTCGTCGAGAGAAACAAATAAAATCACGCACAAATACACATACAAGCTTTCGCCACCACTGGCAGCTTCTTCAGGAAAAAGAGGAAAAAAGGAGAGGAAAAGGGAAGGATATGGGTTTTAAGGAAGTGGAAAAGGAGTCATTCCAATCCCAGGAGTGGAAGGACTTACCTTAGGGGAAAAAAAGGAAGGTAAACAAATACACACACACTCAGACATACCTAAACACAAACACACCTAGACAGACACTTTCAAATGTCTGTCTAGGTGTGTTTGCATTTAGATATGTCTGAGTGTGTGTGTATTTGTTTACCTTCCTTTTTTCCCCTAAGGTAAGTCCTTCCACTCCTGGGATTGGAATGACTCCTTTTCCACTTCCTTAAAACCCATATCCTTCCTTTTTCCTCTCCTTTTTTCCTCTTTTTCCTGAAGAAGCTGCCAGTGGTGGCGAAAGCTTGTATGTGTGTTTGTGCGTGATTTTATTTGTTTCTCTCGACGAGCCGGTCCTTTTGGTAAGTCATCTCTTTTCTATTTTTATTTTTGATTTTGAGTTCATGTTCACTAATACATAATATGTCTGGTTGTAATTCACTTAAAAGTATTTCCACTTCTAATTTTTTGTTGCCAATGGATTGTATATTCTGATGTAGCACTTTAATGTAATTGTCGTATCGCTGGCTTAAATATTGAGGCTTTTGTTTTGGGATCCTATTCTGTATTTCCTTCACTTTTGAACAATGTTTACAATTTGCTTTTTCAGCGAGAATATCAGATTTATCATCCCCAGCAGTCCATCTTAGTTTCCCTAATTTCTGATGATTTTACAGACATCTGTAAACATTCTGCTGAGTGTCACAGATCCCAGTCTATTTTAGTGCAAGCCATCCTTTCCTAGACATAGGAAGTTTTCCTAGTTTTCACATAGAAATTTGTTTGGGTCTATGAAAATTGCCCCTAGGCTATCGCATTGTTCTTTGATGGCGTAGTTTATTTGCGAGATACATTTGTCACTCACTGACCTCCTTTTTATTATTCTGCTAATTACAAGCTTGGATCTCGCATATACACTTCATGCCGAGCGAATCACATTTCTGGTATCATTAATAATTTGTTCTTCGCTGCTGCTTCTTAACTAGTTTGTTCAGACATGCACAATAACGCCTTTGTAATTAAGCTTGGGTTCACAGTCTGGTTCTGCAGATTTTGCATTTTCCAAGTTCTTAAAATATTTGCTGAGTTGCTGCGTTCTAATTCCTGGTCGCACATCAATTTTGCTGTTTGGGACTGCAACATTTTCACCAATTATTAGAAATTCGTTCTCGTTCTCTTGTGTAGGCCTAGCTGTGTTCTTCTCTTTTCTTTTAGAATAGGTCACTAACTGCCATTTATATTTACCTGCTGGTTTTTTGCACGTTGGATTTTCCGCGACATTGACAGCACTAGATGTGTTTTCGTTTACAATGTCTGTATTACGAGCACACATTTTTTTGTGAGTTTCCTTTTTCGTTTGCTGGATTTCACGCGCACACATCTTTGCACAATCTTGCTGCTTTTCTTGATTTTTTTCACCCACAGTGCACTGTTTTTCTTGTAATAATCTAGCATTTTCTTCCTTGAAACACAGTATTTCCATTTTTAATGCTTCAATGTCGTTTTGCAGTAACTTTATAATTTCATTTTTGGACTCTACTAGACTTACCATATCGGCCGTTTCGTCGCTCCGTTGGTGTGCAATCTTATTTAGTGATTTGTGTGTGTACATAATTTTTTTAACATTTGTATTTTAATGTAAGTCTGAGTAAAGAGTGGTGCAAGTAGGGGTTAGAAAAAAAAAATAGTAGCATTCCTCACATAGTATTTTTGTGTGTGTTTTTGCTGCATCTGTGTTCTGATGATATGATGGATCAAAAGGTATAATGGAGCACATTAATTTGCAACCCAGACATGATGTTCGGTATCAATTTGTAATAAGATGGAGTTCTAAACTGTAAAAAAAAAATAAAAATTGTAAAATAAGACTACAAAATTTTTTAACATTTAACTGGAGTATTGAAGGCAGCATCAAAAACCTGTCTTATCACCTAAGCCTGATACCGTTTTCCTTTCAAATTTTAAGGGCTAGTAGACAGTTACTTTATGAATAGGGTTAAACATCTAAAATCATACTGCAGCTGTAACTTTCAAAGAAGAAACTATATAGATGCTGATCTGTTTTTCGTATTGTGTGTTGTTGTTGTTTTCTCTTTCTTTCTTTTCTTCATGGTTCTATTTTATAAGCCAATATACAAAGCACGATACACAATGTGTTACGTAAGTACCTCCTAAGCGCTGAAAAATTACTTTAGCTTATAATCAGTTAAGAGAAATGAGGTACATTTTGTTCCAAAAGTTTGAGGATACACTCTTACATGTACAACATGTTAAAAATAATAGAGAACAATGGATATGCTAGTGTACCTTCACAGAATCCAGATAAAATTGCTCTTGTGGATGTGGAATCGATCAAAAAATCTTCAACATATTTACATTTAAAAGAAATTAAGTACTTGTTACCAAATAATAACCATTCAATATATTGCAGTGTGTAAGATAATTCTTAGGCTATTGCAGCCACTTTCTTCTTCTTTAGTTTCGACCATCTTTGGACCACGTTAATTCACATCAGCTTCCTTTTTTCTGTTCTTCCTCCTCATCCAGTATTCTTTCATTCTCATACTTTGCATCTTTCTTCGCTCTTCTGTCCACAATGATTTCGTTCTCGGTCTAGTTCTGTCCTCAAATCCTGCAAATGCCTGAATTTTTATTTAAAATAAACCTGTTGTATATTTCTTGATCCTGTATTCCCATTTCTTCCAGGTCCCTTTGTACTTCTTGGATCCACCGTATTTTGCTTTTCTTGTACAACAAGAATTGTGAAATTTGCTGTGTTAACCTCCCCTGGTCCATTCTGCAAATGTGTCCAAAGAACTCGCACCTTCTTTTCTTGATGCTATTGGATATTTTTTCTATTTTGGAATAGAGTTCCTGGTTGGATCAATTTCTAAATTGACCGTCTTCCATTCTTCAACGTCCTAATATTCTCCTGAGAATCTTCCGTTCCACCAGTTCTAGCCTCTTGATCACTCCAGTTCTTATTAGGTCGTGTGTTTCTGCTGCATATAAAGCTTCAGGGCGGATCACTGTCTGGTAATGTTTCAGTTTTGCATTGATAGAAATATTCTTCTTATTATAGATGTTCATTGCCAGGTTATATGCTAAATTAATTTTGTTTATTTGTGCTTCCATTGCATCCTTTTCTGTCAGTCCAGTGTCTATCCATTCTCCTAGGTATTTGAATTTTTCCACCTTCTGAATTTTCCCTCTGTCTATTGCCATCCATCCAGGAGCTTCCGTGATGTTTGTCGTATATTTTGTTTTCTCGATAGAGATCTGTAGGCCTGTTTTAGCTGCTTGTCTCTGTAGTTCTTTGGTTTGGTTCACTGCCTCTTCTAATAATTCTGACAGTAAAACAATATCATCCACGAATGCAAGGCAATCTACTCGTATTCCTTTTTTCTTGCATGCCAGTCGTATCCTGCCCACTCCTTTCATTCCTTGTCACCACTCCCTGATCACCTTGTCAAGTACACAGTTGAAGAGCATAGGGGATAGTCCATCTCCGTCTCACTCCGGTATTAATCTTGAAGGACTTCGACAGTTTTCCTCTGAACTTGACTTTGGATGTTGTATTGTTTAAGGTCTGTCTCACTAGTTCACTGGATTTTCTATCTAATTTCATATCCTTTAAAATTTGGAACAGTGTTTGCCTGTCTACTGAATCATATGCTTTTTTGAAGTCTAAGAATGTAAGCACGAATTTCTTGCACCTCTGTTTTTTGATATGCCATTATCATTTTAAGATTCAAAATTTGTTGTGCACATGATCTACCCTTTCTGAAGCCTCCTTGGTACTCATCAATCTGTGGGTTTAGTTGTTTTTCCACTTTGTTTAGCAATGCTTTTGAAAATACTTTATAGGCCACAGGTATTAACGATATTCCCCTGTAGTTCTCCAGATCTGTCTTATCTCCTTTTTTGTGAATGGGATGTACTAGTGCCGATGTCCAGCCTTCTGGAAGCTTCTCTTCTTCCAAAATTTTACTTATAATTTGTTTTAGTTCAATGATAACATTATTGTTGGCAAACTTGGAGTTCTGCAATAATTCAGTCTTCCCTGGGAGCTTTGTTATTCTTCAGGGTATATATGATGATCTTAATCCCTTCTATAGTAGGTGGTTCTGAGTCAGGGTTAGGTTCTGTGTCATTGTAGCTGAATGTATCAGCTGGTGCTTTGCAGTTCAGAAGCTCTTCAAAATATTCTGCCAAGATCTGACTGTTTTCCATCTCTCCTTATACTATCTTTCCTTCTTTATTCTTAAAGCTGAGGGTTGGGGGATCATATCTGTTAAAGTTAGTCTTGAAAGTTTTATAGAAGTCTCGTGTATTATTCTTCTGAAAGTCGTCCTCTATTTGAGTTAAGCGTGTCTGTTCATATTTTCTTTTAAGGTTTCTGATAGTTTTGGCAGTATTTTTCCTTACTTCTTGGAAGTTATTTAGATTTTCTGGTGTTTTATGGGAGCACCAATCAGCTCATGTTTTCCGACGTTTTTCGATCGCTTTATCCCCTTCTGCCGACCACCAGGCATGTTTCCTCCTCTTCTCCAAGTGAACAGTTTCCTTCGTGCTGTTAATCAGTGCATCTTTCAGCTGTTCCCACCCTTGATAGTCCTTCTGACTCAGGCTCGTTTTTAAATCTTTGCTTGTTTTAAGTTTTCCTGTATCATACTTCACGGTACGGATAGTGTTTCTAGGCTGATGGACTTTTGGTATAATTTTGATCTTAATTTTGGACAGAAAGTGATCTAAGTTTGCACCCCTGAGGACTTTTACATTTTGAATTTCCTTCCCTGCACCTTTTTGATATTGCTACATGATCTAGCTGGAACTCTCCTAACAGAAGATTTGGGCATACCCATGTCATCTGTTTTCTAGGAAGTCGTTGTTTTCTAGGAAGTCATTTAAATGCCGTCGATTTCATTATCAGATCGTATGTCTTACAAGTTTCCACCAGTCGTTCACCATTTCTATTAGTCCTGTTATGAGCTGGATAGTTTGTACTTTCTTTCTTTGCTGAGTTGAGCATTGAAGTCTGCAAGAAGTATAATAATTCTTGGTTGGAATCTTGGCTAGTGTTTCCTCCAGGTCTTCCCAAAATTCTTACACTTTCTTTTATTAGTCTCATTTGTGGGAGCATGCACATTGACAGTAGTATACATCTTATTTACTCCTCTAAAAGTGTGGAGAGCCTACTGCTTTTAGAGCTGAAGTCGGTGATGGCTCCAAGGATTTGTCTATCGATGATAAAACCTGTGCCGAGTTGAGGTATGTACTTAATTACTCTCTTGCCAGGTTTTCCTTTCAGACTCCAAAATCATTCTGATTCAAATGCTGCTTCACCTGTATATCTCGTTTCCTTTAGTTCTGTTATAGCGATATTTTGGTTGGTCAGAGTGTCAGTAAGATGTTTGTTTTCCAATTTTGAGGAGTGAGTTAAAATTGAAGGTTGCAAAGTATGAAACTTTCTTGCTTTTCAATCTGTTGCATGTTGGTGTGAGCTCCCCAGAATCCGTTGGCTCACTAACATTGTCCTTGACAATGGAGGATTGGTTACCACCTGGGGTAGTGCTTCCTTTGAGCAAACTTGCCATCATGCTGAAATGAATGATTTATATTGGGGGTTGATGCCTAGGTGTCAAAGTGATTACAACTGGGGTAATTAGCCTCAGAGGTGCCTTGAGATGTGACCCGGCTTCTCTTTTACGCCGACTTTTGGCTGCCAACCCCCCTCCTTTATCCAGGCTTGGGACCGGTAGCAGCACTTCAGGGTTACTCAATCCACCCATATAGTGCTGCTGGCAGCCACATATTACCACACAAAACAAAAGAAAACGTCATTTTACAGCAGTTATGTAAAACGATCCCCTTACTGCACAAGATTTTGAGTGTTTAAAGAAAGTGGTTTATATGTCCTGTCAATTAGGGATCAGTGACATACAGATGGTTTTCTTTATTTTATTATTATTATATTGTTATTTTATATACATCATGTACATTTAAATATCTGACTGATTTGTTGTTTAAGGATAACATGTATGAAGGGACTGATGACCTCGTTGTTTGGTCCCTCATGTCCACCACCACCAAGGATAACATGTAACTGCTTTGTCGTAAGTGCTAGGAAACTTGGACCATAAACATTCCATTTCATCAGATACCATCAAATGGGGTGCTTTTGGACGATGTGGCTTATCTTCTCTTTCCTGCTGCATAGTAACGAATTAGCGCTAACTTCCACCTCCGCGTGATGCTTATTTTATGCACGATACTGTAATTCCTGCGTCCCGCGCTCCCGTGTTTTGATCAATTGTTTACGATGCAATAATCACTCGGACAGTCTCTTGTCGAAAGTTCTCACTGTGTTATGGAGCAGAACCTTTCTGTTATTGCGACTGGTGGAAAAGTATTGTAGCATCAGTTGCCAACGAGATCAGTAGGCTGTGGCACTGTGAGAAGTTTTGTACCAGTTTGTCAAGAGTTTTTTTGTAGCAGTTCTGGGCCTGCGGGGTGTCACATTGTCCTGTAAGGGTTGTCAAAGTCTGTTGGAATGCACAATGGACATAAATTCAGTTAATCCAGGAAGCATACAAACTTCTCACATTTCATAGTTGTATCTAGACATATCAGAGGCCATATATCACTCCAAGGCCACAAAATAATTATTACAAATATTAAATGAAGCTGCATTGGCCATAAAAATATTTTTTATTTATTCTCATAAATAGATTTCAGTTACTTAGTAACCATGTTCAGTGCAGATTCTAAATCAAAATAAAAAAATATACAAAGTCAAAGCTATATCAAAGTAGTAAAATTTCTAATGAGCACAAAAGTTGTAAGTGGTTTCTTACATACCAGAAATTAACAAGTAATGTTACATGAATTATAACATTACACATAGATCTGACATATTCCATAATACAACGTAAAGAGAGTGCAGGATAATCATTTTGTGTCTCAGTGAAAATGTATTCCACTGAATATTGTAATTTTTTTACCCCCTTTTATTCTGCTGTTTTATTGAATAATTTTGATCAATTTAATACAGATTTCCCAGTTGTAACTACTGTAGTAAGAAGAAAAGTTTTTTTTTTTTTTTTTTGCTTTTTGAGAATTATATTTTATGTTCTGGCTTATCTACTGTATGTAAATGTAAGCATTTTATTTTTTCCATGTAATTTCTTATTTGTTTGATATGACAGTTTTGTATTTTCTCATTTGTCAACTGTAATTGGTATAAGCTTTTGACATAGTAAAGACAGCACTAGGGCCGCCTATTAGAGAATCTGGCTGCAGAGACCTTGTAAGCAGCTGGCTCAGTTTAATGTACACCTGAAGCATAATATGATCATCCTGCAGAATCTAGACATTTTATTGTGGAATACGTCAGACCTATGTGTAATGTTGTTATTCATGTAATATCCCTTGTCAATTTCTGTATGTAGAAACGACTTAAAACATCTGTACTCATTAGAAATGTTACTACTTTCATAGAGCTTTGATTTTATATATTTCTTTATTTTGATTTAAAATCTTCACTGAAGATCCATCACTAAGTAACTGAAATAGATTTTTAAGAATAAATGCAAAAGATCTTTACGGTCAATGCTGCTTCATTTAAAATTTTAATAAGAAATCAGAGGTACTATTTTACCATTGCCAAATTATGAAATAAAATATCGTTGTTATTATGTCAGAACTGAAATAAACAAACACCAGTTTGCTGCTATGTATGAATGTATTACTTCTGTTATAATATCCTTTTTTATAAAGTGTTTGGTTCTCACAGCCCTTGATTTAAAAATAAGAGCCAGATAAAATTAAATATATGCCAAATTTGTAAGGTACATCAGTGATATAAACATATTTGTAGAAATTTTCAGCAATCGACCATAAGTATTACTTAATGGCATATCTAGATTTTGATCACTGCATGGTCATTATCAGTGCTTAAAAACGATTAACATAATAAAACATCTTGACCTCCATGTTAGAGGTTGCGTTCATACTTGTGCAGCTGTTACACAGAATTGCCCTGAAAAAGACTTGTTTACTAAAGTTCTTTTATGCGATGTAGCATCAGGAGAGTGGTATTTTTCGTAATAGTGATGTATAAATTTGAAACTGGTGAAATACGGTGCGAGAGCCTAGCGAAGTGTGAAAGGGAAATGCTTTGCAATCTTCTTTTGACAACCAATAAAGCTGAGGAAATAATCTGTTTAGTCAATTGGAAAGCAGAGTTAGAGTGCAACATATCAGCTTCCAAAAATGTTATGCATGCGCTACGTAAATCTTCATGTTTCAGTTTATTAAAAAAAAAAAAAAATAAATAAATAAAATAAAAAAAAACCTCACAGGATGCAGGCAGATCGATGTTTAATATGATAAGACACAATCTGTAACTTTATTAAGAACTAGATTATATGTCCATGCTTCGCAATGGTTGTTAAAGAAGCGACTGTGTGTATCATGGCATTTTAGGGTTCTGGATCTGTCAGTTTTAAACATAAATGAAACGTGCACAAAGAAGCAAAGAAATGTTGTTAAGTATGTAGTACACAAAGCGAAATCAGTAACACTATGTTCCATGTTTGCTGACATTCTTAAGATTGTGTCGCTTAATTCTGTCTCAGATGTGTGGTTCCTTGCTGCACTACTCCATACTTAATATGCAGCAGTGTTGTCTATTAGATCATTGGTACACCAAAGCACCTATAGCGTCCCAATTTACCCACGAAATCCCATAAAAGCTCCTGTAGTACTTTTGGAGATTAGCATTTGCATATAGACAGTGATAGCTTTCAGGAAAAATGTTTAAATTATCATCTCTCTTTTTTCTCTGGTCCAATTTTGATTAAATAAAGCGTGTGTCTCACCAAATGATACCTTAAGTAACGGCTGAAAATCCTATGAAAATTCATAAAGTAGTTTTGGATATAAACATGTTCAGACATACAGATATGATGGTCGTAGATGCAAAACTTCAAATTACTATATCAATTTTTTGCGTGATCCCACTTTTATGAAATGAAGTTGTCCCATGTAAATCCCTGAAGTAGTTTAAGAGATTAGAGATTTGTCATAGCTGTACACTTGAGCTTCGCAATGGATAACTTATTAAAGAAAGGATACCATAACTTCTTGTTCTTTACTGTACTAAACCATTTCATAGGCGTTTCTAAACTGAAATGATTCAAGATCTAATAAGTATGCACTGAAATCAAAAAGGAAACTACATAAATTCGATTTTCCTAGCAAAGAATTCTTATTAAATGAAAACGTTGATAGACGCAAAGGAACGCTGTTACTTCTTAAATTCAAATTATACCCATTGAAAGATGCACTTATTTTCGTTCCATGACACTGCAAAGCATATGGGATACAGCTAGGAAAAAAAATTGTTGTTCTACCTTGGTTAAATTTTACTTGCAGTGGCAGAGGTTTAGTTTGCTATCATTGACAATGAACTATTCGCTTCAGAAAGATGATAAATTTATTGACCAGAACAGCATAAATTATTTATTTCATCATGAACGTAATGAATTATTCCCCTCATTCTACGCGACTGATTTTTGAAAAAGCTTTCAGCGTCTGTTGCCAACATCAATACACAATGCCGCCGCCGTAATTAAAATTGTACCTCTTTTTGTAGTGTATTACACCATAGGTACGAGAATGAAAACAACACAGCAACACCCGGATTAGTTATTTGGTGTACTATGTAACTAAAATCGCCTCAGTTTGTCCTTTCCTGTACTATGGCGTTTTCGAGGCATTCCTAAACAGAACACACTCAAAATGTAATGAGGATACACTGAAATCAGAAAGGGAACTACATAAATTCTATTTTCCTTGCAAAGAATTCTTATGTAAATTAGAGCATTGATAGATGTGAAGGAATGTCGTTATGTTTTAAATTAAAATGTCCCCAGTCAAAAGAAGCAAAGAAATGTCGTTAAGCTGTGAATATACAAAGTGTAATCAGCAACTCGCTATTCAATGTTAGTTTGTATTTGCAGAGATAAGATGCGGCTCTTAATTCAAAATACTCCTGTTAATGAGGGAATATGCCCAACATGATCATGTATTGTTTCTTTGCAGCACTACAAAACCAACAGTAGCTTTAGTGATTTGTAGGTTCTATGGCATAACCATAGACAAGAAATAAATAAAATGCAGCAGCGCCAACTATTAGTTCTTTGGTGCACTATGTAACCAACAGGGCCTCTGTTCATTTTATACTATACTACATCTTTTTCTAGGCATTCCTAAACGGAATCGACTCGAGATGTAATAAGTACAAACAGAAATCAGAAAGGAAACTACATAAATTCATGTTTCCTTTCAAGGAATTCTTAGTAAATGAAAACATCAATAGAAGCGAAGGAATGTCATTGTTTTAAATTCAAATGAAACCTGCAGAAAAAAGCACTTTTTTCTTTCCATAACATTGCAAGCTATGTGGGATACAGCTAGTAAAAGAACTTTTGTCGTCGTACCTGGGTTAAATTTTACTTGCAGTGGCAGCTGTCTAGTATGTCAACGTTGGCAACCAAATGTTCGGTTTAGGGGATCGTTAATTTACTGATTGGAATGACATTAATTATTTATTTATCAACATAAAGAATTATTCCCCTCATTGTACAGGACTGATTTTTCAAAAAGGATAAAATGGCTGTTGCCAACATCAATACACTACACCACTGCTGTAAGGAAAATCGTAGCCATTTGGTATATATACTGTGTAAGTAACAGCGCCTCTATCGGATCTTTGTTATACTACACTGTAATTCAAGCATAGCCTACACTGGAAATACTTATTACAATATTGTTTCTTAACCTGATCAGATTTTGATGAAATTAAGCGTGTGTGTTGCCCCAAGGTACTCTCAGTTGACCTATTAAACCCCATGAAAGTTTCCAAGAGTACTCTTGGAGACTTGCTGTACTACACCATACTTGTAAGCATAGTATACACATAAAACTTCAAATTGTGATCTTTTTCCTTTTTCTGATCCTATGTTACTCTCAAAACTATTCTCAATTTACCTGTGGAAACATATGAAAGCTTGTGTAGCACTTTTGGAGATTATCCTCAATGAATAGACATATACTATTGCTTTTAAACAAATGATTAAATTATGATATCTTTATTGTCTCTGATCTGATTGTAATTATTGTAGCCTTTATGTAACAGCACGACGTGTTAAAGTTATGTGTGGAAACCCCATAAAAATTCGTCAAGTAGCTCTGGAGATAAACATGTTCAAAGAGACAGTCAGACGTGATTGTCGTAAATAAAAAATTTCAAATTACATTATGCTCTTTTTCCGTGATCTGATTTTGATAAAATTGTCTATATGTTGCCCCAAACTTTTCTCATGTTTCCTGTGAAAACCGCATAAAGTTTCGCCCAGTAGTTTTGAAGATTGAAGTGAACAGCGACAGGCCTACATTTACAGATTTATTATTAGTATAGATAATGATTTATAGTAATTTGATTGTTGGTCATTTCACTGCTAGTAAATTAGTGGGAAGTAAAGCACATGGTACCCACACATTGGCATGTAAAGAACAGGATACCTTAGGCAATTATAACATTCTTGGAGTAAATTTGTTGTTTTTATTGTCTGATTCGAGAAACTTGATCTTACAGCACTGATTATGGGAACAAAATTGATGTCATTTTTTAAATAAATATTTCATATCGCACCACCAAGTGGAAATTTCTTATTTTTAATAAAATAAATATAATGGATAGTCAGTTATACATAGTTTACAAAACCATGTTTTACCCATTGTTCTAAGTTGTGTAAGTAACTTGTGAGGTGGACTGATGTTAATTTATCCTATAGTGCAAGAGTGAGAGTTTAGAAATAATGATAGGTACTGTAAGAGATCATAAATACCTACAGTGACCTGAACAAAAAATTCTTAGAGGGAGTGGTAAAAAGTAATGTAGTAGTTTTGTAATCTTGTTTTGCATTACAAAGCAAAGGTAACTATGGTCAAATTGTCAGTGATTTGTATCTGTAGTGCTTCTACATGTATGATTGTCATATGTCCATTCTCTTATGCCATATCTATTTTTTTATTACCTCTCAGAATCAAGCATTCTTCTTAGGCAGCTACTTCAGTTTTTTTTACCCACTTCAACATCCTTTTCCCCACAATCTTTGTCTTCCACTGGAAATCATTGACATCTCTATTTTTTTCTCCTAATGTCAAAATACCTGCCCATTGTTTCCTGAGCAAAACACTGTTTTTAAAGAATTTATGTATTTTAAGTCAGACACAGTGTCATATCTGAAAATTAGCAGCCCAAGAGTATTAGACACTTTGTTTTGGATACATCAGAAACCTTATTACGAATACTCAATTTGGTTTAAGCTCTTTCATTACCTTTCTTGTTCCCCTCTCCACCCCCTTTCATTCTGTGCTGAGGTGCTATGCCAGTAAATTTGGAAAATCTTTGAAATTTGTTAGCGTTTAAGGGGAAAGTCGAGTAGAATGAGGCAGAAACGATGATTTGTTCTGAGGAGTGAGGTGTGCCTGGGGTAAACTTTTGGTTATGTGAAAGCACTGCACCCAATATTTTACTGTTACAATGGATATGGATGTTACGTAACACACAAACTATGTAGTGGTGAAGGAAAACACGCTTCTTTTTTTAACATTCTTCTAAATATATATCATTTCAGGGCACCCCATGAACAACGTTTAATGCTGTTTTTGTAATTCTCTTTTCCTGACAGACCACACCATACTCTTTCTCTCCCCTGTGGTCTGCAGGGTTAGAATCTTTTGAGCAAAATCATTGACTTAAGGTTGGAATGGGGTGGACAGAAATAGCTGTACAGTGGAGCTAACATTAGAGCTAGATAAAAGTAATGTACTTACAATAAGAACTGGTGTGCTACTTTCTTTCAAAGGGTCTTCAGTTTTAAGAATAAAGTTCATAGTTTAATAAAGTAAAATTGCTATTGATTTAGTGTCTCCTTTGAATCCTTCACCAGTATTAATATCCACCGTAAAGTTTAAGAATCCATAAAAAGTAATAAATAAAAAAATTAAAAAAAAAAATTACAGCATGTACCTTGATATGCTCAAAACCAATAGAGTAAAAGTTCTAGTACTTTGCTGTGTACTTAACAAATGTCACACTTGAAATATCATTCCTCAAGCCATTTTTGAACAAAATATTACCTGTAAGGTATCCAATTTTGTATTTGATGATTGCTTTGATACTTATGTCCCAAATATTTAATAATAAATAGGCAAATTGTATTGCAGGTTGGACATGAGCAGTGATTTGATGTCCCTTCACATTGGAGATAGAATTTTGGAAGTAAATGGAACTCCGGTGAAGGACCAACCTATTGAAAATATAGAAAACCTTATTCGTTATTCAGACACTGTGCTCCAGGTAATGTGTAAAGTATTAGTTGATTTCATTAACATTGTTATTTAAAAATGTTAATGCTATGTATTATGAAGTCGTTGTTAATGTCTTCAAATTGCATATATTTCATTTTTGTATCTATATGTAGACAAATATCCTGTAATTTATACTTAAATGCATGACAAAGGGTTCATTGATCCACCTTAGACCATTCTCTACCATTTGACTCCTCAACAGTGCATGGGTGAAATGAACACCAAAATCTTTCCATCCAAAGATCTTGTTTCTCCTTATGTATGTGGATAGTGACAAAATATTTCCTTGTTTGTGGTATAAAGTTGGTGATGGAAATTGTGTGAAAATTGTAATCACAACAAAAAACTCTTTTGCTTAAATGATTGTCCAGTTTCACTCATCAGAATACCATTCATGAGAGACAGTCTCCACTCCTTCCAAATTAGAAATGTTAGTGTAGACTAGGTAATGGCTTAAATTCAAAGAAATAGTATTGGTACTAAATGAAATACGAAAAGATTAAGCTGATCCCCCTTGGCGCACACACAACAGGTTGGAACACTGTTGCAGAAATAGTTTCCACAATGAATCTCTGGCAGAAAACCCAAAGAGATTCTGGTCATAGGTAAAGAATATTGGAAAAAAGACACAATACTGTCACTATATGACAGTTTGGTGACAGGAAAGTTTTTGCTTTGACTGAAGTAGTGTCATCCTTTCTTCACCAGTATTTTCTCCCCTGGTGTTATAACACTGTACCCATGTTTAATCAATTTCATCTCCAAATATTTCTGTGTACCTTTCATGAACCTAATTAAATTTCGGTTCCTCTTTTTCAGAAAAATATGAGGGGGGGGGGGGACACTAGGAGTGGATGACGACCGTCCGCTAGCCACATTCTTAACATCGTCACCTATCACTGGCCATTTACTTCAACAACACACATTGAAAACACTTTCTCATTTATATTTACCTATCTTTGTGTTTACTAATTATTCCAGTGGATCTAAAAATTGAAGGAAACCATTCTAAAATAGACTATTTTGTCAAAGTAAGACTACAAATGAGAAAAAATAATTTATCTACATGCAGCTAAAATTGTCCTTCCCCTGCAGCACAACTAATGAAACTGATATGACATTAATAAAGTGTTAAGGAGAATATGGCTTTGAGAGATACTGATATAGTATTGTGGGGCCTTTCATTAATGTATGTTACATTCTTCGTGTAATAGGGAGAAAAGGAACAGAAAAAGAAAGGGGGGGGGGGAGGCAATCATAGGGAAGAAAATGTTAAATACGGTGCTGTTCAGAAAGAGAGGAGCATTAGAGATAGCTCCCTCCTATTTCAGCTAAAAGTTTTACTGTATTTACGTGCAGATTTTTTCTTTCATATAACTGCATTGTTGTTGACTACACTATCTGAGCCCAATTGCTTGTGTAAGTTATTTGGTAGAATAAACACAAGTCAACAACAACCCGCTCTCCAGCAACTTTGTTACCTTTATCTTGGCTGCTCTGTTGTCTCCACTTCATAAATTTCAACCTGATAAGATTTCCCATTGGTCAGAATTAGTGTTCTCAATAAGTGGAAAAATTGACTGACAGGTAGTAAATAAGGGTTTCTTTTTTATCAATTGATTTATTGCAGCCTTATAATTAAACAGCATTTGAAGAAACAAGTGTGTTATATTTTGAGGTGTAATATTTATTTCAATACTAGACATTTAATTAAAAATTAATGTAACTGTCCATACAGCTGACGATAGAGCATGACCCAGATGCTTCTTGCCGACGCCGTCCAAGCATAGCTGCCTCTCCACCTTCTTCACGTCCTCCAGATGGACGCCTTTACAGACGTAAAGATGAGGGATACATGAGCGGATCAAGATCTCGTGCGCTACGTCGTAGTCGGGGGAGTGGTGGTAGCAGTAGCAAGGAACGGTCATCTTCAATGTCTAGGCTGCTTGAAGGGTAAGCATAAGGAAGTACTACGACACCCCTAGTTTACATTTTAGATGGCTGGATAAAAGTACAATGCCTTCATTTTAAATGAGGCTGTAGGTGAAGAAATACCTGAATCTGAAAACTGACATTGAAGTACAAGAAACTGTAAAGTTTATGTAGTAATTAAAAAGGCTAAAATCGCAATATTTTATTTAAAACAACCAGTTTCGGCAAAAGGCTTTTGCTATCATCGGATAGACACCAGCAGATTGCCACATCGATACAGTCTGCTGTGCTCCTTTACCGTAATTGTGGACATTGATAATCAAATGCAATTGACATGGCAATGTATAATGTCTACCAACTAAGTCTCTGACTGCAAACAGCCATGTCACCATGGGAACAGTGTCCCCTGACATCATGAACTGAGAATAGCAGACAGCAATAACATTGTCTCTTGTTGAAAATTATTCTAATTGTTTGAAAGCATTGTTATAACATTTTACAAGTTTTCTTTTCACATAAGTAGTGTAAAATTATTGTATATATTTATTTTAGTTTTTATTTGTTAATTTTAACTTATTATGAATGTCATTTCCTATTGGCTGGCGCTGACGTAGTGAAGCTAAGCGTGCATGCTACTTAACCCATGGAAGCTCAGCCATCAACAGTAGTTTATTGACTATTACTGCACATCACTGCTTTAGACCTCCAGCAACAGCCAAATGGGTAATGATTAGAGCTACATAAAATTAGCATGTGCTATAAATGCTACTTAAGTGCTAAAGTTGCTAAATAAGTAAATTTCAATGTCATATACTAAAAGTAGTTGTTTCAGCGAAATTTATTGCTCTAATGCTGAAACATCATAATATACAGAAAGCAGACTTTTACTGATTACAATGTATGCATAATTATATGTGAAACCATCAGATAAAGATGCAAGAGTGAAAATAAATACATAGAAGTACATCTTGTGTAAGTATATATGTGCTATATACAATATTCTGTTAGCTGTATGGGTATGCTGCCGGGTGATGTCGACAACCGCCAATATTTCGGCAGGAGGACACCCGGCCATTCTCAAGGCACAACTGCACTTGAGGAAGCAATGTGCAAGCAAACCTTTAACACCTCGGTTTGCAAAGGGTAAACAAGGAAGATAACACACACAGTGCAAGTCACTGCAGAGTCAACACAACCAAAGATTACCAAACATAAAAAATATCGATAGTTACTTAATCAACAGGTGAGGCCGCATTAATTTTGTCCCTCTGTTTTTTGACTAGACAATGCCAGATTCCAAGCAGAACTTAAACATAAACCACCATCTCTGTTTATAAGGTCGCTTGCTAGTTTAATTTCAACAGCAGTTGTGTCCTGAAAAGGATAGGGTGTCCTCCTGCCGAAATATCGGTGGTTGTCGACGTCATCACCCGGCAGCATACCCATAAGTTGTTTGAACATTCATTATGACGGGAAAAGTTTGTTTCACATTGTTTGTTTACCTCTACGGGGAGGAAATGTATCGGTGTTTACAGATGTTGGATAAACTCTGCAGCAGTAGAGTAAGGTTACAATGTGCTTTGTCGTTCTTGTTGAAGTGTCGTAATCATAATATTGTTCCTACGTTTGCTAAGGTTGTGCACCATATTAATTCTCCTGCCGCCAGTCGTATCAAGCAACGTGCTGGCTTAGCTCTTGTTCGTGGAAGAATCCACTTGACTCATCGTCAGTTAGATTTTGTTTCCAAGGAGTTATTTCGGCTTCATGTAACGATTGCTGCTAATGCGTCTGAATTTTCTTGGGATTGGTTGGACGGTGCCTCTTGGACACAGTCTGATTTGGAATTTCACTCTGTAACTGCTCGGAATTTGGCAAAATTTGAACGTTTCCTTGGCTCGGAGTCTGATTCAAATTTAATTTCAATCTCCCGGAGAAAACTTACTATGACACAACTTTATCTGTGTTGGGGAAAGGTTTCGCACCAACGCCTAAGGGTTTACCGGTCGTTGATTTCATAAGTTCTATTGAACAGGCTGTTTCTAAACTACCTTGCCTCTTCTGCAGAATCTGAAGTAGGGAAGCTTGTCGTGTGTTGACTGGGAACCGTCCACCCAAGTGTAATATAACAGCAGCTGAGGTGTCTGCTTTACGGTCTCACAGAATGGATCCTGATATTGTTATCTTGCCTGTGGACAAGGGAAATGCCACAATTTTGTTGAATAAGGATGATTACATTCAAAATATGCAATGTCTGCTTTCTTATTCGGCATATCGTAGGATCGGTGCTGACCCCACAAAGAGTATTGAGAGAAAGACTAATAACCTCCTGAAGAAAGTCCTTTCTCACAGGAGACCATCAAGAGTCTTAATTCTTACTGTGCTGTACAACCTAGATTGTATGGTCTTCCTAAGGTCTACAAACAGAACATTCCTTTGAGGCCTATAGTGTCTAACATTGGTGTTCCAACATACCGTGTAGCTAAACATCTTGCTAGTTTGTCGAGTCCAATGGTAGGCAGGTGTGAACACCACATTAAGAACTCGGCGGATTTCTTACGTTGATTGCATGGATTGTGTTTGTATGACTCTGATATTTTTGTGAGTTTTGATGTTGTCTCTCTCTTCACTCGCGTTCCTCTGTCAGATTCGTTGCAGCTAATTGAGGTTAAGTTTGGTGTTGAGTTAACAAATCTTTCTCAACATGTGCTGACTTTTTATTTAATGGTTAGTACTATGAACAAACTGATGGAGTTGCAATGGGAAGCTCGTTGTCACCTCTTATGGCCAATTTGTTTATGGAGGATTTCGAGGTACGTGCTTTAGTGTCAGCGACTCTTAAACCTGTGTGTTTTTTCAGTGTGTTTTTTCGTTTGGCCTCATGGTAGTGAGAATTTAAACGTTTTTTTTTTTTTTTTTTTTTTTTTTTTTTTTTTTTTTTTTTTTTTTTTGCAACACCTAAATTCAATGCACCCGACTATTCAGTTCACTATGGAGGTGGAAAAGAATGGCTGTCTTCCTTTCCTTGATGTGTTGGTCAGAAGGAAGGTTGATGGTACGTTAGGAAATTCTGTTTATAGGAAGCCTACTCACACTGATTTCTATCTGCGAGCTGATAGTTGTCACCATCCAGTGCAGCATGAAGGAGTGCTTCATATGTTGGTTCACAAGGCACATGTCATTTCAAACCATGAAAGTTTGTCAGCTGAATTGTCCCATCTTGAGGAGACCTTTCGTCAGAAAGGTTTTAGTGAGAGACAGATAAAACGTGCATTGCACTATCAGCCTTCTGTGCAACGGGTGAGTGACGATAATAATGAAGTGGCACCTAAATCTATGCCTTTTTTGCCTTACGCAGGAAGCATTTCCAACAAGATTGGTCTTATCTTGCTGAAATATGATGTGAAATGTGTTTTTTGACCACCTTCTAAGATAAAGGCCTTGTTGGGGCCCGGAAAAGATGATATTGGTTTGCGTAAGGCAGGTGTATAACGTACTCCTTGCAGTTGTGGCATATCATATATTGGTCAGACAATCAGGACTGTGGAAGACCAGTGTAATGAACATAAATGTTACACACGCTTACAACAGCCAAACAAATCCGCTGTTGCAGAACACTGTCTTGACACCGGTCATCCTATGGAATACAACAACACGGAGATCCTGGCATGCACTTCCACCTATTGGGATAGTGTTATTAAGGAAGCTGTTGAAACTAAACTAGAAAGCGACCTTATAAACAGAGATGGTGGTTTTTGTTTAAATTCTGCTTGGAATCCGGCACTGTCTCTCGTCAAAAAACAGAGGGACAAAATTAATGCTTCCTCAACTGTTGATTAACAGTCACTATCGATATTTTTGATGTTTGGTCATCTTTGGTTGTGTTAACTCTGCAGTGACTTGTACTGTGTGTGTTATCTTCCTTGTTTACCCTTGCAAACCGAGGTATTAAATACGCTTGCACATTGCTTCCTTAAGTGCAGTTGTGCCTTGAGAATGGCAGGGTGTCCTCCTGCTGAAATATCGGCGGTTGTCGACGACGTCACCCGGCAGCATATCCGTCAGTTGTTTGAACATTCATTACGCCGGGAAAAGTTAATGTTTCATATCATGGAGTTCAGGTACGTCTCTGTGATATATAATATCACTGAAATTGGTGTAAAGAAGCACCAAAGTCCAAAATGAAACGTTCACTCTGCAGCGGAGTGTGCATTGATATGAAACTTCCTGGCAGATTAAAATTGTGTGCTGGAACTAGGACTTGAACCTGGGACCTTTGCTTTTTGTGGGCAAGTTTGGAAAGTAGGAGGAAAGGTACTGGTAGAATTGAAGTTCTGAGGCAGGACCGTGAGTCGTGTCGGGATAGATCTGTGGTAGAGCGCTTGCCCGTGAAAGGCAAAGGTCCCAGGTTTGGAGTTGATTAGAGGAGGGGAAAAAAAACCTGTGAATTACCAAATTATACTAAAAGACTTTGCACAGTATATATTTTTTGTTTTATTGGTTGTGAATGTATACTGCAGAATTTTTTAATTTCATGCTAACCAATGATTTACTCCTTGTTTACTTGCTTCATTCGGGACAAGATATAACTTTAGCTGTCTTGCTGAAATACTTGTTAGTAAAGCAGCAAATATATACCGTTTGTTCAAATTTTTAAATGGAGTAGTTTGGTATTTAAAAGGGAGATTTGAACACAGTTGTATATTGTATTGTAAAGTGTATCTAAGAGCAGATATGAACTTTGATGACAATTTATAAATGAAGATTAGATTGAAGTTTGAGAGAATGTTCAGAGAGAACCAGTGTAGAAGTACTGAGGAATGACGAGATTTATTTGAAGCTTGCTAAGTATGTGGATTCTGTAATAACGAACACTGGAGTATACTGTTCAGGCACAAATTACAGATGGTGAACAAACAAACATTGGTACAAGGTAAGTAATAGTGAAGAAATTTTGGTTAACATACGCAATGTTTTAGACGATTGCGAACAGAAGAAACTATAATACATTTTCAAGCAGTTTCAAGAATATAACATTGCAATACAAATACCTTAGGAATGAAATAAGTTGGAACTGCAGGAGGGCCAAGATAGAATAGCAGCAGAAAAACATCTGAAGGAATCAAAAAGGAAATAATCATCTGAAGGTGTGACTCGATCTACTGAAGAGACGAAACAACTCTTGGTGAATTTAAAAGAAAGTGTGACAACATCAAGAATGCCATGGGAATTCCACTCTGAAGTGTAAACAAGAAGGGATAATCAGAAAGATTGCATTAAAGCCCTCTATGGGGTTAAAGACTTAAATGATGAAATTGGAGTTGAAATAAAGACACGAGGCATCGGACTCTTGAATTTAAAAGTGCCCAGGAAGGCTTGAAATTAAATGAGACAGAAGGCATAGATGCATTCCAAAATTATTTCTAAAATATTTAGTGAAGTCGCTGACAAAGTAGCTGAAATTGATTTGTTGTAGCAGCATCTGATGTACAGTAAGGAGGGTGCAGCTTGAGGAGTGGGGGGGGGGGGGGGCTGTTGACTCGGGCCTTCATGTGGACAAGGGTCCTCCAACCCGTTTTGTTATGGATTTGGAAAGTTCTATTACACATGTCATCATGTAGTGCATGTGTGATAACCGCCTCTTGTTTCTTGTAGGATAGACGAAAATCACAATGCCGATCGCACCAAGTTGTTCATTGCTCATCCTGCAGTAGTGACTGACGGTTGAGCTAAACAAAATTATAACAGATAGACGGTCATCACCATAAATTAGTTTAATGAAATATTTGGCCTTGTTGATTCATAGGGGCTGAGCTCCACTTGCGTTTTCCCGATTGTGGAATCACTCGTGGTAAAGTTATAAATGATAACTCAGATTTTCTTGAGATATACAGTACTCTTACTTCAGATATGTTGCACAAACCAAAATTAAACCTTTTTTATATAAAAATACTTATTTTTAATCACATGGAAACATTATCACAGTCCTGTGGTATGGCAGCGTCGTGCTGCTCTCTCCACAGCTCCACTCAGAGAGCACGCGCAATGTCTTTTCAAAGCAGTTCTAGCGCAGATATCACACTCGGACTCTTACAAAGAAGAAAATAATATTGATATCGAAATGAAACATTTAAATACTACAAAGTTACATCTAGTAAAACATTATTGAAAATTTATATTAACAAAATTAATTATTAAGGGGTGGGCAATTCAATTAAATATGGCATGAGTTATACTATTGACTACTAGCATTATCATAATTATTTGTTGTACTTTTGTAGACATGTATACGGCCTACATGAAGTCAGCAGGACAACACAATTTTTTCCAATTACAGTCTTCAGGTTAAGCTGACCCAGGTATGTAGAACCTAAGGGATTGGCAGCGTATTGTCAGATTTCCAGAAAAATGCAATCCACACAATTCACAAGTTAGCAAGGGCAGTTCATTGTAAGCAGTACTGCAAAATCAGCTTAATAGCTTATGCATCAAAACTACTGATGATATACAGAAGGATGCAGGAGATAATTTAGGCTCTGGTAGAGGACAATCAGTTCGGTGTTAGGAAAGGTGAGGTACTAAAGAGGCAGATCTGACATTGTACTTGATAACTGAAGGGAGAAATACTCTTTCATAAGATTTGTGTTCAGCAACATAAAAACTGTGCAAGATGATAAAAACGCTGAGAAAAATAGGTGTAAATTATAGGGAAACACTTGTAATCATGACACAGTATGTACTAGAACCAACAGGGAATAAATAAGACTGCAAGCCCAAGAATGATTCAATATGTACACTGTAAGACCAGTGATCCAAATAAAAGTAAATTTCAAGAGTGTGGTAGAGATTCATGATGAAAGGATGTCATTTTCAAGGTCCACAGACATTATCATCAGTGAAAGTGAAGAAAAACTATGGGCTCTGTTTAATGGAATGACTTGCCTGATGAGTGCTTAATGTTATGGATTCAGAATAAACTGCAAAAAGAGAGAAAATGAAAACAGTCAGGTCACATAATGTAGGCAAGTTATATATAATGTCGACTTAATTTTTAGAAGTTAATACTATTTTATCATTGTCAGATTTGATAATGGCCACATTGTCTTATGCGGATACGCAGTATGATGGCAGTTCAACAGAGCTTCAAGTGAAGCTGTGTAAATAAATCACTTTTGGAAAGTATTTATTACAACATTGATATGTAATTTTCATGTGCTTGGCAGTACTACTTTCAACTTATCTTGTGTATAAACTTATCTTATGTATAAATAAAAGTAATAAATTGTGAAAATGAATTTAGATATAAATTTGTGATCACAATAAATAGATAAATAAATAAATCTTAATATAAATTAAGCATACATAAATATAAATTAATAATTTTACAAAAAAAGAAAATGGAATGTCTTGTAACATCATGTAAAGATACTTGTCATTAAACTGACAAATTTGAAATCCATTAAGAAATTTCATATTCATGATCTGTGGAACTAGTATTAATCGTAATCTGTATTCTGCTACCACCTCATCCCATATTTTTTTCTGTTATGGTGTGTACTGTCATGTTGGTCTCGTAAAAGATGCCAACTGGAACAGCTGCTATTAAAGTGTCCATTGAAGCCATTTTTGCAATAGTAGCCTACAATAGGTACAAACACACAGACAACAGTGCCAAGCACAAGTGTTGATAACATCACAATACCAGAAGCTACCGGTTTTAACCAAATGCAGTCAGAGTTGGCTGACTGTCCTGGTTCCTGCACACAAAAACAAACATGCTTGATTCTCCTTGCACAGCTCTGCTCACAGCACCACTGTAATCCTGCACACTGGCCACAACTGGTTTGTTTCATTAGTGCTACTCTGCTCACAGTGCCATGCCGCTCTGTTCTTGCCACGCCACTCCAAAATCACCATAGCCTAAAACAGGGGCGTCATTTCTGGTCACTGTGTTAAGAGTCCTTGTTCGTTTTTTACAAAAAGATAACTTCCTGATAAGTTATCAAATTCCAAAGCAAAAATAGTGTGTGTATTATGCTCATGACTACACCTTTTTCAGTGTACTATTTTTGTATTTCCAGCAGTTCACCTCCATCGGGCCGTGAAAGCTGTGATCTGTCACGAACTCGGTCATTTCGTGTGGAACCCAAAAGTCAGCGCATTTTCCGTGCGTCGGACCTAGTGAAAGGTGAATTATTGGGAAAAGGATTTTTTGGCCAAGTGTACAAAGTTACCCATCGTGCAACAAGTGAGGTCATGGTACTGAAAGAACTGTATAGAGTGGATGAAGAAGCACAGAAGAACTTTCTTAAAGAGGTAAACAAATCACTTATTTGTAAGAAATGTTTAATTGGTCCCATTTTGTTAGACATAATGCATCAAATAGCTTGTAGTTTAGTATTTTATTTCAGAATCCCTCTGGAAATATAGAAACAAATATATAAGAAATTGAATAACAGTAGCAGACACATGGTGTTGCAGACAGGCACGCAATGAAAACATACACACACACACACACACACACACACACACACACACACGTTATGGTGTTAGCTGTCAATGGGCATTGAAATAAATCAATTGGAACACATTGATTACTACGAATGCGCAGTTCGAATGTTCTGGGATGCTTGTGACCAGACAAATTCTCATCTTATCCACACACTAAGGACATAGTGCCTCCCTGCTTATTATTGGTCATTACTTCTGGCATGTCATTCTCATTAGATTTCAGGGTTGGTGTGCATCTGTTTGAAGAAAGGATCAATGGCTGTCTTTGTAGTTTTTATATATAACTAGCTGCTATACCTGGCATTGCCCGGTATATATGCATTTTACCAGTCTTACATTAGAAACAAAAATAAAAAATATCATTATAATTATAAATTTAAATTATAGAAGGAAACTTTCCTGGTGGGATAACAAATATAAAAAATAGAAAACGGATGACTTACCCACAGGACAGGCTCGTCGACACACGCACGCACACACACACACACACACACACACACACACACACACACACACACACACAAGCTTTCGCAAGGAAGTGGAAAAGGAGTCATTCCGATCCCAGGAGTGGAAGGACTTACCTTAGGGGGGAAAAAAGGAAGGTAAACAAATACACACACACACACACACACACACACACACACATATCCAAACGTGTCCTTTTCCAATTTCTTAAAACCCATATCCTTCCCTTTCTCCTCTCCTTTCTTCCTCTTTTCCTGAAGAAGCGATGAACAGTTGTGAAAGCTTGTATGTGTGTTTGTGTGTGATTTTATTTGTGTCTGTCGACAAGCTTGTCCTTTGGGTAAGTCATCAGTTTTCTATTTTTTATATTTGTTTAATTATAAATTTATATACCCAAAAACTGTTTTGTGTCTTGAAAATTGTTGTGGCAATATTTTATGGAACACAGAATCTGAATTAGAGTTTGTGATATGGAGGGAAGTCAGACTATTCTGAGGCGTCTTAATTGCTAGTGTTGCAGTGGTCTAGTGGTTAAGATATCTACCTAGTGAGTGTGGAGGTTGAGGTTCGATTCCCGGCCACAGCACAAATTTTCATTCATTGTTTCACCTTTTAAATTTAATGAGGGGGGGGGGGGAAAAGACCAAGCACTCAGATTCTGTTTACGATATATCTCCTGATCTACTTGTCATAGGTAGTTTTAACCTTACAGTGATTGTTGTCTGATAGTAAGCAATATGTGTACCAAGTTTAGTTGAAATTGGTCCTTTATTTTAGGAGATGTGGATAAATAGCACATGATGTAGCAGTTATTTGGAAATTTCATTGTTTGTGACATCATATCTCCTGAAATACGTGTTGTACGATGATGCAAATTTGAAGGTACATTCAGCATTTATGTTCCTAATGTCTACAAAATATGTCGTGAATTATGTTAGCAGTAAAGACGTAATAAATCGAAACCTCATGCGTGATGATGTGGATTTTCATGAACCAAATTGTTCACGACTTCATATCTCATGAACTATATGTCGAATTATGATATAGTATCAAAGGAACATTCAGTGGTATGTATGTGTACTGTCTGAATTGTCTGGCTAATACAATTTTCAGTGTAAAAGTAATAATTTTCAGATAAGGAAGGTATTGCAACTACATCTTGTTAACAATCCAAATCACTTCGCTTGGAATGAGTGTCGACTAGCTACACCTCGTCGTCCATCTAAATATTGAAGGCGCGGGATTTTCAAATAATAAGAGAAATATTGAAATTACGTTGAAAATCTGGTGATTAGTCTTAAAGATCAGGAGGAAGAAGGAAAAATCTTGAGTCTCCCGCTAAAATCGGGAGAGTTGGCACGTCTGACAGAATTTAATGAAAAACTGTACCAGCGGGCCGATGGTCTTGCTGTGGGGAAATCCATTCACTGGTTTCCTTGTTACCAATTTCATTAACTCTTTGGAAGACAAATTCTTGCACAGTTTTTCAGCTGCAATACTAGGAATTATTTTATATTTTTGGTCACCCAAGAATGACCCATCTATGGTATTATTTTCAATCTCTTCAATGAACTTCATGAAGATATAACTTTCACCTGTGAACTCTAGAATAAGGCCCATGAACTGAACTTTCTTGACCCGATGTTAACTGCAGAAGAAATAAAATTGTTTTATCGTATATCGTGAAGAAACATATATGAATCAAATTGCACCTACCTTCTTCCAAGCAGCCTTAATATCATAAAAACACTTTCTTCCATTCTGCTATACACAGAGCTATTTCTATTCCACTCTCTAAGAAAAAATTCAAGGAAGAAATAAATTTGTTCAGAACCATAACAGTAAAATAATGAAAACCTTCCATAGTTGACGACATCCTTAAAAACAAAACTCTTGAAAGAGCTACTACACTTTGCACTTCAATCAACGAGTCACCATATACATGGATTTGTTGCCTGTATGTATGACAATCATTGGTGGGTTGCATATGTTTTACAAATTAGTGAAGAAACAAATGAAGTAAATGTCATTTGTGTTTCCTGCAAAACCAGATACTTGAGTCATCAGAAAATGTGACATTGTGACAAAACTCGATCCAGTGACACCAACTGGAAGGACATACCATCTCCCTGCATCAGATCTGGCAAACATTGAAAATTTATTTGGAGAATTGTGAGGAGAGATCTACACACTTTTCATTGCTTTATCATAAAAATTGTAAATGGTTCATAATACCATTACAATAATGCAAACCATATTTTTGTAGAATATTACTTATTGATTGTATGTTATCATAATTTGAGGTTTCATATATGAGAGTTATCTTCTTCATTTCAGTAACATTTTTCGTAAATGATGCCTTTGGTGTGCCATCTTGATCTTTACCATATTTGTAGTAACATATTTTTCCATAAAATATGAAGATTGGGTGTTTTGAGATATTGAAAGTCAAAAGTCAAGGTCAATGACCTTAAGAATAAAAATATTCAGAAACCTGCCATGTGGCATATCAGTGTAAAGGTCTATTCATTAGCTTTCCAATGGTACCATTTTAATTGCTGTAACTTAATTAGAACCAGAATTACAGTTTTTTATTTTAAGACAGACGCAAGTAAATTTTGCACAAATTCCAAACTTCCCAGACCTCTCACTTTCTTTGCAGTTGTAATACAACCCTGCAAATTTGTATTGTTCCATCTAGGGTTGTGTTCGAGTGGTTCGGCCGAATACCTTATTCGCCGAATCTAGCACACTGGCTTCGGATTCGAGATTCGGCGCATAACGGCCGAATACTACCGAATCCATAGTGTTATATGGAAACCTTCAATTACGAATGTTAGAGTTTACTTTACAAAACAGTGCGCTTTCGTCTGTGTTATTTTATTACACAAAACGAAACGACCTCACTTTGAATAGTTCTGATAAATGGCGCTAGGAGCCGCCGTAAGTAACTTTTCCCGTACACAGGCGACACAGGCTTGATTCTCAGGCGAAGAAAAAAAAAAAAAAAAAATAAATAAATAAATAAATAAATAAATAAATAAATAAATAAATAAATAAATAAATAAATTTATTCACGTAAATACCAACAATACATAAGGCTTTAGGAATCTTGCCTCATTCTGATTTCACGTATTGTTTCGTCGAATTTTGTGAAGTGCTGGGATATGTGAACTGTAATGAAGCCCTAGGATTTCAAGAAGAAAGTTATTTATTATGTGGAAAAAAAAGTTCTAATGGTGCACCATCCAAGCGGGATGACGTCAATTCAACAACCACCTGATGTTTGTTTCAATAAATCGTTTAAGGTCGAGCTTACACATGTGCACCTACTGCTTTTCGAAAAGTGACAGACAGCTGCCACCGACGGGTCGTGTAAAACGTGCAAATGTGCAAATGATACCTGGAAGTGGGTTCCAAATCAAATTGCGTAACAGGCATTTAAAAATGTTCGAGATTGAATGTACTAGATTATACGCGGGATGATGCACTGTAGTTCAAAGGAACTGTGCAGTGTTGCCAGGTCTCCGGAAATTTCCGGAACTTCTTATCTTCCAGGAAAAATAGGAAAAAATGTTGAAATCTCGGGATTATTTAATGTATGATTTTTTATTTTATTTTAGAAAAACAAGTTTCTATAAGTGAAAATCATATAGTTTATTTCACTACTAATGCTTCTCTAAATATAAAATGTAAAGTTTATTGCAAGTCGCTAAGTGCACTCGTTCTCAAATAGTTGACAAATAAAATCAAGCCCCGCAAGATAGGGCAGTTTTCATTGTTTATGACGTGACATCGTATTAACTATGTATCGTGGCTAGTTTCTGCCACCATAGCTAATGATTCCTGTCCTTCAAGAATACTTGTACCACATTTGGTTGAAATCGTTCCAATAATTTAGGAGCAGATGTAGAATATTATTGTATGATGCGGCCGTTTTTAACGAATGTCATTGTTTATGACGTCATATCTCCTGACGTGTGTGCCATAGGTGGTTCTTACCTTGACAGCGATTGTTGCCTGATAGTAGGGTACATGTTTGCCAAATTTGGTTGAAATCGGTCCAGTAGTTTAGAAGGAGATGTGGAACATACATACAGACATACACACATACAGCCTATTTTATATATATAGCGATTCGAAAGTGACTCCGAAAATTGTGGATAAATCTCCGGATTTTTCCATTACAACTTCCGGATTTTTTTCGACACCTGGCTACAATGGAACTGTGTAACAAGGGATCAAATGACAGTGATTCAGAATTACCGTACCGATATCTAATTGCTATAATAAACATTTTGTAAAATTTGTATTATAAGACTAATGAAATTGTTTTATATTTCCGCATTTAGTTTCAAACAATAGCCGTACATTTGAAGTCTTATCTAAAAGGTATTACGTAAAGCCGACTGGCAAGCCTGGCCTGTGTTGTGTTAATATGCCTGACACCACAACCACTGCATTCGTGCTACAACTTACGTGTATTTCTATTAGGAGCAAGGGATTGTTCCTATGAATTGTTATTCGTGAATTCCACACTCTTTTCGCCATAAGAATGTAAACAATACGCCATGTAATCTTCCGTATTAGCTGTTACCACATTTAAATTCCGTCCGCCTAACAAACCCGAAAGACAACGGCGAACGCGGAAGAATACGTATCACATTAACGTTTACATTTGTATTATTATTATGCCGAACAGGAATAGTTAGAAATGAAGAACGCCATCTAACTTTTAGTAAAGATTTTTAAATCTTCAAAGAATAAGAATAAAAATTCTGTGCAGACAAAGTTACATGATCTTAAATGTTTGAAAGAAAAATGAATCTAAAAAAATACCCTCGCTTAAACTTCCAGAATGCGCAATCTGTGCGTTACTTTTCACAGTTCTGAAATGTCTTTGTGGCAATAACCAGTACACACCCGTCGAATAAACGCGGATTTCTCAGTGTCTGAATGTCCTGTCCATCACTCATGGAAGACCTGTAATGTCACTATCAAATTATTTAACATTTACACATCCTATTGTTTAAGAATCTATTTTTTAACTTCCAAAATATATTACTCAACTTCTAAGGTTTTATTTAAACGTAATTCTTTCCTTTCATTGTTGTCTATTTCACAATATGAAACATTTTGTAACAGCGTGAAGAAAGTTTCTTATTATCTTTTAGACCAAAATATATATCGAAATGTTTCATTCAAATTTCTTTTAAGGGTAGGGGGTATTAAAAAATCTTTAAGTTTGAAAATAAAAATCTAAGTCAAAGTTTAATTTCTTAAATTTTACTGTTAGTATTGTCATTTGGGATTCACCCCAGAAGGCTTTATCTTCATCACTGGCTGTGATTGAGTAGTAATTCTTTTTAAATTCACGTACTTGAGTTGACAGATTATTTGGGTTCGAGATTCAGAAGATTCGATTCGGGTTCGGCATTCGGCACATGTTTTATTTCAGATTCGATTCGGTAAAATTGTGGTTCGACCCATCCCTAGTTCCATCTCTTATCTATTAATGTAAAATAATGTTCTCTGCAATTGTAAAGTACCCTGCTTATAATTGCAGCTACTAGATGGCTCCACTGATGTAATGTTCACTTGTCCGCAATTCTACCGTGGACATGCCAGTCTGATGCCTCCTTCACACATGTGAGCAGCCCTTAGTGGCTAGCTTGCTATTTTATTTCATAACAAATGTGGCTTAACCTTTTTCACTTAAATTTTATCATGTACCTGTAAGTAAGGTTTACATTCTCTGCATCTAACCGGTACTTAAACTTTATTTTAAACATCTGTTTCTCTTTTGAAAAAGTAGGTCATTTATGTTATAGTTAGTTCTAGCAATTTCTGATGAAGGCACTCTTTGTAGTTGCCGAAACCTAGGTAAATACACTTTCTCTGCAACCAAGGGTTGTCTTCCATTTATTCTGGCAGATCACGAGATAGAAGTTGATAGTGTAAAGTTCTGGGGATTACAGCTTAAAATTAACTGAGAGGAGCATACTACCGAACTTCTGAAGTGCTTAATGCTATGTTTAGCATTTAATTATAAATTACACAATCTTGAAGTCCTAGAAAGAAGAATCATTCAAAAAATACTTGGTCCCAAAGCAATACAGAGGTGTGGAAATCAAGAAGTAATGTTGTTAATAGCAACTTAGGAAATATAACTGGTCTGTTGTCCTTAGGGGACCCAAATGGAAAAAGAGGGAAGAAAAAAAATATTATATCCCTTCAGGCTCTGTATGCACATTTGTGCAGTTCTGGTTTTGCAGGCTCATTTCTTTGTGATTCATCCTAGGAATTTTGGGCCTGCACAACACAATTGTGGATGGATTGTGATAATATGCGCAATGTGGTTTTAGTTCCATGTTTCTAAACTGGGTGACACCAGCAGTTGGCAAACATCCTGTACACTTACAATGGCAGCAAGAAAGACTTGTCAACAAGTTTTGACTTGTTTTGACTGGTGAAGCTATAATATCTGATAGCCAGTTGATTTTTATATGATCCTGTGATGTTATTATTTCTTTCAAAGGCATGTTACTGTTAGATGGTGCAGACCGTAAAAATTTGCTCTGAAGGCCCAAAACACAATCGTGTGGGTACAAAATTTTTGAAAATAAATTTGCTTTTTTGTAATGTTTTTGTATCTTAAACATAACTCTCTATCAGGCACGGCTCGTAATTAAAGACTCTGAGGTGGAGCTGCCCCCCAAAAAAGCTTTAAAATAAATGCCTCTTACAACATGTTATAGAATTAGAGTTATGCACACTCATTTCACATATTTTCCCGTCACGCGGATGTAAATATTTAAGATAAATATTTTCGGAACAGTTGATATACAACAATGTTTTTCGAACAGGTAGTAGTCTTAAGGCTGCACCTAAAAATGTCCGTTAGCTCCATGAATGGCGTGGCTTCTTAGGAGTATTTGTCTTATGGGCATCCTGAAGGCTGTGAGCTTTAAGCCTAACACTGTCCTACTAACCTCAACACTAATTTTACGTTCCCCTGCTTGTGTCTAAAGGAAATAAATAGTTAAAACTTCGCAGTCGAATCTCTGCCTCTATGTAAGTTCATTACGTTCCAATGTGTTGTTAATCATTGTTTAGAATTACTGTTTTAATAGAGATTTAGATAGTTCTTTGTTTCTTATATTGGTTATTGTATCTGATTGGATTCAGTTTGCAAATTACTCACCAGATGGCACTGTAGAACGGTATTATTACGTGTTGCCACCTAGCACAAGTTTCATGAGTGATTACAGAGAAGCAGCACATGAAATATGTTCCATTAATTTCGTTTCCTGTCTTGCTGACTGAGTTTGTGAATGTGTCGTATTGTTTTCTTTTGTGTGTGTATTGTGACAGAGTTTTAGTGAGTTTTACTTTCTTGCGAATAACTGCAGCATACCACGAGTTCTAAAACAGCACAATATGAATTCAGTGTGTAATTTATTGGGGAAAAATTTGGATCATGAACGAAGGATGAAAATTAAGGATCTTGGTGTGCCCAGACCAAATCGTATCATCAGTCAGGAGCAGACAGTGTAAATCGAGGCAAGGCTATACACGTAATTTTAATAGTGCAATGTACAATGCAGCTAAGTGGTTGTGTGTTTGTGACATGCATAATTTTTTTTTTTACATCTGTCTTATTACGGTTAGTAGAGATAATGGCTGGACTGAAACTGGTATCAGACATAAAAAATATTTTCACACAAAGGTGAAAAAACAAAAGTCCAGTGTAAAACACTTAAATGGTTTTATTGAATTTTCAATGCTAAGGAAAGTGGACATTATTTGCCAACTTAACAGTGCTTATCGCCTCACTATAAAGACATACATTGGGGGGGGGGGGGGGGAACCATGTATATATTGGGAAAACTGATACTGTATAAAATGACGTGGGAAATTTGAGCGTGCCTTAACGGGTCATGATGAAACAAAATTCAGACAACCCAGGAATTTTTTGAGTTCCAGTTGCTCTTATGTCAGAACTGGAGGCCTGTCAAAAAAGATTCAAATTGAACTGCTAGAATCAATTTATGAAGTATGCCTCAATCTTATAAGGAGTGAACTGTCGAAGACTAATTTCCTCGCAATCGAAGCTGATGAAACGACTGACTGTGCAAATTTGTCACAATTGGTCCTCATTATTCAGTAAGAGTTACTGGGGAAAATAAATGAGATTTTTTTCCTTTGTACAACCGAAAAGCCACAACACACAGAATGTAACTGCAGCTATTCTCAGTGAGCTGGAGAAAATGAATGTCAATGAAAAACGAGAAAAAATGATAGCTCAGTGTTGAAACGGTGCTCCTGTTATGAGTGGCCACAAGAATGGAGTTCAGGTCAGAATTAAAGTAGTGTATGAAAATGCACACTTTATTCACTGTTATGCACATCAGTTGAATTTGATTGTTGAATGTTGTGTGACAGGCAACAAGCAAGTGTGAATATTTTTCAGTAATTTGGAGGGAATTTCTACCTTTTTCTCCCAGTCACCCAAACACACAGTTGTTCTTGACGAAATAGTGAAAAAATGTATTCCTACATGTCCTCAGTCCATCAGATGGAATTTCACATCGATGAGTGTAACTACTGTCTACAAATACCTCAATGAAGTTGTTGAGTGCATGGAAAAAATTATTGACAATGATAGTAATGGTTATAAGACAATAAACAAAGCCATGGGGTTGAAGGGTTTCCTGCAAGATGAAGATTTCCTCTTCTGGTTAAGTTTTTTAAATTAAAATCATGCCTCATTGTGACATTCTATTCAATCAGTTACAAAACAGAAATATTGATGCAGTGAAAACTGTGGAATATGTAGCTCACTTTGGAGCTTCTATCAGGCAAATTTGGGCCTCACTTGACACAGTGAATGACGAGGAAAAAGGAGAGCCAGCTGCTAAACAGGGACGCTTTATGGAATCAAGATTACTGTGTGCACAAGATGTCTGTGACAGCATGACGACACAGATCAGTGGCCGATTCAGTTTTAATGATCACTTCTCAGTTGCACAGCTGTTTGAACTGTCATTGTTTTCTAATCACAAAATTGTTTTCAATGAAAAAGAACTGCAAATAGCTGTTTAAGTTGCAGTCCTCTGAATTACGTAACGAACTGAATGTCTTGTATATCCGAAAGGACTTCATGAAAGTGTCAGGTGCCTTGACCTTGTTGAACTTACTTTATGAAAACAATTTGGCAAAAGCTTTTCCTGAGAGCATTAAACTCCTGCAAATAATAGTAACCTTTCCAATGACCTCTGGAGAGGCAGAACACTGCTTCTCTACATTAAAACATTCATGAGAAATACCATGAATGAGGGCAGACTTTGTGCACTTGCTATGTGTTCTGTTGAAAAGGAACTAACTACTAAATCGCCCTAACTTCAATGAAATGGACAGATGTTTTTGTAACATGGAAGGAGAAAAGAGCGGGTTTCTTCTATAAGCCAATTCATTAAAATAAGCAGCAATGCATTAATAAATGACATGATACAATTCTGTGTAGTAAATATGTAAATGAAGTGCATAAAAAAGGCATTAACAGTGACATGTTTAGACAACGATGTCATATTTACAAAATTCTTAATTTTAGTAACGTTACAGCTTCTTGAACTTCGTTTCTTTTTTTTCCTCCACAATGTCCGTGCCAAAAATGTCACATTTTGGGGATCTTTAATGTGCTATATCAGTTGAAACGTCTTTTCTAGTAACAAAAAAGTAAAATATAAAAATGACAAATGCAGTGTGCCTAAAAACAGACATTGCCTACCTCATTTCTCCCCCCCCCCCCCCCACTCCAAAAGAGAGGGGGGGGGGGAGTAACTTCGTGGTGACAGACTGATACGTAGCTAAAGTTCTAGGTTCAGATTGATAATGTCGGAGCCCTCCTTGGTACCCTAGCCATGAGCTGCGCCTGCTCTCTATATTAATGTCACATCACCTACAACCTTGGGTCTGAAAGGGATATGCACATAGCATATTCAACATTTAGAATGTAGTAACAAGTTTTGTATCCTTTAAAATGTAAATATTCTTAAGATTTTGTTTTATCTTATTGATTCCTCATCCACAAAGGCAGTTATATTTGGGATCTTTGGAAGATACATTAACATATTTGATCGCGGTTCATATGTATTTTGTATGTTGTTTTCTAGCATGTCGTACATGCAGTAGGATCTCCTCAGGTTGAATCGATTGGAACGAGAAGTACGTCTAATCTAATAAGTACAGGAAGAGCACAGCTAAAGTGGGCAGAAAAGTGGGAGTCGACAGTGCAAAGGCATTCATTGGTTTGTTGATGGTGGGAGCTGTGACAAAAAGTTTAAATCAAACACAGTACCGTGGACTGTCATGCAACAACCAATTTCTCCTTTCACTTTTTTTACAAGGATAAGAATATGGCCATAGATAAACATTCATAGTGTTTATTTTTGTTTCAGGTGGCAGTACTTCGCAGTCTCCACCATCATAATGTCCTGCGCTTTATTGGAGTGCTATATAAAGACAAACGTTTGCACCTGGTCACTGAATTCATCTCAGGAGGAACCCTAAGAGAGCTGTTGCATGACACATCTGAACCATTACCTTGGGAGCAGAGAGCATCATTTGCAAAGGATATTGCTGCTGGCATGGCATATTTGCATTCCATGAACATCATCCACCGTGATTTGAACTCTCACAACTGTCTTGTTAGAGAGGTTAGTAATGTGCAGTTTGTGTTACAGTGGGAAATAAGCTACATAAGCATAAGAACAGTTTGAATGCTGTTATTTTAGATCATTTGTGATTTTTATATAACAGGTCTCTCTCTCTCTCTCTCTCTCTCTCTCTCTCTCTCTCTCTCTCTCTCTCTCTCTCTCTGCCTCTGCATTCAGCACTGGTATGTGAACAGGAAGAAGACAGGAGAACATAAAACCAACACTATTGGTGGTCTGAATTTAAACTAGTTCATATAATGCTGTAGGTATGACCCAACTAAAAAGACGTGAATGAACTAAATTTAAAACTTCATCAACATCATGCATAATGTATCCTTGCATAATAAGATGCAGAAAATTGTCCTACTTTTGTTCCATGAACTAAAGGACCAAACACTTGTGTTCCTTTGTCGTCATCCTCGTCTGGAGACTGTTTTGATGTAGCTCTCCCCCTACGCTCTACTGTGCAAGCCTCTTCATCTCCTCATAAGGACAGCAACCCACATCCATTTGAATCTGCTTAGTGTATTCATATCTCGGCCTCCCTCTGTGATTTTTACTCCAAACATTTCCCTCCTAAGCTAAATTGATAAGTCTTCATAGTTTCTTTGGGTTTGCTGCTGTATTTTGAAGTCAAACTGACTCAATATTTCGGCGGTACACCTTTCCACCATCCTCAGGAGAACTGTTGCTGCTGCTGTTGTTGCTGAACTCGCCGACAACTGATGCCGAGGGCATGGAACGCCATCCTATATAGGCCTGCGAGTGGTGTAAGGTGCATGCGCGGCCTGCCACAGGTACTGCACACAGACAGGTCTTGCGGTGCTGCCGGTGGCGGAAAGGCGGTGCTTGCGATGCGATATATCACAGTCATGGGTTGTCTTCCAGCAATCTGGTGGGTTGCATAAGAGATCGATGTTTTTTTCACATTTGATAAAACCGGGTTCCATGTCCTGCTAAGCTGAAACCCTTGTCTCTCTGAATTAAATTTTCTCTTTATAAACATTGTCCCAAAAACCGGATGTGCTGGCCACAATAAGAGTTTCATCGAACAACATCCTATGTTCCTCGTTTAGACAATGTTCAGCAACTGCTGATTTTTCAGGCTGTTGAAGCCTGATGTGACGGCGATGTTCTACACATCTGCCGTGAACTGTGCAGATCGACCTGCCAATGTACGCCTTCCCACACTCGCATGGAATCATGTACACACCCCGTTTTTTAAGGCCCAAGTCGTCTTTAACGGATCCTAAAAGTGTCCTGATCTTGGGTGGTGGACGGAACACACTCTAGATGTTAAATTTCCTTAGGATTCTGCTAACTTTATGAGATATGTCCCCTGCATATTGAATAAAAGCAACAGATCCGTCTTCCTCTTCATGTACTTCCTGGGATGGTCCAAACTGCATAGCTCGAAGAATCTGCTTCTCGGAGTACCCATTTTCCTTAAACACAGAAGCCAAGTGTGAAAGTTCCTGTGGTAGGCTGTCTGCATCGGAAACTGCATAAGCTCTGCGTACCAGAGTCTTAAGGACGCCACTACGTTGGTGTGGTGGGTGGCAGCTTCTTGCATTGAGGTACAGATCTGTATGCGTGGGTTTCTGGTGAACACTGTGTCCCAGGGTATCATTGTGTTTCTTGTACGCCATGACATCCAGGAACGGAAGCTTCCCATTCCTTCCTTAATGTATGTTTCGTTTCTTTCCAATTCTGTTCAGCACCACCTCATTAGTTACACAATCTACACACCTGATTTTAGCATTTGTCTGTAGCAACACATTTCAAAATCTTCTGTCATCTGTTTGTCTGAATTCCATATTGTCCATGTTTCACTCACATACAATGCTGGGATTTCAACCATTGTGATTTAATCGTAATTGTTATGAAAATTGTTGGAAATTGAGTTTACGATTAGAGTAGTTCGAATTCCAATTTCCAGGCTTAAACAACAAATCGGTCTCCTTTTGTTTTGCATTGACAAAACTCAGTTCATTTTGAGTTCGACAAAAATAAACTGGTTTTGATCAACACCTTCCAGCATGTTGTTGGGGAAACCACAGGTTACTCTCACCTCAACCATGCAAAGTCTTACACACTGACCACAGCAGCCGGAGGCAGTGGTCGATGTGCGTGTGCGCGTGCGCGTATGTGTTTTTCTCTCTTTCTCTCTTTCGCCGATGAAGGCCTTAATGGCCAAAAGCTATCAAGTTTGTTTATGCCTGTTATTTGTGCTTTTCCGCAACTTGTCAGACGTCTCTGTGGTGAGTAAGCAACCTATACTTCACGAAAAGGTCATATAGCTTCCATGGCATGGAACATCAAATAGTGCCATAGCAGCCTTTGACACACTGGTCGATGGCCACTTTTGCAGCTGATAGTTGAGTCTCTGGGCTGCCGCACCCACATGCTCCCAAGTACCTGTGCACACGAGCGTGAGGCACACATGTACATGTCTTTTTCTATGTTTATGGCGTATCTATGCATCTCATGGTGAAATGCAGTCACAGTGTAATGCCAAATTAACTGATACACTGAAAGGTCAGTATTTGAATAGAGATCAATAGGTAATTATGAACAAAAAATGTTACAAAAAGTACCGTATTTGCTGGCATATAAGCCGCACTGGTGTAAAAGAAGCACTCCATTTTTTAAAACTTCAAAAGAAAAACATCACATTCACTGCATCCACTGCAAGATAATTATAATATACTAGCTTAATTCCTGCTGTTTCGCACATGTAGACTAGATGGTCTGCATTGGTTGTTTCTACTTGCTTGCTTTCTACAGTTCTACAGTATGTCTGCCTAAGTGTACTTGTGTCTGTGTAAATGTGTGGGTGTATGTGCATTTATTTACCTTCCATTTTTTCCCCCAAGGTAAGTCTTTCCTGTCCCGGGATTGGAATGGCTCCTTACCCCCTTCCTTAAATCCCTCATCATTTCCTTTTCCCTCTCCTTCCCTTCTGCCTGATGAAGCAGCTAGGCTGCGAAAGCTAGCATTTTTGAGTGTGTGTGTGTGTGTCTGTGTGTTTATTTGTTGCTATTACTGCCTGTGCCCCTTCGCCTGGTAAGTGTTCTTCATCTATTTTTTACGTATAATTATAAATTTTCATAGATTTAGCTTTAAAAATGCTTTGCTAATCAAGTATTTTGATACAGCTTGCCACCCTGTTGCACCATTGACGGCAGAATGCAAACCATGGTTCCAAATCCAAATTTTCTCATTTCTAGCATCAAAATAGTCTTAGTAGCATCCTTAGAAGCTTTTCCCGTATTTCACCTGCTTAATGGTTGAATTTCCAAAAATTTTGAAACACTTGTTTTTAAAATTCCGATCAAAAATCTAACTCTGAAGTTTTGTATTTCTTGCTTCAAAATTGTCTTAATAGCTACATATTTTTAAAAAAACTGTTCATCGCCTATTTCACCCCCTTAAGGATGAGAATATTGAAAAATCGCTGATGCGTACAGTGTAAGATAGACTATGCCTACAAATTTCAAGTTTCTGTCATCTGTAGATTCATTTTTCAGCACTGTTTTCCGTCTTTTAGAAATGGATTGAGAACGTGCAGTGTTCCCGGTGAGATTAAGTTGCAATAACCATGCTGTTACAATCGAACTCTTCTCTCGGGACACAGCACCCAAATTATACGTGGTTTGATTTCCCCCGCTTCACTTCTCGCCAGATTAACTTGATTTATTTAAATGGTAATCTTCCTTCATGTGGAATATAAATGCCTAGGATTCAGGCTGGACTTCATCTTGTTGCAGAAGGGAAGCATATTCAGTGAAAAAACTACTTTTCCAAAAAATGAATAGAACTCAGAAATACACTTCAACAAATCATATATTATGCCCCATAGGCCAATATTACAACACATCATTACTGGACCAAGTCTCAAAAAGAACTATAACAAACTACTTCTACAAATCAGAGTACATAATCTTGCTATTTATAACGATCATCATAGAATTTCCACTCAACATGTTCTTTTCCAGGAATATTTTTTTTTTTTTGGCGACGGCCTCTTTTTCAGCCACAATACTGTCTCTGGCCACCTCACTTGGTCATGTCTTTGTATCTGCGCACACGAGCGCACGGCACACAGTATACCGTAGTATACAGTTAAATTAGGTGTTAAACTTAAAACGCAAAATTTCTTTCTTACACTTTGGCATCTTCCCTTGTAGTTTTCCTTTCCAAACTGCAATATGCACTTATTTTTATTTATTTGTACACTTGTTGCAGAAAAACTATTGAAGAATGTGCATCACGCAGAGATCACTGGCATCAAGTTTTGCAGTATGTAACCTCTTTGCTATTATAGTGTCAAAAGTCATCGCTGGTCTTCAGTCCGAATTTTATATAAAAATGACAACTTTCAACCACTATATCTTCCACCCTCTTATAGCTATCAATACAACTGCTGTGGTGTACAATGGGAGACTGTGTACTACAACAAGAAAGAGAGATCGTTTGTCTCCATTGTGTAGTTTTTGCTGAAAAGCAAAATATTGACACCCAGACAAAGAATTTTATACAAGTCTGCAACTTTAAACTCCCATATCTTCCACCCCCTTACTACTATCAACCCTCCACCACCATATTGCACAATAAGAGACTGATACCTACTACCACATACAAACACTATTCCTTCAGTAAAAAACAGGCTTGATGGCATGATGCGTTTCGCCCTTCAGCAGGGCATCTTCAGATTACCTGCGCAACAGAATTTATACGAAATTACAAGGCGGAATTACAAAAGAGTATAATAGTACATGGGCTTATTTTGTGTTAAGGTAAAGTATAAATGGTAAACAAAGCTTACAATGCGCTGTCCATGGTGGGACTCCGTAAGTTGTTTTGCGGTGTTTTTATTTTTCTGGAATTTTTTTATTTCCTTGTAGCCCCACAAATGATCGGGTAACAACGAATTACAGTTGGAACATACTCTGTAAAGATGTGAGAAACATAAAACCGATTTTTAAGATTACCTTAATAGAAGTAGTGGTCTCTGGTCATACAAGATAAGCCCATGTTTACAATTGCGCTCACAGGCTGTGGGCGGGCGTGGTGTGCTGCTCCATTGACTTGTACAGACTAACTAAGGAGTGTGGGTAGGGAGTGACATAAGAAGCTGGTGTATAAGACAGGACGGATGAAATCTAGCTGCCTGAATACAAATTTAATGAAAGGGAGGTTATTAAGCACGACAGAAGTTAATAATTTATGTTGGTACTTATAAATGAAAGGAATTTTATTTGAACAGAGACATCATAATATCTAGGAATGTTTGATCTTTGCATGCCAACTGATCGTTTAGGAGGTGTGGGTGTCCAAAGTAAGCGCGCTTCGCTATCTCAAACTCTTCCAGTAAATTTAACTCGTGCCCCCTTCTGCACATTGTCACTCACACACACACACACACACACACACACACACACACACACCAAGCTAGACATATGCCAAATGCAGAGAAGTTGGACAGAGTTGCCAGTCGAGGCAGAGGCACTGTCCTCATCAAACAACCAACGAATAACAGTACCTCCATTATGACAGCTGCCATCCATTCCATATTAAACGGCCCCTTCCCTACAGCTTAGGTTTTAGTGGCTAATGAGTCTGCTCCATTCCTGAATCCCTGAACCATTACACAAATAACCTGATGACAGCTTTTACATCCTGCAGCTACCCTCCTGACAGAAGCAAATAGCCAGGGCCACTTCCTCTTCCCCCCAAACCCAGAACCTTCCACAGAGGGACCCTAAAAATGCCCGTATTGCAATAAATAGCATGTCTAGCCTAGTTCTAGAAAAGTCTAGTAATGATATTTTCATGTACATCCATACAGGATTTAAAGCCAACTCATTTACATTCAACTTGGAAAAGACTCACTAAATGTAGTTCAGAACATGTAAGGTTTCAAATAACTGGATATAACTACTACTGCCTCTCAGTGTATTTATTCCTTAATGAAGTTTGTCATAAATAATATATCCATTTTCCCAACATACAGCTCAGTTCATACAGTCAATTCATGGGACAAAACTGTTCTGCACAAGAACTTAAAAGAACTTACTTTAGTTCAGAAAGGGCTCCAATACTCAGGAACATAAGTTTTCATAATTTACCAGCAACTGCAAAAAAATGTAGCTAGAAATAAAGATCAGATTATGAGTAGCCTGAAACACTGGTTAGGGGCCAACTCCTTCTCCATTGACGAATTTTTTAATAGAACAAAATGGCTTCCAAAGTAATGACCATTGGCTACAACTCTTCTGACATTGTTTGTACAGTTGTTGGAAACTGTTAGCAAATTTTTGTTATGGAATCATTTGAAGCACTGAGGTCACACCTTGTTGGATTTCCGCCACCACTCAAAAACACACTTTTCACGCACTTCAACACCATACACATGCCCTAACATTCCATGGGTCTATGTTGCCGTTATGCCTAATTTTAAACAAAACCTGAAGTTAATGTGTTGCTCAGGACTGATGACCTAGCTGTTTAGTCCCCTCAAAAATCAACGACGATGTGTTGCTCCATTACTCTATTCCGCACTCTGTTGCAATGATAAGAGTTCTCACACTGACCCTGTTAAGAGTTGCAGCATGTACCGCCACTTCATGCCTGCTTCAATGCCGCTTACAGCCTGGCCACCTGTGGATGGCGGATCTGCAGTGGAAAAAAAAATCTAAATTGCGTCCTTCGCCAAGGTTTTGATTTTCTATCCTCTTGCCCACAAATGTGACACATCCTGCCCACAATCCTTCCCACCCTTCCTAAAGTGGTGTTCTGTTGCCCTCCCAACCTCCACAACATCCTACTTCATCCCTATGCCACCCTGAAACCCAGCCCACTGCCATAGGTATCATATCCTTGTGCAAGACCTGTTCAATCCACCCACCCAGCACTTCCTGTACAGTCCTGTCACAGGCTTATCCCACCCTATAAGAGGCCAGGTCACCTGTGAAAGCAGCCATGTAATTTACCAAGTGTGCTGCAATCACTGTGCAGCTTTCTATATTGGCATGACCACTAACCAGCTGTCCATTTGGATGTCTGGCCACTGCTAAACTGTGGCCAAAAACAATGTGGACCTCCCTGTGGCACAGCATGCAGCAGAACACATTTTTGATTTCAGTGACTGCTCCACAACCTGGGCCATGTGGATCCTTCCATCCACCACCAGCTTTTCTGAACTGCACATATGAGAGTTATACCTACAGTACATTCTCCGATCCTAAAATCATCCAGGCTTCAACCTACGATAACTTTCCTGTTTTCCATACCTTACAGTTCCTGCCTCCATCCTAAACCTCTCCTCACTCCCTCGCGTGTGCACTTGTGCGTACGTCCCTACTTTCTTGTGTGTGTGTTTGTGTCTGTGTGTCTGAAAGTTTTCTTATTCTGTACACATTACTGCATTTTAAACCATGGTGTAAGATATACCAATACACATTTTTCCTGTTTTAACTGCAACACTTGCTTTGATTTCTTTGATGTAGTAACAATTCCCTAAAATGTTCCCTACCAGTTAGTTCTTTTATATGGTTGCATAGCCACTAAAATGTTTCAGAGCAGCATTTTTTTTAGAATCAAGATCAATTTTAATTATAAACAGCTCATTACAAATTAGGATCTATGTATACCGTAGCATCCAAGTATAAATCTGTTGATAGTGTGTATATAATCTCAAATTCGCTCCAAAGAATTGCTGTTATCGTATGTAAAGAGTATATGATCATATATAGTATTTAATGAAAAAATAAAAAAATTAATTGAAATTTTAAAAGTATGAGAAATGAATGTTTATTATTTTTAATTTCTTGAGTAATGTTGGAATGAAATGTGTTTTTAGGTGTCAAATATTTCGGTTGATTAATGGATTTGGGAAGTAATTTGAATTTCCCAGAAAATTGACAGTTTTTGTGTAAAAGCACATGTTTGGTTGTATCATACATAGTAGATTGTTACCCAAAGGAATTTTTCAAATTTTGAGTTGATAATAGTCAATTTTCTTTTTTTAGGACAAGACAGTTGTTGTGGCTGATTTTGGGCTAGCCCGTATCATCTCCCAGAATCCTGTTGGTGTGAGTGCTGCAGACCGAAGACGTTACGGAAAACGAGGAAATGGTCCTGGAAGCAGACGCTGCGAACGGAAGAAACGTTACACAGTCGTAGGAAACCCGTACTGGATGGCTCCAGAAATGATGAAGGGCAACAAATATGATGAGAAAGTTGATATATTTTCCTTCGGTATTGTGCTGTGTGAGGTAATGACACAAATCATTGTAATCTGGTTACATTTTATGATGGACAGAACCACCATTATTTTAAGATTGTTAAAAGTCATTACTTTTCTTAGAAAATAATCGCTAGATGTTTTCAAAGATACATTGTTCTGTACAATTACTTCATTGAAAAAGTGCATATGTTGATATAAATTTATATAAAAAGTAGATGAGGTTTACTTATCAGGCGAAGGAGCACAGGTATGTGACAGTAACATAAATAAATAACGGGGGGGGGGGGGGGGGGGTGCGCGCACACACACACAACACACACACACACACACACACACACACACACACACACACACAAGCTTTAAAAACCATTTGCTGCTTCTTAGGCAAGAGCAGGGAAGGAGAGGGGAAAAGGAAAGGATGTGGGTTTAAAGGAGTGGGAGAGGAGTCATTCCAATCCTGGGAAAGACTTACCTTTGGGGAAAAAGGATAGGTAAACACACACACACACACACACACACACACACACACACACACACACACACACACACATACACGCGCACACAACAAGGTATGTGTCTGCTTGGCAGTTAAGGATATTTTTCGTTCCTAAAAATAGTGGTCAAAAATTCAGACACAGAGATAAGTCAAAAAGAACCTTGCAAAACTCCATGTATATATAGTATTTCTTGTAATAACTGCCCTGCAAGATATATAGGCTATACAGGGAGAAGTTTAGAGGTAAGGTTCAGGGAACACACTAGTTCTTTTAGTACCAAGTTAGCTTAGGGTGCACACCTAAAAGAAACAGGTCATTTAATTACAGATGTAGCCTCAAATTTCCAAGTTCTACACTGGGAGGAAAAAGACTGTATTAAATATTTTGGAGGAACTTGAAATTTTCAGAACTTCAAAAAAATGACCTCCAAACATATTCTTAACTGCTAATTTTTATTATCTAAGAGATGATGTCTCTTAACTTTTGTAGAGTTTTATCAAGTAATTTTTATTTTTTATGCATAGAATTTTAGGCCTGTTAGTCCTCGATGGAAAATGCTTGGTATGAATTCTAGTACTTACATATTGTATTAACATGATGTTCAGCTAGTCTCCACCATTTAAATCAAGGCGCTAGTCAACAGAGGCACACATTGATGGGCATGCGCATCTCTTCACGTTAGGTTCAACCATGACTCATGTTCAGTCTGATGCGGCAACACTGTTTCCTTCTCTAGCTGTCTCCTCTGGAAGTAAAGTGCCTGTACGCTGACAGATTTTTAATCTTCTTTTACCTCTTGGTGCGGCTTTTATGTGTAGTACCTGCTCATTGTATTGATTTATACCATATGTAGGGCATTAGCTGATGAAAATGTACTGTTTTAGGTATGGGATAAATTTTATTCAGTTTTTAATTTATAGTTGACGGAGCCCCACTTTTTGAACGAAAGGGATTTTATAGATGGTTTTAAATGCAAAGTTGATTACACCTGGAGATAAGTGATGGGGATCAGCTTGTTCCAAATCCGTGTAATATATGGTTATCACTTGAATGTAAGTAGACAACAATCTATATAATGCTGTTGGTAAGTGCTTTACAGGGTTGATAAGGTTAAGTTATGATTTATTTTCTTTCTTATATACAAGAAATGAGCTTCTGAGGATCAAATTAATTTTGCAAAACCGGTTGTGTGTTCTCAATAAAAAAATTTTTAAGTCGCAGTGGTGTATTGTGAAGAAAATGAACCTTTTTGAATACCTGTGTACCTACATCAGTCTGTATAGCAGTAAATGAACAACTGGTGATACAGATATTTTCGAAATGCGTCATATTAAAGTTGTGCTGTGGGTGAAGTGTGACCTATAATTACTGCGACCTATCTGGCTTCTCTGCAGTATTACATATAACTTTGATTATAGTCACCTGCCTCTTATTTGACTTTGTTGCAGCTTAGAAAGCCTTCAGGAGCAGATATTATACCATTTAGGTTTCTTTCAGAGTATGCTGATGGAAACCTCCATACCTGGCCGTCATGTTCAACAGCATGCTCTTTGAAAGATCTGCACCCAAAGCCTGGAAAGTTGCATAGGTCACTCCAATATTAGAAAAAGAAGATAGTACTAATCTGCAAAATTGCAGGCCTGTGTTGTTGATTTTCAGCAGGATTTTGGAACATATTCTTTCCTCAAACATCACGAACTACATCGAAGAGAAAGACATATTGACGAATAGACAACACAGATTCTTGGGAAACTAGGCTGGCTCTTTATTCACATGAAGTGATGAGTGCTATCAACAAGGGATCTCAAATTGATTCCTAATTTCTAGATTTCTGGAAAGCTCTTGATGCTACCTCAAAAGCAGCTACTAATCAGATTGCATGCTTATGGAGTATCATATCAATTGTGTGATTGGATTCGTGATTTCTTGTCAAAAAGTAATTGTAGTAATTGACTGAAATTCATCAAGTGAAACTGAAGTGATATCTTGCATTCGTCTGGAAAGTGTAATAAGCGGATTCCTTATTATCCTTGAATTTATAAATGATTGTGGAGACAATATGAGCAGGTCTCTGTTCTCAGATGATGCTGACATTTATTGGTTTTAAAGCCACCAGAAGATGAAAAGCAATTGCAAAACAATTTAGATAAGATATCTGCATGGTGTGAAAATTGGTAGTTAACCTGAAATGGATGAAAAATGTGGTCATCCATAAGAGCACTAAAATGAATCCGTTAAAACTTAACATATGTGATAAATCAGTCTAATCTGCAGGCCATCATTTCAACTAAATACCTGTGAATTACAAACTAACTTCAGTTGGAATGAACTAGTAGAAAATATTGTGAGGGAATGTGAACCAAAGGCTGCGTTTCATTGGCAGAACACTTAGAAGATGCAACAGTTCTTCTAAAGAAACTACCAGCACTACTATGGTCCCCCCCCAGGGGGCCCACAGTTCTTTTGTGGGTACGTGTGTGGCGCGCACGGGGCCCCGAGCCGGAGCAGCCTTTCTTCTGCCTCGGGCTGCTTCACTTTGCCTCCCGGTTTATGCCTTCGCCCGGAGATGGGCGTATTTCGCAAGTTAAGGTGGTTTCTTGTTGTCGTTTCTCTTATTGCTTGGTTCTTTCCTTTCTTACCCTTTGTTTCTGTCTTTTTCTCCTTGTACTCTCCTAGCCTTCTTCTCCTCCTCATTAGTCTCTGCCTCGGCGTTTGAGGTGCTTCTTTCCTTCTTTCTCTTCACTTCCTCTATTCTTCTTCTTTCCTCCATGTGCGTGTCTGAAGGCCTGACCCACGCATTATCATGCGTAGCAGGTGACGGGGGTAACGCATAATTCCCCGCCCTGGGTATACAAGTAGGGCACGTACGTACCCCCTGGTAAAGGCCAGGCCCAGGGAGGGGTGATTACCTGAGCTGGTACCTTCCGAATATGCTGATTGGTCCCTCCATCAGTTCTCGGGAGGTGTGACCTGAGGTGTAACAATCACCTAAGGCGAGTAAGCCCTCGGAGAGGGCCCCCACTAGGAAGGAGCGCGCCATTGGAGACGCCGGTAATCACGGAGGACACTTCTGCGATGACTTCCTTCTCTTCTTCAGTGACGTTGACCCAGAAACGAAAGATAGATTCGCCTCAGCAAAAGAAGACTCTGCCTAACCTACTGAAATTTCTTGTTGTCTCTTGCACCGACGGAAAAGATTGCAATTCTGTAAATCCTTTCGTCATTCAGAAAGGTGTTGATGCGATTGCTAGCCCTGTTAAAACCTGTTCGCGTCAGCACAATGGCACATTGTTGCTGGAGGCGGACAGTGCATTCCAAGCCCAAAAGCTAATCCGGACTACGTTGTTACACACGTTTCCAGTCAAGGTAGAAGCGCACCGCACACTCAACTTGTCACGGGGGGTAGTTTTTACGAGATCCCTTGACGGGTTGTCTGATGAAGACATCCAATCCTGTATGTCCGATCAGGGTGTGACAGCCGTCCATAGGGTGATTAAAAAGGTAGATAACCAGCTGACACCAACTCGTACTGTGTTTTGACGTTCGACAGAGTTGAACTCCCGTCAAAGGTCAAAGCGAGGTATGAAGTCATCTCCGTCCGCCCTTATGTACCTAACCCAATGCGCTGTTTTCAATGCCACCGATACAACCACACCCGTCAATCTTGCCCTAACGCAGCAAAATGTGTCACTTGTGGTAGGGACGCCCATGAGGGGGATTGCCCACCTCCGTCCAACCGCAACGGTGACCATGCGGCTTCCTCTCGAGACTGCCCTATATATGAGGATGAAAAAGTCATCCAGCAAATACGGGTTACGGAAAAGGTATCAACATCTGCCGCTCGAAAGTTGTGGGCGAGTTGAAAGCCCACTGTTCTCCCAGCGGGCACATACAGTAAGGTCCTCACCTCCATTCGGCCTACTAAGGATTCCAGTACCCAGACCTGTGACTTCACCTTCACTGACACAGTTGTGCGATCCGCTAGCCCGAAGATTGCCCGTTCCACGTCCCCGCTTCCTCCTGCTGCTTCTAAAGTGCAGTCTTCGTCAACCTCTAGTAAACCGCGGGCACCTAAACAAGATGCCCGGACTTTGAAAAAGGAACCCGTCCGTGAGGATTTTCTGCGTTCTCCGGCTTCCCAACCGTCAACTGCCTCTTCTCACCGTCAATCTTCCAGAAAAGCCAACAAGAAAAAGAGTTCCTCACCTTCCCCGCCGAGGCGTGACCCATCCGTCACGCCGCCCAACAGTTGCCGGCCTCGGCCGTCTTCTGTTTCACCGGGACACTCCGTCTGCCAGGCACCCGGCCCTTTACCGGCGGTGGAAACTGCCCCTCCTGATCAACTCAGGGAGGTGGCAGGCGCGTCAGTCGAACCTATGGACCACGACCCTTTGCCCCTAGACAGCAATAGCAGTGCTCCCTCGAAATCCGGTCCTCAGCGGCCGTCGAGGTGACCCCGCTTGCTTGTTCGTTTTTACTATTTCTTATCTCATTTTTTATCATGGCGCTCCTTCAATGGAATATTCGCGGCATTCGTTCCAATCGGGAGGAGTTAAAACTACTCCTTCGATTACTCTGCTCGCTTCTAGTCTGTCTGCAAGAAACTAAGTTGCGTCCATATGATCGTGCAGACTTTCCCCACTACACCTCTGTGCGTTTCGACCTGCCACCTGTGGAACGTACCCCAGTCCATGGAGGGGTTCTGATGTTCATTCAAGACGATGTTTATTACCATCCCATTACATTGCATACTCACCTACAGGCAGTTGCTGTCCGCATCACTCTATACACATTTACCTTTTCCCTCTGTAATATCTATTTGCCATCGTCATCTGCCCTTACTAGGGCAGATGTGCTACACCTCGTTGACCAGCTCCCTTCACCTTTTGTGTTGGTAGGCGACTTCAATGCCCACCACCCCCTATGGGGCTCTCCGGCATCTTGTCTGAGAGCTCCTTTTTGGTAGACCTTCTCCAACACCTCAATATTGTCTGCCTCAACACTGGTGCACCGACCTTCCTTTCTGACACAACCCATACTTACTCCCACATAGACCTTGCGATATGCACTCCTCAGCTTGCCGGTCGGTTTGAGTGGTATGCACTTTCTGACATGTACTCGAGTGACCATTTCCCTTGTATCATCCACTTCCTGCATCATTCCCCGTCTCCTCGTCCCACCAATTGGAACATTTCTAAAGCCGACTGGGGGCTTTATTCTTCCATGGCTGTTTTTCACGATCAGAATTTTCCCAGCTGTGACAGTCAGGTCGACTACCTCACAGAGGTTATTCTCACCGCTGCCGAACATTCCATACCTCGTACCTCCTCTTCTCCACGTCGTGTTTCGGTCCCTTGGTGGACTGCAGCCTGCCGCGACGCGCTTAGAGCCCGGCGACGTGCTTTACGCACCTTCTGCCGTCACCCAACTTTGGAGAATTGCATAAATTATAAACGAATGAGAGCGCAATGTCGTCGTATCATCGACAGCAAAAAAGCTTGCTGGGCTGCTTTTACTAGTTCTTTCAACCGTTTTACTCCCTCCACGGTTGTTTGGGGTGGTCTACGCCGTTTATCCGGCATCAAGGTCCACTCCCCGATTTCTGGCCTGACCGTGGAGAACGCAGTCCTCGTGGACCCCGCTGATGTATCCAACGCATTGGGCCGTTTCTTTGCGGAGGTTTCGAGCTCTGCCCATTACCACCCTGCCTTTCTCCCTCGCAAACGGGTAGAAGAGGCACGGCCGCCTTCTTTCCACTCTTTTAATCATGCAAATTATAATGTCGCTTTCACCATGCAGGAGCTAGACCGTGCTCTCGCCCTGTCCCGATCTTCTGCTCCCGGGCCCGATTCCATTCATATTGAGATGTTGAAGAACCTCTCTCCTGTTGGCAAGTGTTTTCTTCTTAGTACCTACAATCGCATATGGACTGAAGGTCATGTTCCCACAAGTTGGCGTGAAGCCATTGTTGTCCCCATCCCTTACCAGGGAAGGCCAAACATCTTCCTTCCAGTTATTGCCCCATTTCTCTGACGAGCTGCGTCTGTAAGGTGATGGAATGCATGGTTAACGCTCGGTTGGTCTGGCTCCTCGAATCTCGCCGCCTCCTAACAAATGTCCAATGCGGTTTTCGTCGACACCACTCTGCTGCTGATGATCACCTCTATACGTTGTCGACCTTCATTATGAATAACTTTCTAAAGAAGCGTCAAACAGTAGCAGTGTTCTTCGACTTGGAGAAGGCATACGATACCTGTTGGAGAGCGGGCATTCTCCGCACATTGCACACATGGGGCCTTCGGGGCCGCCTCCCTCTTTTCATTCAAGCGTTTTTGGCGGATCGCAAGTTCCGGGTATGGGTGGGCTCTGTTTTGTTAGATACCTTTCGCCAGGAAAATGGGGGTACCGCAGGGCTCCATCTTGAGTGTGGCTCTCTTTGCCATTGCAATCAATCCGATCGTAGATGCCTTTCAGCCGACGTTTCCGGATCCCTTTTTGTAGACGATTTTGCAATTTATTGCAGCGCCCAGCGGACGTGTCTCTTGGAGCGTTGTCTTCAACACTGTCTTGACCGTTTGCGATGCTCCAGGAATATAAACAGCTTCAGATTCTCCACTGAGAAAACGGTGTGTATAAACTTCTGGAGATACAAGGAATTTCTTCCACCTTCTCTACATCTCGGCCCTGTTGCTCTCCCTTTTGTGGAGACTACGAAATTCTTGGGGCTATTGTTGGATCGTAAACTTTGCTGGTCCACACACGTGTCCTATCTGGCTGCCCGATGTGCTCGATCCCTCAATGTTCTTCGTGTCCTCAGTGGCACGTCATGGGGAGCGGATCGTACCGTCCTGCTTCACCTTTCCCAGGCCATTGTTCAGTCGAAGCTCGACTATGGAAGCCTTGTATACTCTTCTGCACGGCCGTCGATTCTCTGCCGTCTCAACTCTATTCGCCAACGGGGATTACGTCTGGCGACCGGTGCATTTTATACCAGCCCTGTTCAAAGTTTGTATGCTGAGGCTGCTGTATTACCCTTGACCACTCGGCGTGACATACTCTTTTGTCGGTACCATCCATCTTACCGATTATTTTTTGACGACTCACTCGATCGCCAATATCAGTTGTCTGCAATAGCCTTGCTTCCACCTGGAGTTCGGTTTCGCCGCCTGCTACAGTGGCTCGATTCTACTCTTCCTTCCACCTTTCAGTTGAGCAAAAGTCCATTGCCACCGTGGCATCAGGCCCAGGTTCACACTCACCTTGAACTTAGTTCGCTCCCCAAGGAGAGCCGAGGCTTGTCGAACTCTGTTCGCGGATCGATAATGCCATATTTATTTACACTGATGGTTCCAAGAGCACTGCCGGTGTCGGATCTGCCTTTGTCGTCGGGGACATCCGTTTCCAATACAAGCTCCCTGACCGGTCCTCAAATTTCACAGCTGAGCTATTTGCCCTCCACCAGGCTGTCTTGTATACCTGCCGCCACTGCCAACCTTTCTATGCCATATGTTCGGACTCACTTAGTGCCCTACAGAGTCTTAAGGACCTTTTATCGAACCATCCTCTCGTTTATCGGATCCAATGCTCCCTCCAGTTGCTAGCAGATGACAGCTGTCATGTTTCTTTCCTGTGGGTCCCTGGCCACGCGGGTGTGCCCGGGAATGAGACCGCCGACATAGCAGCCAAGGCCGCAGCTCTTTTGCCTCGCATGGCTACCTTTTGCGTCCCATTGGACTATGTTCAACGGGCTCTTCGCCAGAGTATCGTGTCGTCATGGCACAGTCCGTGGTATTCACTGTACAACAATAAATTGAGAACTGCAAAACCGATCCCGACCGCTTGGAGGACCTCCTCACGCCCCTCTCGGCTGGAGGAGGTCATCCTGGCCCGGTTGCGGATCGGTCACTGCCGTTTCAGCCACCGTCACTTGCTATCCGCCGACCCTGCACCGCTGTGCTCCTGCGGTGAACTGCTGACAGTGCGACATGTTTTACTGTCTTGTGTTAATTTTAATCATCTCCGTGTAGCCCTTCACTTTCCGTCTGGAGGAAATTTTAGCTGATGACACAGGAGCAGCTGCTCGAGTTTTGCTTTTTATCAACTTGGCCAACTTATCGAAGGATATTTAACCCTTTTAATTGTCTTTTATTTTTCGTTTTTAGCCTCTTCTTGATGTTCTGACAGTAACCAATAACTTTTTTTTTTTTTTTTAGATCTAGCTAATCTATGTTCTTGTCTGGGCGCTAATGACCGTAGAAGTTGTGTGATACTCACCAGGTGTGACTTACAGAGGAAAAGATGTAGAGAAGGGCAGCTTGCTTTGTTTTATTGCTTTACAAGGGAGAGTGTGACATGGAAATGATGAACATGTTGGAGTGGAAATAATATGTTAAACATTGTGGCAACATCTATTTCAAAAACTTCTTGCCCACAACTTTCTCCTCCCAATGTGAAAATATTTTGTTAGAACCGACCAACATAGAGATATGGGCATCTTACTGTAATAAAATAAATCAGTACATAAACAAGAAGATTCACATCCTTTTCCTCCACTCTGTTAGAGAGTGGATCGGTAGAGAGAAATTAGCAAAGTGATTTGATGAACCCCTGCCAGGCATTTAAGTGTGATTTTCAAAGTAAATATTTATATGTAGATCATCTCAGAGTGTTAGTTGGGATGCAGCAATCAGAGATTATGCTTGTGTGAGGCTACGAAGTCGGACTGTATGAATGAGAGTATGTTTGTGTTTAGGATGAAGGCTTTGGCCATAATGTAATATATAACCTCCCTCCCCGCCCCCACCCACACAAAGTAAAGAAAGTTTGACTTATCAGGTGAAAAGGCACCATTTTGTTGAGACACACACACACACACACACACACACACACACACACACACACACATAAATAAATACACACACACACAAACTGAGCTTTGCAACCCTAGGTTGCTTCTTCAGAAAAAGAACAGGGATGGAGAGGGGAAAAGAAAGGATGCGTGTTTTAAGAGAGTGGGTGAGGAGTCATTCCAATCCCGGGAGAGGAGATACTTACCTTGGGGGGGGGGGGGGAGGATAGGTAAACAAACGCACACACCCACACACACACACATATACACGCGCGCGCGCACACACACACACACACACACACACACACACCAAGGCAGACATATGCAAAATACAATGAAGTCAGACAGAGATACCATTCGAGGACGAGGTTTTGTCCAGGTCTTATAAACTTTCATCAGCTATCACTCTACCTATACATAAGACGAGATAATTCCACACAGTAGACTGCTGCAATACTTATGTATTAGACGATTTAAATTTAGGCCCTAATTTCACATCTTTAGCTTGGGTCACGTATAGAGGAACATACCATCACATGAAGGTATGTTACACAACAAGCCTGTGTTTGATGGAAAAAGTTAGTTGTAACAGCTCGAGGTACCATTTTTTGGAAAGTTTGTATGGGCGATTCTGAGTTGCAGGCATTATTTTATTTTTTGGAGCAAATAAAGGAAGTTAACATCTTTTACTTTTGGTAACTATTTTCCAGTTTAATCTTCAGTTTGAATATAATTTGTTGAATCACTTCAGTATGTGAACTCTCTTAAAGTTTTTAATTATCGTTGGTGTACAAATTAACTAGCTTTTTTTTTATTTATTTATTTCAGATAATTGGTAGAGTTCATGCCGATCCAGACTACTTGCCACGCTCATCAGACTTTGGCCTCAATCAAAAGGTGTTCCGTGAAAAGTTTTGCTGCAGCTGCCCTGAGCCTTTCTATCGCGTTGCCTTCCTTTGCTGTGATCTCAACCCAGATAAAAGGTACTTATCTTTCTCACCACAAGTTTGTCATTTGAGTGGAGATGTTAGTAAAGATAGAATCTTATTGATACGAAGCACACCTCTTTCATGTTACTGCCATTGTTGAAAGAGTTAACTTTTAAAATAACAAAATTACTTTCCAGGAAAAGTAACATAATTACAAGTATAGTTATTGTACACCAGAAGTAACTATTCAATACAGCTATCATTACAGTTAATTTTCTAGTTCCTTTACATTTAGTTAATACATAATGTCTGTCCAGGTGTGTTTGCGCGCGTGGTTGCCTTCCTTTTTATCCCCTAAGGTAAGTCCTTCCACTCCTGGGATTGGAATGACTCCTTTTCCACTTCCTTAAAACCCATATCCTTCCCTTTCTCCTCTCCTTTCTTCCTCTTTTCCTGAAGAAGCGACCAACGGTTGCGAAAGCTTGTATGTGTGTTTGTGTGTGTTTTTATTTGTGTCTGTCGTTGAGCCTGTCCTTTGGGTAAGTCATCAGTTATGTATAAAATAGAAATTTGATGACTTACCAAAAGGACCGGTTCGTCGATATGCACAAACAATCACACACAAACACACATAAAAGCTTTCACCACCACTGGCAGCTTCTTCAGGAAAAAGAGGTAAAAAGGAGAGGAGAAAGGGAAGGATATGGGTTTTAAGGAAGTGGAAAAGGTGTCATTCCAATCCCAGGAGTGGAAGGACTTACCTTAGGGTAAAAAAAGGTGCTACTATTACCCAGGACTTACCATCCACTGCACAGTGGCTGACATCTGATCAGGTAAATAAACAGAACATTAGTGTGTGGTCCCATTGGTAAACAAATACACACACACACACACACACACACACACACACACATCCAAACACAAACACACCTAGACAGACATTTGTACAAATATGTGTGTGCGGGGGGGGGGGGGGGGGGGAGGGGCAGTTATAGTAACATAAACACACACACACACACACACACACACACACACACACACACATTTACACAGACGCAAATTCACTTAGGCAGACATACTGTAGAAAGCAAAGAAGTTAGACAGAGATGCCACTTGAGGTAGAGGCTCTGTCCAGAGAACCTATAACCCTTCCCGTCCTACACCACCGGTTAGTATATGATAATTAGAAAAATGACCCGTGTGCCTAATTATCTAAATTTGGTGGAGAAGCTATCGGGAATGAGGCCGATGATGTAGTGGAGGCTATAACCGGAACGTTGCTGCACCTCTTTGGTAGACAACAACGATCGATAGGAATAAAGAAAGTGGAAGGTAAAATTTGGAATAAAATTATTAATGTTTAAATGAAAAAACTGTGGAACAAACGGGACACAGGGATTAATTTTGAAAGAGATGAATAACTTATTGATTTACGGTCGCCAGCTCGTTGTACGAGCAAACAATTTGGTGGAATGTCAATAATAGCAAAGTTAATTGACAAACATGAAAAATTAGGTAAAATTTTGGTGGGCCGCGAGCCACAGTATGTGCATCAAATCCGGCACAAAAGACACTGACAATATACTAATCACTGAGAAATAGTTCACTAACACAGGGTTCAATGTAAGACATCGAAATGCAAGCCATAGCCGCGCAAATGCAACATGCAGCAAATCCTGCAAAACTCTTACCTTAATACTTACTATTTACAGCTTCAAATAATTGTTTATATAAGTTCCAGAAATTATTCTACAGCGAGTATACCATGCGCTTTAGCAATAATCAAGTTGTAACTGAACTATTAACAAAACTAATGGCAAGCTCAAAAATTAATTAATGACTTGTCGTGATAACACTGAATATTCAGAAAAGAACCATTTAACCTTCTGATTAACTTTTACTATTTCTTTAACCAGGAATTATCAGCATTCAAACACTTGTAAACAATTACTATTCTCACTAGTGAGTACTTGCAAGTTAAAACAAACTTTACCTCAAAATAATATACAGTGGAAAACAATCTTTTACACTGTTTGAAATTGAAAGTTAGTCTAGCAGTTTCGTTCAGCTTAGCAAACCTATTGATCATCAACACTGGCATAAGCTACTTTTAGTAATACTTTTCCGAACACATTTTTTTTTATTAACGACTGTCACATTGTCTTTACTGACTCTGATTTTTAGTTTTCTATAACTTTGTGAATATTCTCGGAAAAACAATGGATGAGGAAGGAACCTGTCTGGACAATGACTAAGGGGAATAATTTTTAAACACAGGTTCATAAATAACAGTGTTCGCTATTGAACAATCATCACTAATACGCTGGTTAGCTGTACATGCTAAGACTAAACTGGACAGATCTTACTGAATTTTGTGTGCGACGTGTTGCTGCTGATGGAAGACTGTTGGCACTTAACAACTGGCAAACACAGGCTCGTCTTGGCGACGAATGTTAATTACAATTTAGGGCCCACAGTATTCCTCTTGAGAGATTTATTAATTATCTGAGCTGTGGCCGTATGAATAAATAAATTGCCTCTTTGCCGTCTCCTCCACTAGTGCCAATCCACGTACTTCTGTTGTACACCACTGAGCGCACTGTCCGCCACTACTTCTCAACAGCGACTCCTCCTCGCTGTGCGCCTCTGCGCTACCAGCGATAAAAAAACTCCCTACTCAAAGATGATTCTATACAATAGCAAAGCCCTTGCTAACCCAGCGTGTCTACTACATTTACAATATTTTTGACATATATGGAAATTAGCAGGACAATGCAAATATATCACAGAAACAAAATATACAAATACATAATAAATTACAAAAAATACAAATAATGAAGAAAAATACATAAAGCATCGTTTTATATATCACCCTGTATGCACACATGACTGGAAAGCACCATTGGTCACTGTGTTGTTGTGTCACAAACAAAGGCAAAGATGTTAAGATGGTAGGTGGGAATTCGAATTTAGTGGAGGTTGAGACCAGGTGGGCAACGGGAAGAGAGAATATGCTGAAGGGCTAGTTCCCATCTCCGGAGTTCTAAATGATTGGTGTAACACTGTGCCAAGATGTGCTGGTAGTGCCCCAAGGCGTGTTTAGCCTCAGGGTGATCCTCATTACCAACAAACACTGTCTGCCTGTGACCATTCATGCGAATGGACAGTTTGTTGCTGGTCATTCCCACATAGAACGCTTCACAGTGCAGGCATGTCAGTTGGTAAATCACGTGGGTGCTGTCGCAAGTGGCTCTGCCCTTGATTGTGTACACCCTCCGGGTTACGGGATTGGAGTAAGTGGTGGTGGAAGGGTGCATAGGGCAGGTTTTACAACGGGGGCGGTTAAAAGGGTAGGAGCCAGAAGGTAGGGAAGGTGGTTTGGGGATTTCATAGGGATGGGCTAGGAGGTTACGGAGGTTAGGTGGGCGGCAGAAAGACACTCTCGGAGGAGTGGGGAGGATGTCATGAAGGATGGATCTCATTTCGGGGCAAGATTTAAGGAAGTCGTAGCCTTGCTGGAGAGCCACATTCAGAGTCCGCTCCAGTCCCGGAAAGTATCCGGTGACAAGAGGGACGCTTCTGGGGTTCTGTTGAAGGTTCTGAATTTAGGGGGCTGAGGAAGTGGCTCTGGCAATTTGCTTCTGTACCAGATCAGGAGGATAGCTGCGGGATGTGAAAGCTGTTATCAGGTATTGGTGTATTGGTTCAGGGATTCAGGACAGGTGCAGACTCGTTTGCCACGAAGACCTAAGCTGTAGTGAAGGGAACGTTTGATGTGGAATCGATGGCAGCTGTCATAATGCAGGTACAGTTGTTTATTGGTAGGTTTGGACGGATGTGTGTAGTTGGCCGTTGGATAGATGGAGGTCGACATCGAGGAAAGTGGCATGGGATTTGGAATAGGACTAGGTGAATTTGATGGGACCAAAGGAGTTAGGTTGGAGAGGAAATTCTCTATCCAACCTCTCCAACCTCAACTCCTTTTGGTCCCATCAAATGCACCTGGTCCTATTCCAAATCCCATGCCACTTTCCTCGATGTCGACCTCCATCTATCCAATGGCCAACTACACACAAGGCAATCCCATTCTTTATGTTCAGGCAGAGCTTCATGGAATCCTCAAAATCTTAGGCCCCGTACAAAACCTTTCACCTGACTCCACATACCCCATGACCCCACAGACACCCCGCAGCCCCACCTTCTACCTACTTCCCAAGATTCACAAACTCAATCATCCTGGCCGCCCCATTGTGCCACTTACCAAGCCCCTACAAAACGAATCTCTGCCTACATAGACAAACACCTTCAACCCATCATGTGCAGTCTCCCATCCTTCATCAAAGGCACCAACCACTTCCTTGATTGCCTTAAATCCTTACCCAGTCTGTTACCTCCAGGAACCCTCCTTGTAACCATTGATGCCAGGGCCTCGCTGCGATGGAGTATTTCCTTTCATGCCGACCACACACTTCCCAACCTAAAACCTCTTTCCTTAATACCCTAGCCAGCTTCATTCTAAGCCACAACTTCTCCACTTTTGAGGGCCAGACATACCAACAACTAAAGGGAACAGCCATGGGAACTAGAATTGCCCCCTTGTAAAATTTTATTTACGACAGTGCCGGCATAATGTTCTAATGTTGACAACGATCTCTGAATGCTCTTAGAATATCAGTCACATAGAATGAGAGGAATAATCTTTTGTTTTGGCCACAAAATAAATGATGAATGCTGTTCCTGCTATATTCTCAACAGGTTATGTATGAACCCTTGTCCGGTTAGTCGATTATTCTCACAATATGAACGTTTCATTGCCAACACTAGCACACTACGCCATTGCTGCCGTAAGTAAAATTTAGATTTTTCATATGATTATTCTTTCTAACTTCTGTGCTACAAGGCTGAACACCACTTCTTTTGTTTAAAGATGGATTTGTGTTTTGTTTGTTTTTACGCCACTTCTTCAGATGTTTGTTAAAACAGAAATAATGGGAGGGGGTGTAACAAAAGAATGCCAAATGGGTGGGGGGCAGGGAGGAGGAAGAGTTTGTTTCCCAATTGGATAAACTCATAGATCCGGCACTGAAAAACAGCTGACAATGCAGCTCATAAATGAGCCTTACTATCATTTTCTTGTGTGTCAAAAAATAAGGGAATGTTAAAAGAAATGTTATTGGATTAAAAGTCTGTATTACTGATGGGAAATATAATTTAAAACTCAAACTTCTACCAAAACATATATTATAAATTTAGGTTCAAAGCCAGGTGCAACTAAACATTAAAACATATTAAGAAAATTGAATTTTGTCATGTTTTAACCTAGAGTTAAATAGCTCTTGTATCTGCGTATGAATATTTTATTCCTGATAAATACTTTCAAAAATATATGAACCCTTAAGTTTTTATGGTGATTTTCATATAAACATTTCTCTTACAGTGCAGGCAAGACTTTTTACTTATTCACACTAAAGTTGCAAAAGCAAAGACTTATCTTTACCCTACACTAAAATATATTCTTCTATTTTTGATTTTGCTATTCTCTAAGAAATTATGACAATATAACAGAAATAATGAAGTCAGCGAGAAAATTTCTAGTGTCAGAAACAAGTTTGCGGACTTGAACAAATGGGTAATCTGCTGGATACAATCAATGGCACTCAGTTTTCTTCGCAAAATTTAACACACTTGGTGCATAAAAAGGAATTTTAGATACTTATTTTAATCAGTGTTTTTGTTAAAAATTATTATTATTATTATTATTATTATTATTATTATTATTATTATTATTATTATTATTATTATTTCAACATCTAAATCAAATTTCACCCTCCATGTCTTGTTATTAAACATGGCAAAAGTTGAAAATTATTACCATAAAATAACATCAATAAATAACACCGAAAGTGCAAAAAAAAATAACACTGATTTTGGCCATAAAATAACAGATTTTTTCGCCTGTCTAGCCAGTCTTACGTGAATATAGTATAACCCCTGTTGCATACACAATTATCAAATGTGTTGAATGAATGAGGAGGCATTAAATACAGCAACCACTTTAAAAATGATAATTCAAAAATCAGACAACTGCTATGTAAGAATATAACTCGCAATATTGCACAGGAGAGATTAAAATGTTAATGATTTTCAGATGTGCTGAAAAATGTTACATGCTATAAAATATTAACAATATGCCATTACATCATTACCAATGAAAGTAACTTGTTACAGTGAAACTTGCTGTGTATGGAAATAATAATGCCATTATTGACTGTTAACTTTGAAAATAACAACTGCTAGTAACAGCATCACGTTACTCTGTAACACTGGGAAAAGGCTAAGGGGTGACTACTGATTTAAATAGCTTAATGGGGTTGGAGGGGGGGGGAGAGATTTTGTTAGTTTTGATTATCATGAAATGATTTTTGTTTTCTGTTTTGCACAGGCCTCCATTCGAGGTTATGGAAGTTTGGTTGGAAGGACTAGCAATGCACCTTTCAGTAGATAAACCACTGCCAAAGGATCTTGAGTTTGATATATTTAATTATACGGGTAAGTACTGTTAGATTAATGCATTAAGTTGTTTTGCAATTTTTCAGTAATTACAGTCTCATTTAACGTTATTTTTCCCTGTTGAACTGAAGTAAACTATTCATTGTTGTTAAGTTACCTGGTAATGTGGAATAAATTTTGCAGAACTTAATTGAAACATTAGGGTTGTATGAGATGAGCCTGCAAATAACTTGCAAACAAATCTGAGTTCGCCAAATTTTTTTTTTTTTTACATTTTTGTTCTCAAACTCAGTAAAGCTATTTTTTGACATAACCAGAAATGCCTTTGTTTTTCATCATCTTATCTATTAAGACAGTAGGGATTAATCCTCATGAATTAGTTATTATTTCTGGCAAGAGCACAAAAGCCATTGTAAAGTTTAGAACAGTAATGTACGAAACAGTAGTTAGTTTGGACGTTAAATATTTATGTATTATGTATGACCTAAATTTCAATTCCACTTCTCAATATGCTGAAGGTCTCGTAAAGGCCTTCATGGACAGAAACTACACCACAGACCTAGTCCTGATATCCCCACACACCCCAAATCCTTCCTCTACCACCAGTGACCACCTACAAAAGAGCGTTCCCCTTGTCTACCAGTACTACCCCGAACTCAAACAGCTAAACTGCATTGTTTGTAAATGTTTTGATTTTCTGTCCTCGTGCCCAGATCCTTTTCACCCCTCCTAAAGTGGTGTCCTGTCGCCCTACCAACCTTCTTAACATCCTAGTCCATCTCTATCCATGTGGAACAACCCATTGCAAGATCTGCCCAATTAACACACCCAGCACTTCTTGTTCTGGTCCCCTACCTAATAAGAGGCTAGGCCATCTTTGAAAGCAGCCATGTAATTTACCAAATGTGCTGCGATCACTGTGCAGCTTTCTGTATTTGCATGAGCACTAACCAGCTGTCCATTAGGACAAATGGCCACCGCCAAGCAGTGGTCAAAAACAAGATAGACCATCCTGTGGCACAACATGCAGTGGAGCATATGCTTCATTTCAATGGCTGCTTCACAACCCGGGCCATCTGGATCCTCTCACTCACCACCAGCTTTTCTGAACCACACAGGTGGGAGCTATCCTTACAGTACATTCTACTATCCCAAAATTATCCAAGCCTCAACCTACAGTGACTCCCTTTTTTCCACACCCAACAGTTCCTACCCCCATCTATCCTAAAGCTCTCACTTTGTGTGTGTGCGCGCGTGTGTGCGTGTTGAATCAATACTCAGAATTTGCTGTATGTGACTGTTCAACTGGTTGCTGTCTGTTTAGACTACCAAAGTCAGTGTGTGAGGAATGTGTAAACACAAAATTCTTCTACAAATTGGGGAAGGCTGCAACAGACACAAAAAAACTGCTGGTGTACGGGAGGGAACCCATGAGCAGAAAATGTGTTTACGAATGGTTTAAATGGCTCTGTGAAGGAAAGGCAACAACTGAGGGTGAGCCACATTCAGGTCAGTGCCATTGACAAGTAGAACCTTGTAAATGATTGAGAAAGTGCAGCAAATGCTGGCACAAGATCGATGACTGGCTCTGATTGATTACGGAGGAATTGGGTGTTAGCATGTACACAGTGCACACCGTTGACCACAGTGATTTGGGTAAGTGGAAGATCTGCTTCCCGATCTGTGGCACATAGGCTCACAGGTAAGCAGAAAGCAAAATGGGCGAAAACTTCAGGTGACTTCATTTCATTGTGTGACCAGGGTCCATCATGATTGGCACGAGAGATGATACATGGTGCTTCCAGTTGAATCTGAAATCAAAATGGCAATTGATGTCTGTTCAGTCTTCCCCATGACAAAAAATAAAAAATGATGGGGGCAGTCAGGAGATTTTCAAGGTGAAAACACTGTTGTTCACTTCAACAGTGATGGCATCATACTCAAGGAATTTGTTCTTGTCAGTCAAACCATTAATGCTGCATTTTACCAGTCCAGTTTGAACCAGTTGTTACAGCTTACTCGGCAGATTCGACCAGAGTTGCTCAGGGCTGGATAATGGATGCTGTTCCATGACATTGCACCTGCAGACTATGCAATCTGTGTGTGTGCGTTTCTGGTGCAGTAGGTGGTAACACTTCATGAACACTCTCCATACTCCCCTTATCTGACTCCAATGGACTACTTCTTGTTTCACCACATGATGGCAGCCATGAAAACGAATGTTTTGCGGAAATGAATGCCATCAAAAGGTAGCGTGATGGCCGTTCTACCTCGATTCCACAGGAGGCCTTTGCTAATGGTTTTCAGAAGCTGTAAAAAGTAAACATTTTATAGAGGTGGTGATTATTTTGAAGGGCAATAAAGAACATTTGTTTGTATCTTTTGCTTTGTTTGTCTGATAGCATTCACCAAACTTTTTACACACACCACGTAATTACAACGAAGGCAAATTGATTTCAATCTACACAGCTGCTTTCTTCATATGTGATGCCAAGAATTATTTGTGTGTACATAGATAACTAGCTAGCTTAGTGAAATCTACCATTTATCTGCTGACATCACTTTTGAAGACATCTAATTGCACTATACACTGAAACTGTATTTTGAGGCAGCCAGTATAAATACTGAAACTGCAAAATTTGGTATCTTACCTTTACACTAGTAAATTAACAGGGCAGTGAGTTGTAGCCTTCACATAATTTATTATGAAGGTGCTCTAAACACCATTTTAACTTAGAACAACAACACATAATATTTAAATTTCACAAAAATTAAAGTGGGGATTTTAGCTTCCAACATTTTTGTAATAACTCTCAAAGATGACTTCGCATCACAACAGTTCATCTTACAATAAATTCCACAGAACACCACGCACACTGAATACTCGATTTTTAATCACCAACATGCAAAATTAAGTTGCTTTGTATATGTGTACTCTGCTGTCATATCTTTGATTTAAATTGTGATAATTTCTGACAATAAATGTACCTGTAAGCACTACAGTTTAATCACCAAATTCTTTTTTAGGTCGGAGTCCTAGCTCCTCAGAATCAACAACACCGGAAGCACTGACCCCATCAGCAAATCAGCCTCCACTACAGCCCATAGAGGAAGGCCGTTGCCAGATACCGCTTCCAACACCGGTGCGCTCACCTTCACCTGTAGAGAGTACAGCCTTGTGAGGGGCAGTTCTCCATTGCCTGAATCTTATACAGTATTCTCATTATGTTCTCTGCCTTAAGTGGTGCATTTTTCCCTGCCATAAAGTGGCTGCTGTTTTTCAGCCAAGTCATGAAAGCTTTAAAATATAATATTAAATTCCTGTGACTTAGATTCTTGTTGCATCTCGTAGAGAATCTATAAACTGTTGGTAAACTGTTTCAGAATTGCAGCCTGGAATTTGGCTGTATTTGTTAAATCATACTTGTAGCTACCTTACAAGTAAGAGAATCCTTTTTTGGATGATACTTCCATAATTTCCTTGCCTTTTGAAATATTCTGATAAGCAATAAGACTGATTTGCTATTTTTACCTGCAAGCAGTTTTTGAATGACATTTGCTATGTCTTTTTGTAGCTGGTTTGACAACAATATAAGATGTTAAGAAGAATAGTTTTCTACATAGACATAATTCATAATAGTAATGAAAGTTTTGTACATAATCATTCCATAATAATTTTTATTTACCAGACAATATTTTACGACTATTCTGCTACTGGTATTACTATTACTGCTATTGCCAGAAGGGTTATATCATTCTCAAACATATGTTATATGTTGCTTTCATAATAGGTCATGGCTACTTGTGGATGTGTTAAGAGTATTACTTGAACTTTTGAGGGTTTAAGAGTTGTGATTATGACTCTAGCAGCCAATATGTTTTTCTCTGCTAGAGTATATATATATTTTTTAAATTTATTAATTTGGTTCTTTGATAATGTTTGTAAAGTAGTAAATAAAACAATGTGTGCAACAGAAAGCTCTCTTGTGAACTGTTAGTCAAAGTTTGGCGAGTTTGGTCATCTTTTTGTGAACTGAAGATTTCTTGATATTGTAAAGTTAGAGTAGATATTTCTGTACGTAATACTTTTATCAGTGTGTTATTGTTCTTATGCCATGAATTGGATTATATGATCACTGAGACTTATAGCTAACTCTTTACTTTCTTGCCCTGTTTAGCAGTAATGCACTTTCTTGTGCTCTAATGGAAGCTCATATAACATTCCTAAAGTGACTTCATTTTCATTTATCTATGTGTCATTTATAGCTGACAACTAAAGTTTTATTTTCAAAACTTGCCACCATGCATAAATTTTTGTATCAATCAGTACTTTGAAATAATTTGTAGCATTGAGCCTTTGACAGGCTGAAGTAATTTTAAATTCATTTTTATGTAATAATGGAAACTCCAGGTTGGAATTAATAATATAGTAAGGACAGTTTACAATTCACCACAAAGACGTGGCGATGAGCTGGAACAGGCACATATAAAAGACACACAGATACAACACTTTCAGCTACCAGCCATGGCCTTCTTCAGAAAATAGGACACTCATGCAATCACAGGCCCATAACACATACAACCATCATCTACGGTTGCCGTACTCGGCAGAGCGTGATTCGAAGTGCGGCAGCCGTAGGTGATGGTTGTATGGCTGTGTTGTTTGCCTGTGTGATTGTGTGAGTGTTCTGTTTTCTGAAGAAGGCCATGGCCGATAGCTGAAAGTGTTGTATGTGTGTGTCTTTTGTATGTGCCTTAAACAGTTCGTTGCCACATCTTTGCAGTGAGTTGGAAACTGTCCTTACTATATTATAAATTTGTTTTTAAATTTGCAAACTATTATTTTCACAGTTAAATCCTATTTCCTCATAAACTTTCACCTGTAAGGTGGAAGGGGGGGGGGGGATGATCAGTTCACCGTACATTAAGAGTGTAATGAGACAGTTGTATGTTAATGGAAGCTAATGCTGATGATAAATGAACAAGGGGTGTAAATGTGATTTTAAAATATATTGAGAAATAGGTAATGTCCATATCTCAAGATTTAATTATTCTCTGTAGCTGATGTACTATTTTTAACCATGTTGCCATATATTTAAGACTGTAAGAAAAACCTGTGAAGGTCTTAGTGAATTCATAGTTGATTTACATTAATGAGTTTATCTACATCTACGTGGGATACTCTGCAAATCACATTTAAGTGCCTGGCAGAGTGTTTACGTTCTGTAGTGATGAAGAAATGTAAGTTGTTTGGTAACATTCAAATAGCAACTGTCCAGAATTGTATCTCTTATTGAACTTAGCAGATAGTAACCAATTCATTGACAATTCTTGCACCATGGTTTTTGGGCTGCAGGCGAGTTCTGTGTATTCAAAAACAAGGCTTACAATGTGAAAATAAGACACTAAAATCCACAAAGGGTTTATTCAGATGATAGATGTTTAGTGTTAGTTGATAATTTTCTTGACAATATTAAAATAAGGGTGCAATTCCTTAATGCCACTTCAATATGAGCTAATAAAAATATAAACTATTAAGTCTAAAATGTCATGCTATCAGAATAATAATAGGTTCTTTCCCTCTCTTCTTCTTCTTCTTCTCTTTTATACCTATTTATGGCCATTTAATTTAATATAAGGGTTTGACATTCCCATAATTAATGCTTTTTTCTATTAACATCATTTTTACCCTTTCCATCACATTATTATATTTACAATGTTAATTTTCCCCATTTTTCAGCATAACTTAAATGTTTTGTTGTTTGACCATATTGTGCAGTAAATGCCATCTTTGCTCTTTTACCATTGTACATTTGGGCTTAATGGTGGAGCACTATCCTATTGCATACAGTACATGAAAGCTACATTGTCTCATTGAAGGGTGGATGATGGGAGTGACCATAAAGGCATTTCTCATTTAAATTTGCTCCATTAAAGTGCCCTTCTAGTTTGTGCAGTTAGTATATTTTCATTCATAGCACCACACAGTCAAACTGTGAAGTATGAATATTTATGTAAGTATTTAAACAATTGAATTTCCAGAAAGGATTCAGCAATATATTTGAGGGTGAGAGGTTGCTACTCACTACAGCTATGTCCCATTGAACCACAGAAAGACACACATAACAGATACAAATTACTACAAAGCTTTTGGCCTTTGCAGTGTTCTTCAGAATATATACATTAAAAGTACCAAAAGTTCCTATGTTTGTTTTCTATTCAATATGTGTGAGGTAAAATGGAGTTCAGTAACTGTTTCTGTTCAGTACAGTGGATAGTAGCCATGGCCTGTTTCATGTTAGAGTTTAAAGCAAATATTTTTCATTTTATGTGATTGATGATACATAGATCAACCAGTTATGTATGTAGAATTTTGTGAATACTCATTGTTTTCTAGTACAGCAGGTAATATGCCATTATTATATTCAGAAGAAGATGGGTGGAACATATTGTGATTGTTTTCTTTTTGTGAATATTTACTGTATATACTTGTACATAATGTGACTTGCTCAGGTTTGTGTGTGTGTGTGTGTGTGTGTGTGTGTGTGTTAGGTGAACTACTTGTGCTATGTAAGGTAATGCATTTGTGATGCATTTTGTTGTTTGATGATGATAATTTTAACATACTCTCAACAATATTATCTACAATTCTAGACAAAACAAATTTCCCTAAGGAGAAATGTGTGTTGTTTGAAAATAGCCATTTGTTTATATCTAGTGAGATTGTAAATATATTATATTTCAACAAGCATTGTACAAAAGTTTATATAATATTAGAAAACTGAAACATCTAATAACTGTTAAATTGTGGTATTCCTTGAACATTTTAAGAAATGATTCCATCACCATTTGCCCAATTACATTTGACTTTGCAAGGTGACAGTTTTTCTAAATTTTCTCAGCAGTTAACAACTTTGTCACTCAACAATCTTTGGGCTGTTTGTGTATTTTGTGTTGTAATTTTTAACACTTAGACATGTTTCTAAATGTAAAGATAAAATTGTAATGAATTTCTTTTTACAATAATTTGATGAGATTGTCACTATGCACAAATGAGAGACAAAAGTGGTTGGTGTGAATAAAATATATATATATATATATATATATATATATATATATATATATATATATATATATATATAGTATAAAATAAAGATTTTTGACTTACCTAAAGTACAGGCTTGTCGATAGAAACACGAAACACACAAAAACACACAACCATTCGAGCTTTCGCCACCAGTGGTGGCTTCTTCAGGAAAAAGAGGGAGGAAGGAGAGGAGAAGGGAAGGATACGGGTTTTAAGGAAGTGGAAAAGGAGCCATTCCAATCCCAGGAGTGGAAGGACTTACCTTAGGGGACATACCTTAGGGGACAAAAAGGAAGTTATCTGTTATCTCCTCTCCTTCCTTCCTCCTTCCTCCCTCTTTTTCCTGAAGAAGCCACCACTGGTGGCGAAAGCTCGAATGGTTGTGTGTTTTTGTGTGTTTCGTGTTTCTATCGACAAGCCTGTACTTTAGGTAAGTCAAAAATCTTTATTTTATACCATTTTCCCACCTAGAAGGTCCCTTCTATAATATTATATATATATATATATATATATATATATATATATATATATATATATATGGCGCAGTGTAGATATGTATGCCTTTCTTGCCAGTACCGTAATCTACCGTGCTCCATATTGTGAAAGAAAATTGGAAGCAGATACATTATTATAAAACAGAATTATGCTGTGATGATGCTCATTAAATTCCACTTTTGCAAATATGAGTAAATGCTTTTGTGTCTCGAGAGGTAACTCATGATTTAAAAATTAGACTGAGCAGAATTGTGCATCATTTGAAAATTTTTCCTACTCACGTACAAGCATTATAATTCTTGTACAGAATTTAGGCATACATTTTCTGTAGAACAGAATTATAGCAGTAGCAATCCCAAACTCATTAGCAGCAATGAAACTGTAACTTCAATAGTGGATGAAAGATGGGTGGAGAGGGAATCATTTCTTGTATAGAAAGGTCTATGACTGCCTAAGAATTGCATAACACTCAGATTTTACTTACGAGAAAGTAGTTGAAAAATCGGCTATCCCTCTGTCCCCTTACTGTATCCTGCTTGCAGTCTTGGAGTGTGCAGTAATCAAAGAAATTAAAGGCAATATATCATTTCTTTGGGTATTATTGCAGTCAGTCATTCTAAGACACTTTTGTACAAATAATCCAGTGTATTATTTTATAAATACAATGGATTTAGAAGAGTAATAATATAAAGTGGAAAGCAAAAATTATGTTATAACTGTAAAACTGATAAACAAGATCTATATATATCATCACAAAATGTGAGACACTACAGTTCCTTATAACGTAAGAGTCATTGTGTTTGGAAATAAATACTACTATTTTGTTAAAATAAGTGAGAGCGGTGATATATTGTCTGTTCTACATTACAAAAGGCCTTGTCTTCTAGCTGCCATGTCATATGCATGTTGGTGTAGTGTTCAGTACTGTCTTGTATGGATCTGATTATCTGTTTTCTTTAACTCTACAAGTAGAATCTCATTCCTTTGTCACTAAATGGAAGATATATGTGTAAGTTTTGGTATTTGTACATACTTCAGTACTTTATTTCTTATTGTTTAGATGAGAACAAGCACTGAAAAGTATTGAGTGTATGGTGTCAGTATTAGCATACCAGATATTCCTTCAAAGCATATCTTTTACTTTAGGCTTAGAAAAATTTAAACTGGAATCTATTATATTTTGATTATTTTAATGTTATAAATGTAAAATATGCAGCTGGAAGCTGTACAGACTATATTTATGGCATCAATATAATTTTATCGAAACAATGTTATTTTGTTGATTACAAATTCTTAAAGGTATAGTTATTTCATAATTCTGATCACTTTGAGGACATACTGAAGTATGCTCTGGATTGTGCAATAAAATCATTCGAAAGGAGTTTATAATCTGCTTGTTGTGAAATATGAATAGACACCAGCTTATTGACAATGTAATCTCTAGCTCTACATTTTAATATTTTCAGCTGTGCCAAGGTTATAGTGCAATTTACAATGTGCAATTTAATATTTTATAATTTTTCTGTATATTTCTTTATCAGAAGACAGTCAGTACTACAAATAGGCTTTTGTCAGTTGAAGAAGGGATTTAAAATGACATTCCATAATAGTTGCCCATCTTATACATAGAATATAAGTACATCTGTTTAAAAATTGTGAATAATAAATAATATGAAATAAATTTTGGTTTCATATAATTCTGTCTGCTTTTAAATTAATTTTCTTGTATTGACTTAAGCAGTGTGAAGTAGCCCTTTTCACAGCATTAAAAATTAGAGTAAAAAGAGTTTTGTATAGATTTGATTAATGACGGAAATTCTCCACAGAGAAGATAAATTATTTTTCAAAAGAGATAGATTAGCTGGTCAGTACTTATCTTTGTGCTGTACCACCAATAGTCACACACAGAAAGAAAAAGAATGAAAAAAAGAACAAGCTTTCGGAATAAGATTCCTTCTTCAGGTAGGAGAGAAGGGAAGAAAAAAGGAATGGGAATGGAAGGGGAAGGTAATTCACGAGGATGGTATTTGAGAATTGACCTAGGTCATGAGTTATCTTCCCCTTTCCTTTTTTCTTCCCTTATCTCCTACCTGGAAAAGGAACCCTGTTCCAAAAGCTTGTTCTTTCTTCGCCGTTTTTCTTCCTTTGTGTGACTATCAGTGGTACAGCACGAAGGTAATTATTGGCCAGCCAGTATATCTGTTTTGAAAAATAATTTGTAGAGATTTGTTATGCTGCTGACCATTGTGTAGTAAATTGCAATATCCTTGTGTGGAGTCAGTAGGAGCAGAGAGAGAGAAAATTTTGTTAGCTTCAATTAATATTCAAACTTACGAAAGTCTTTTCTGGAGGCTTTTGAATGGAGACTTGCCTTGTAAGGTAGTGAAACATGGATGATAAATGGTTCAGACAGGAAGAGGATAGAAGCTTTTGAAATGTGGTGCTATAAATGAATGCTGAAAATTAGGTGGGTAGATCACATAACTAATGATATGGTACTGAACAGAATCGGGGAGGAATTTCTGGCATACCATAACTAAAAGAAGGGATTAATTGGTAGGATACTTTCTTAGACATAAAAGAATCATAAACTTAGTTAGCATTGTTTGTGTGTGTGTGTGTGTGTGTGTGTGTGTGTGTGTGTGTGTGTGTGTGTGTGTGTGTATAAGCAAGTTCAAATAGATGTGGGTTGCTCTTCTTTTGAAGAGATGACGAGGCTTGCTCAGGATATAGTAGGGTGGAGAGCTGCATCAAACCATTCTCCAGACTGGAGACCAAAACAACAATAAACAGCTTTTCACTTGGATTGTCTACTTTCCCTATGGCTGTGAAGTTTGACATTCGATTATAGTTATCCTAACCAAGGATGAAGGTTTAACCCAAGTATTGAGTGTGTGTCCTCCTGTGTGGTTGGTTTTTATAATTGGTGCACATAATATTGTATTGCAAACTCCATCTCTAAACTCTTGACGTATTTCTGAACCATGTGTGACGTGGTGGTAGTGGTTCTTGTCATCATTCTTAAGATACGGTTCAACGTAAGCTATCAAGGTCATGATTATTTAGCCTCTGTACTAACAGACTTCCTTAATCCAGCTTACTTAATTGATATTATAATAGTATTTCCAAAGTATTAGTAAGCAGATGGCAGCTAAAAAGTCCTGGAGCCTTTTGAAAATATTACTAGCTCATCATGCAATACTTTCATCAGCTCTATCAGTTCCATAAACTTATTGTAATGGTAAACAAGTCTTGGTTGCTGAATTGTTATCCACCTTTCCTGCTGGTGGGAATATTACATTAGAGGGGAGTAGGATTGATAGAATCAACAATGGTTGCCACAGTCACCTGTTATATTTCTGTGAAACCACTAATATATTGGCAGAACTTGTCGGACCTGAAGTCTAATGTCAATCTGGATTTCTTTTTCATTTTTTCTCCATTCTCTTGATTACAGTCTTTACCAATTTTGTTGGTCCTTATTGTATCCATGACCTGAATGTTGTAGGTGGAAATGGCTGTTTTATTCAATTGTACTTACGAGATGGTTTGGTTGACTTATTTCATTTTGGTGTAGGGGATTTATTTTCTTACAATTGCATAGGATACTGCAGTAGTGGGTATGGAAAGCAAGGATCACTACTTCATGAATGGTAAGTATTAGCATATTTTGTCGAAATTAATGAGTTTGGAATGTTTTGATTGAAGCTTCCAACTAACTTGCTGGAACGTGATCAATTCTTAGTGCTTCATCACCGGAATCTTCACCTTTAATGTCATCTGTAGCATTCATGGGTGGTAACAACCAACCAATCAGTTATCAGGCATGCCATCAGCACTCTCCAGAAATTAAAGTTGTTAATCTAATGTTGCAGGTTTGCTGCAAATGATTGTGTAGGAAGTGTCATTTTTTTCTTTGTGTCATGATTACTTACAATATTATTTTCTTGAGGGATAGGTTGCTTACTCAACATGCGCATGCGCGCATGCGCGCATGCATTTTTCTCTGACAGATCGCTGTGAATAGTGTGAGAGAATCAAATGTTTTGGATATGTCGCATTTTGCAGCTCTTAAATATTGTAGAAAAGACATTTTTTTATATATCACCAAAGCTGCTTTTATTTGAAATGTTGACGACTAGTTTTGGGCTTTGCCCATGGTCTAAGCCACATTCATATATATATATATATATTTATACTTGGTTACTGTTTAGGTCACGCTGTATGAATGTGGCTTAGAAAATGGGCAAAGCCCGAAACTAGTCGTCAGCATTTCAAATAAAAGCAGCTTTGGTGCATATATATAAAAAAAAGTCTTTTCTACAGGGTGAGAGACTTGACACGGCTGAGGCGTGAGCAACCAGGGTTGGAGGTGAGGAAGTGGCACGGAGAGGGAAGCAGGAGGGGAGGGGGAGATGCATGGAATTGGTGGGGAATACATCAATGTTGTCTGACTGACATAGCAGGAGGATGGGAAGTGACTGAAATATGTGGTGGGATGGGAGGCGTGTGGAAGGATAGTGTGTGGGCAGGGAAGGGGAAGGAAGGGTGTGGAGGCAGGAACTAGTGAAGGCTTAGGACTGGGGGATTGCAGGAGCGTAGGATATGTTGTTGGGAGAGTTCCCACCTGCACAGTTTAGAAGAGCTGGTGTCTGTGGGGAGGATCCATATGGCAGAGGCTGTGTACATTACATGCTCTGCAATGGGATGGTCTAGTTGTCTCCTAGCCACAATTTGGCAATGGCCATTCATCCAGATAGACAGCTTGGTGCTAATCATGCACACACAGAAAGCTGCACAGTGGTTGCAGCTCAGTTTGTAGATGACTTGACTGCTTTCATTGGTTCCCCTGCTCTTTGTGGGGTAGGAAATGCCTGTGACAGGACTGGAGTATGGGGATAGGACATGTTTTGAATCTAGGTCTATTGCATGGATATGAGCCACGGGTCAAGGGATTGAGAGCAGGGATGTAGTAGGGATGCACTAGGATATTACATAGGTTTCGTGGGCAGCAGAATACCACTGTGTGTGTGTGTGGGGGGGGGGGATAAGGAGGATATTGGGTAGGGTATTTTTCATTTCAGGACAGGATGAAAGGTTGTCGAAACCCTGGCGGAGAATGTGGTGTAATTGCTCCAGTCGTCGGTGGTATTGAGTAACAAGAGAGGTGCTCCTTTGTGGCCGGAGGGTGGTGGGTGACTGGACAGACAGGGCTTGTGAGATCTGTTTCTGGACAAGGTTTGGAGGGTAATTGCGGTCAATGAAGGCCTCTGTAAGATGTTTAGGCTGTATTTAAACAATATAAGGACAGTTTCCAACTCATTGCAAAGACATAAGGACAAGCTGTCACACACAGAAATGTCCTATAATCTGAAGGAGGTAATGACCAATAGCTTAAGTGTTCTATGTTTGTGTTTCTTATGTGCCTGACACAGCTCATCGTTACGACTTTGCGGTGAGTTGTACACTGTCCTTATTATGTTGCTTACTTGTAATAGTATTTTATTTCCATATAATGAAATAAGTTACCCTATTTAGAAACTGTGGCTTATAAAACAAATGTTTGAAAAAGACTATTTGAGTATTTATGAAGCAACAGTCTCACAAATTTTTATTCACAATTCTGATATACCGGAGACAAACATCTAAAATTCTGCACCCAGACTGGTGATTAGACCTTGGACTGTTAGGTTCTGAAAATCTTAAGTTAGGTACCTGAAATGGGTTCTATCACTTCCAAAAATAGATTATAAAAATCAGAAAATAGGTGACCAAAACCTGACACTTTTATCGTCAAGGACAGAGGTTGTCAAGTTATCTTGCATGGGGTCTAGGTCAGAGCCGTGCATCGCGCCACATTTACCCGTCCGAGCTCGCCTGCGCCCGGCAGCTGCGCTCTGCTGCCTGCACCGCGGGTAGTAGAGCTCCATTGCACCGCTGTGCACAGCGAGCGAGCTACGGTGCGCCGTCGAGTCCCGACACTTGCCGAGCGAGCGGGTACCCGTCGGGCCCGTGCAGCAGCGCTACGGGCGGCGCTGCGAGCGGGGCAATGCAGACAGTTCTGAGCAAGACGTTGTAATAATCACAGCGTAGGCTTCACGAACCTTTTATGTTACCTACATTGCCATTTATAAGTTATCGATCGTTATGTCTGAAGTAAATAGCGAACAACACAGATCGTACCAACGTGCAAGGAGTAGACGATCCAAGGAAGAAAAAAAAGATGTTTCCAGAAAACTCGCGGAGAGAATCTACAAGCGCTTAAAGATATCTGGAGACAGTATTGTATGGGAGCGTTTTATGTTGATTGTAGGTAATGAAAATAAACCTGTGGGATTTGCAGAGTGTAATGGCTGCCGTAAATTATTCTCGTTCCGTGATGGCAGTACCGCTACGCTATTACGGCACCTGAATAGCTGCAAAGCTTATCTGAATACTGATTTGAACGGTTGTAGCAATATTCCAGGGTCAGCAAAATCTTTTGTGCTGGATAAATAAGTAAGAACGTGTGCAATAGATTTGCGGCCCTTCAGCACAGTCGCGGGAGAAGGATTTCGAGACCTCGCACAGGCACTGACACTGACACAGTTAGGAGCACAGTACCCCACTGCAAGTGCCAAAGACGTTCTTCCTCATCCTTCAACAGTTTCTAGAAACGTAAAAAGAATAACAGACGAATACCGTGTTCGCAAACTACAGGCTTTTTAAAGATTTCCTGTTTACCTTGGCAGAATTTTAGCTCCATAATTAGTTGGAAAACCTTGAACAAAATTAAATATCACATCGTCGTAGGGCATATAATTTTTTGTCACATACATGAAATACGTAGATTTACTAGCAAAAAGGAACTGAAGAGATTTAATGAATAATCTTGTTCTTTATGTTAGAGCCATAATATAGTTTAATATGAAGTTAAAAGTGAAACAGTGTGTAAGTAAATACTGAGCAAAGTATAAAACTACCTACAAATTTGCTGGAGCCGGCTAACGCGAAGCCAACGATTTTCAACATGTTTAATATTTCCGGCGCGAGCCGATTCGGCTACCGTTTTGCTTCTACACCACAAAATTGGACGTTCTGCTTTTACCAGGTGCGTTACTGCGCACGTCAATTTTTTTCCTCGCAACTGATAGTACACTGACAATTCAGTCAGTGAGGAAAAATCCCAAGTGTTTCAAGATACATGAATGACTGTCCAGCGACTGCGACCTTGAACGTCACCCCTCGAATAGTGGTGATTTCCTCGGGGTTTCAGCTACCGCCAGCCAAAGGGAAAAGGAGGAATATAAAATAAAAGAAAACAACAATGGTCCACACGCCTGTATCGAACAGTAATTAGTTTACTTCCCTTGGAGTGATTAAGTGTAAGCTGTACCTCCCAACATTCTAGTAGTTAATCGTTTCTAATGACCTCGATTGCAACTGAACGTCTATTCTTATTTTTATTTATTTACTTATTTTTTCTTAGCAGCAAGGAAACATCAAGCAATTTAGCGAAATGTCCACAGAAACGCTGTTCGAACACGTGCTGAATGCGTGTACTTGCTATCGCAGCACTGATGCCGCTCATTAACTCGCAATTACTCATGATTTGAGACAGCTCTATTACACTCGCGTTAATGTGTCTTCTAAAATTCATCGGTTAGTAAGCTGCCCGCTATCAACTTTTCAATACATGATTTGTAAATGAAAAGTTGAATGCTTTATTAGAAAGCTAAGTTGCTGTACTATCAGATGTCCGAAAATGATTATTTTAACCTCATAATTTCTTCAGAATCGAGTGAAAAGCATTATGAAACTAAAAACTCATGCCGAATGAAAAGCAGACATGTTTTTTTTTTCCAAGGAAAGTAAAGCTTTTAAGGAAAAACTAGGTTAATAAACCGATGTGGGATGGTCGTACGCACAGTGAACAGTCGTTACAGCGTGAAAATCGGAAAAGTGTATTTCCCGCTAAGTGCGTAGCGGCTGGCGGGCGCGTGCCCCGGCTAGCGGCATGGGCGGCCGGGTGGACTGTCGCTCGGCGGGTAGTTCGGGTACTCGCGCTACCCGCCGCCGTCCAGTGGGGGCTGGTGCAGGCAGGCCGAGCAGCGCGGGGCCAGGCCCGCCCGGGAGATGTAGCTACGAGCCCGAGCGAGCAACTCAGGCCTGCTGCAAGCCTCTGGTCCAGGTACTTTCAAAAATTTTTATCGAGGTCCAGAAGTAAAACTACTTATTCCTTATCAATTTTTTTAGTTTTTAATCTCAAACTAATATGAAATACAAAATATGTGAAATGAAAATGTAATCCAGCAAAACTTTTATTATTTCCTTTTTATTTATTTATTTTCACTCACAAAATGTATGAAATAAAATGTGTAGTCAAACTTCTATTGAAAAATCCAGTACCAGGTCATACATTAAACATACTAGGCCTAGTTTTTTGTTTGTTTAATTTTCACTAAAAAGTATGAAATACTATGTGAATTTGTTTTTTAAAAAAATCAATGGAAGAAATTATATTTGCGGCCTTCAACCAGTTTCTTAAAGTTAGGTTCACATGCGGAACATCTTATGTGAATAGTGTCTTCAAGGAGGGTTGCCATTAATCTTGAGCAACACTTATTTAAATGAAATTTGACAAGTGTATGTGAAGCCAAACATAGTAGCCAGGTAGATTACAAAACATTAGCAATTTTCATATTTTTGCGGTACATGTTCAATCCACAATTCGTCAGTGGATACATTTTTATATTTTCGCAAGGAAATTTCGTCCTTATAGTCTATTATCACCAGCTGGAGTAAAGGCTTTGAAAGGTGGAACAACTTCGCAGCCACATCCGTCCGTTCTGCTGCTGCATAAACCTCAAAAGGTGATTTTTAAGAGCACAAGAAAGGTGTTTAAATGGATATGCCCTGACTGCTTAAATAGAGGTTTCAGAGACTGTAAGAGTATGAAGTCTATAAATAGAATGTTCTTGTTTGTTAGATAAAGTTCTCGTGCTGCATTCGCTTTTATGTGGATTGTCGACCATCTTGATTCGTTTTGCAGCATACTCTCAAGCGTTGCACATCATGACATTTATTTAATCTACCTACAATAATCATTAAGGGTTCTAATCATTTATCAGTTAATTGTAAAATTCTAGGAAAATTGTATGGGTGGTTCTCATATGAAATGTTATCTACAGAAATTTTTTTTTTCTTAAAACAATTTGTGTGTAACTTATACTTTCAAAAATATTTTTGGCGGCCCATTTTTTGGCCTCCTGCGGTCCGCACTTGGAACGCGGTCTGCCAGTTGCCAACCGCTGGTCTAGGAAGATAAACAAAAATCCACTTTATTTTATTATTCGTATCCATAATTACAGTCTCAGTAAATAACACTTTCTCCAGATTTTCCGTTAAGAAACTGTATATCTTGTCTGTTAATTGCACCTATATGCCGAAAATGAGCAACAAATAGTCAACAGATGACACCAGAGCATATTTAAATGACAGTATTAGGTGCCAAGGGACCACACACTAATGTTCTGTTTATTTACCTGATCAGATGTCAGCCACTGTGCAGTGGATGGTAAGTCCTGGGTAATAGTAGCACTGCCTTTAGTTTCTCACCGACTTTCTTACTAATAGAACATGAGACCAAGTTGACTTTTTCTGTCGCCTGTTCTAGCAATCACAGTTGCTTGTAGACTAGTTTCCCTGAACACTCTAGAGCTTTTATAACAGGGACAAAAAATGTATAAGGAGATTTTACGTATGCACTGTCATCAGAAATTGTTGGGTTCTATAGAAGATCTTTAGCTGTCTCCACCTAAAAGTTAGGTACATAGTTCTTAATGTCTTTCAAATGCTCATTGTAATATTCCGCAGCCTCTAGTCAACTTCTCCATTGAGTAAGCAAGAGTTCAGGTGGAAGTGATATGTTGGGAAGTTTCTATTGAAATAACTGGATTCTTGTAGCTGTTTTATTACAACCTTTTAGATGGTTGAAAGTGGCTTATTTACATGTAAAAATTTGTGATGTATCATCTCTGCTACATGACTCATTCACGGGTAAGACGTGCAATTTGGAGCAAGGCTGGGTAAAAAAACTTTCAAGAATTCAACATTGGCAATCAGTGGCACAGCCAGGACTTGGTTCTGGGGTAAATATTTTTGACTTACCTAAAGTACAGACTCGTCGAAAGAAACATACAACACACACAAAAACACACAAACATTCAAGCTTTTGCCACCACTGGCAGCTTCTTCAGGAAAAAGAGGAAGGAAGGGGAGGAGAAAGGGAATGATACGGGTTTTAAGGAAGTGGAAAAGGGGTCATTCCAATCCCAGGAGTGGAAGGACTTATCTTAGGGGACAAAAAGGAAGGTAAACAAATACACACACACACACACACACACACACACACACACACACACACACACACACACACACACACATGCAAACATAGGTGTGTGAAATGGAGGACATAGTAATAGGTATTTCCGGTGTAGAGAAGCAGCTGAGAGAGCTAAATACGAAAACGTCTGCTGGTCCGGACGGAATACCAGTTCCGTTTTACAAGGATTATTCTGCGGCACTGGCTCCCTATTTAGCTTGCATTTATCACGAATCTTTAATTCAGCGCAAAGTTCCTAGTGATTGGAAAAAAGCGCAGATGACTTCCGTTTATAAGAAAGGAAAGAGAACTGATCCACACAATTACAGGCCAATATCTTTGACATCAGTTTCATGTAGAATTTTGGAGCATATTCTCAGTTCGAATATAGGAAATTTCCTTGAAACGGAAAAGCTTTTTACGAATCAGCACGGTTTTAGGAAACATCGTTCATGTGAAACTCAACTTGCCACAGACGGATTGTGTTTTTCTAGACTTCAAAAAGGTGTTCGACGCGGTGCCACACTGCAGACTGCTAACGAAGATACGAGCTTATGGAATAGGTTCACAGATTTGTGACTGGATGGAAGACTGCCTAAGTAATAGAACGCAGTACGTTGTTCTCGATGGCGAGTGTTCATCAGAGACGAGTGTATCGTCAGGCGTGCCCCAGGGGAGTGTGATAGGACCGCTATTATTTTCTACCTATATAAATGATCTGATGGACAGAGTAAGTTGTAATTTGCGGCTGTTTGCTGATGATGCTGTGGTGTATGGGAGGGTGGCGTCTTTAACTGACTGTAATAGCATACAGGATGACTTAGACAAAATTTCTAGTTGGTGCAAAGAATGGCAGCTAGCTCTCAATGTAGAAAAATGTAAGATGATGCGCACGAATAGGAAAACCAATCCCATAATGTTCGAATACTGCAATAGTAGTGAGCTTCTTGATGCTGTCGCGTCCTTCAAATATCTAGGAGTAACATTGCAGAGCGATATCAAATGGAACGAACATGTAAGGACAGTTGTGAGTAAGGCGTACAGCCGACTTCGGTTTATTGGGAGAATTTTGGGAAGATGTACTTTATCTGTAAAGGAGACCGCGTATAAAACGCTTGTGCGACCACGTCTTGAGTATTGCTCAAGTGTTTGGGACCCGCAGCAGATCAGTTTAAAGGAAGACGTAGAAGCACTTCAAAGGCGAGCAGCTAGGTTTGATACTGGTAGGTTCGACCAATGCGCGAGTGTTACGGAAATGCTCCAACAAGTCAATTGGGGATCGCTGGAGAAAAGACGACTTTCTTTTCGTGAATTTCTGTTGAAGAAATTTAGAGGGCCGGAATTTGAAGCTGAGTGTAGTACGATCTTGCTGTCGCCTACTTAAATTTCGCGTAGTGATCACAAGGACAAGATAAGAGGAATTAGGGCTCTTATGGAGGTATATAGGCATTCTTTTTTTTTTTTTTTCTCCTTGTTCTTTTTGGGAGTGGAAAAGGAAAGGAAATGCCTGGTAGTGGTACAGTGTACCCTCCGCCATGCACCTTACAGTGTATTGCCGAGTATGTATGTAGATGTAGAAGTAGATGCAGAGGATGACGTTTTGGTATTTCCTAGTGTAGGAAAATGTTATAAGATTTGCAGGAAAACACTTAAAATGCATTAAATTTTGGCAGAAAGTGATAATAGTCTACTAATGTTAGCGATGGATATGCAGACAGAAAAATCTGAAATGGCATCCTTTCTTTGAGATATATTACATGGAATACCTCTCTTTCTTATTAATCAACTGGCAACTGTTGAAGTTACCAGAACATTGTTCTGTATGCTTCATGAGACTGACTTACTTACAAAGTTATCAGGCGTGTTTAAACGTAGATGAATGCCCTTTGTCTTTGTTGTTGTGGTCTTCAGTCCGGAGACTGGTTTGATGCAGCTCTCCACAATACCCTATCCTGAGCAAGTCTCTTCATCTCCACGTAAGAACGGCAATCTACATCTGTCTGAATCTGCTTACTATATCCATCTCTTGGTCTTCCTTTGCGGTTTTTACCCCACACACTTCCCGCCAATGCTAAATTCACAATTCCTTGATGTCTAAGAATTGTCCTACCAACCTATCCCTTCTTTTAGTCGAGGTATGCCAGAAATTTCTTTTCTCCCCAATTCTGTTCAGTACCTCCTCGTTAGTTACACAATCCACCCACCTAATCTTCAGCATTCTTCTGTAGCACCACATTTCAAAAGCCTCAATCCTCTTCCTGTCCACACTGTTTATCGTCCATTGTTTCACTCCCATAAAGGCAACACTCCATACAAATGCCTTCAGGAAGGACTTCCTTAGGCTTAAATCAATATTCGATGTTAACAAATTTCTCTTTTTCAAGAACGCTTTTCTACCCATTGCCATTCTGTATTTTATATCCTCTGTACTGCGACTATCATTTGTTATTTTACTGCCCAAGTAACAAAACGCATCTACCTCCTTTATTGCTTCATTACCTAATCTAATTCCTTCAGCATCACCTGATTTTCTTACACTGCACTCCATTACCCTAGTTTTGCTCTTGTTAATGTTCATCTTATATGCACCTTTCAGCACACTGTCCATTCCATTCAATTGCTCTTCCAGGTCCTTTGCTGTCTGACAGAATTACTATGTCATCGGCAAAACGCAATGTTTTTAATTCTTCCCCCTGAACTTTAATTCCTTCTCCAAATTTTTCCTTGCTTTCCTTTATAGCTTGCTCAATGTACAAATTGAATAACATCGGAGAAAGGCTACAACCCTGTCTTACTCCCTTTCCAACCACCGCACCCCTTTCATGCCCTTCAACTCTGACAACCGCTGTTGTAAATAACCATACGCTCCCTATATTTTAATCCTGCTTGCTTCAGAACTTGAAAGAGTTTATTCCAATCAACATTGTCAAAAGCCTTCTCCAAATCTACAAAAGCTAGATAAGTAGATTTGCCTTTTCTTAATCTATCTTCTAGGATAAGCCATAAAGTGAGTATTGCCTCCCGTGTTCCTACATTTCTCCTGAACCCAAACTGATCTTCCCCGAGGTCAGCTTCTACCAGCTTTTCCATCCTTCTGTAAATAATTCGTGTTAATATTTTGCAACCATGACTTATTAAACTGATGGTTCTGTAGTTTTCACACCTGTCTGAGCCTGCTTTCTTCGGAATGGGGATTATAACATTTTTCTTAAAAGTCTGAGGGTACTTCACCTGTCTCATACATCTTGCACACCAGGTGAAACAATTTTGTCATGGCTGGTTCTCCCAGAGACTTCAGTAGCTCTGAGGGAGTATCATCTACTCCAGGGGCCTTGTTTCGACTTAGGTCTTTCAGTGCTCTGTCAAATTCATCTCTCAGTATAGTATCTCCAATTTCATCCTTATCTACTTCTTCTCCCCTTTCTACAATATTGCCGCTAAGTTCATTTCCTTCATAGAACCTCTCTATGTACTCTTTCCACCTTTCAGCTTTCCCTTCTTTGCTGAGAACTGGTTTTCCATCAGTGTCCTTGATATTCATAGAGCTGTTTTTCTTATCTCCAAATGTTTCTTTTATTTTCCTGTGGGCTGTATCTATTTTTCCTCTATTTATACATTCTTCTACATCCTTGCATTTGCCTTCTAGCCACTCCTGCTTAGCCATTTTGCATTTCCTGTCAATCTCATTTCTTAGTCGTCTGTACTCCATTTTGCCTGTTTCATTTACTGCGTTTTTATATTTTCTCCTTTCATCGATTAAATTTAGTATCTCCTGTGATATCCAAGGATTTTTTTGTAGGTCTTGCCTTTCTACCTATTTTGTTCTCTGCTGCCTTAACTATTTCATCTCTCAATGCTACCCATTCCTCGTCTACTGTTTTATTTTCCCCCGTTTCTGTCAATTATTGCCTAAAGCTCCCTCTGAAATTCTTAAGAACTTCAGGTTCCTTCAATTTATCTAAGTCCCATCTCCTTATTTTCGAATCCCCCCTCGGGAATGGATATTTGTGCCGTCCTTAGTCTTAGCTAGTTCATAAGTAATTTGTAAGCTTGAGGACTGATGACCCCGTAGTTAAGTCCCATAACTTCTATAAACATTTTTTTATTCTCAACGTTCGTCTGAACGATCACCAATACGGTGGGAGAACGCAACTGACGTCACAACGTGGTTATCCCGAGGGGCGAGGGGGGGGGGGGCAACTTTTCTCAGTAGATTGATGAAGACGCCATATTGGCCGTCGTATTTCATGGGTTTTATGTATATAACTTAGGTCTCATGCATGTATGACATTTCAAAGCAAGTAAAAGTAACTGAGTAAATTTAGAATCTCTCGAAAACCGGTCATTAGACGTACTATTTCTTGGAATAAATGACTGGAAACGTCCTATATGTGGTTAAAAAATATGCGTATTACACTAATCTGCCGTTTCAAGGCAATCGCTACTGAAGATCTGTCAACACAAATTGTTCTTTACATAATTTGTTACATACATACATACATGTTATCAACCAATTTATCTACCAGTAGTGTATACAACAGGTGTAATATCTTTGTTGAGGAGAGTCCTGCATGTTAGTGACTGTGGCGTGGGCAGCCAAGTCGTGGACTGTGGCGTGGAAGTACGTCAAGAGCAAAATTTTTTTCTTCTTTTATTCTGGTTTTCTGAAAAACCCAAACACTTTCCTACAAATTTCGTAGAAGGATACTGCATAATATTCGATGCTAAGCAAACAAAGTGCGCATCGTCTGAGGAGTGAATTTGTTGGATTCTTTTTATGAACAGAACAGTTTGCACCTTACTTAGAGTAAAATACGCACTTTATTGTTTCACATATTGTATTTTACACAACAACATTGACCGTGGAAGAATGACGCAAGTTTTACTAAAAAGCGAGACTGTTGTAATAATGTTTGCCTCATGTGAAGGCATTTTCTAATTTCATATCGCAGAATCGCACAGTGTCATGAAACTATTACTATTCGCTGCACTTATTGACGTAACCAGCAACTTTTATAAGAGTCTTAAATATTTTGTTGTTACTTATGTACCGTAGGCCTATATCAAAGAACATAAAAAACATTCACAAGCGCGTAAATAAGCGATTTAATAGATGTAAAGCAGGAATTCCACTCTCTTGATTTGGCAAACAGTGTGATTCCAGCAACTGATACCGCCGACAACTGTCGCTGGAGCGCGCTGCGGTCGCGTGTAGCTTAAAGCTCTGTATAGGGAAAGTATGGCCATCCTTTTCCGCGCCGCGTGCCGCCGTCTGCAGCTCGTGATTGGCTGAAATCGAGTCACATGGTTCTTTCCGCCATCTTGGTCCTATACGTTGCTTGGCTGCCATCAGAAACCTTGTGAATATTCGTGTCTTTTGGTTTGAATAATACCACAGTGTTGTACTTTTGGGTGTTTTTAAGAAGCGAAGAAGGGAGGTAAACACTATAGTACTTCCATTCGGTATCAGAAATACAGGAAGATGAACAATCTGGCTGATGAAAATCGTCAGAGAAAAACTAGGAGTCCAGATGCGAACTTCGGTTCTTGTGCTGTAATGATTTTAATTCATAATGCAAATTAATAGATTAAAGATTCACTGACGAATGGATCATACAGCAGATACCTATATAGTTTTAATCTGAATAAATTTGTGAAGAAAATTCCTGCACAATGTCGTGATGCTAAATTCTTCACGCGTCGTTGATTATATCTGCAAGTAGTTGCCGAAAATAGACAAATTTTTGACATATTAGTGAGTGAACTAGATTATCGTTTAGATTTGAAATTAATATGCAGTTACTGAAACAAGCGTTTCTCATTCGTTTTCATGTGTTAGTGAATCATTAAAAGAAACAAAGAATTGAAGCAGGACAAATATTAGACATTCAAATGTAATTGGCGTTGTAAAGGCACCTTTAATTTCTGTTGCTGGTAAAAGTCACGTGGTGGGTATCTCCTTGCATGTTTCGTAGATCATGTAAGACACAAGTACATAATACGCAAGAAAATACTTATCAAAGACTTATCCATGATCTCAGTTGTTTTCTTTTATTCTCCGATGACGACATGTTCGCGGTCTATTGGAATATTTGGCTACGGTACAGGTCAATTTGAATTTATAGGTGAAGCCTTTAGATCTGGAACCACAAATCGGACGATAAGTATTCCGTAGAGCAGCCAGGTCCGCATGGACAGAACTGCGCGAAGTTCCCGCATCTGTCCGTCGGATATAACACCCTGTATCTCGAGAATGAAAAGAGTTATCGTTCTGCTCTCAACCTCAAATAAAATTTCGATATCTTACCTACATTTCGTCCGATGCATTGTGTGTGCTAAAATCAACCAGCCGGCCGCGGTGGCCGAGGGGACTGAGGCGCTCCAGTCACGGTCTGTACGCCCACTACGGTCGGGGGTTCGAATCCCCCCTCGGGCATGGATATTTGTGCCGTCCTTAGTATAAGGTAGTTGATAAGTAGTTTGTAAGTTTAGGGACTAATGACCCCGTAGTTAAGTCCCATAAGCTTAACAAACATTTGAACATTTGAAAATCAACCATACTAAAGTCTACGCAATGCGATTTTTCCTCTGCAGAATCTTCAAAATTTTGCTTAGTAGTTTACTTAATTTGATGTAACACGAAAATTATAAGTAATAATGAATAGAAATTGAGATCATTATCGTGCGAATATATCACACTAAAACATCTGAAAAAAATATTTTTTTTTATCGAATAGTTTTCTCAAAATCGACTGATAAGTATCGTTAAGCGCTGGGAACGTTGCAGCCGTCGGTGTGTAAGCAGAAGCGAAATAGGCCCAACATGGCTGCCGCTGGCAGGCTGGCCATACTTTCCCTATATAGAGCTTTAGTGTAGCTCGTTGAGGCACACGTCTCGTATGCTCAAGTCTCGCCGTCTCCGAGCGTTCAGCCGCACGTTGGATTCGGCACGTTCACCACACACGTTCAGACACATGCTCCGTGTGCCGACGGCTTAAGGCACATGGGCCTTTAGTTTAGTACAAGAGAACGAATGCAGCAGCCGAGCGTGTCTTTTCTTTGATGAGTAAGATAAGGAGATCTCAGAAAGCTCAAATGAAAATACAAATTCCTGAAATCAATTCTGACAGGTTTTTTTTTTATTTATTTATTTCTTTATTTAAAAAAAAAACTCTCACTGGATTTGACACTGATGAAAACATATGTCCAGTTTTATCTGCAAAAATATGGTCACCTTGGTTAGAGGAAGATCCGAAGTTTACTTCAAATCTTATAGCTACTGATGAAACGTGGCTACATTATTTTGATCCTGAGAGCAAACAGCAAGGCTCAGTGTGGGAAATACCCTTCTTCACCGACCTCCAAAGAAGCAATAGCAGTTGCTTGTGCTGGGAAAGTTTGGTTATCTCGTTCTTTGATATCCATAGAATGTTTTATCAGCATGTCGTATCTTGTATTACTTCTCGCTTAAAGCCATCATATTAAGATCGGAGTATTGCTTCAGTGCAGCCGGTTAAGACCAGTAGGCGACAGATGGTAAAAGCTGGTGAGAACCACGACAGGTAGTAAGTACACTAGCTCGGGTTCTCTTGGGAAACAGCACTGGCAAATCTCCCCGAATTCTAGGGAAGTCCCCGAGCGGCAGGCAGTGGACGCCGATTGGCTGTAGCACTGACGATCACGCGCCAAAACGCATTCATATTTGTGTTAATATTTATTAAGCTAATTATTTATTCAATGCCATACTCAAATTAGTAAAAACCCTCAAAGCTAAGCTATGCCCTTAGTAGGTAAAACATATTAACAATTGCTAATCCAATAAACAAAATAATTAATTTAAGACGGACGATGCACGGCAGCCATGTTTGCGTGCCAAATCGCGGAACGAAGGCAGTCTTGCATCGAGCGGCCACAGTTCAGTTCAGAACAGGCGGTCGGTAGAGTAACGTGTGACTTCAGTACGCGCTTTCGGAGGAGTAACATGTGAGTTCAGAACACGCACTCAGTGGAGTAACATGCATACGTAGGCGATCATAAAACATTGTTTAATCATCTTAGATAAAGGATAAATGACTTTATATTTACTTTCAGTTAAGACAATATGTGTCAAGTGGATATTATTATGCAGTTTACTGGTTTTCTGCTTTCTTTAAATAAATCAGTTGGTATCCCGATTCCCGAGGACTTCAGTTTTCTTCAGTAATTAGATCAGTTCCTGCGAAAATAATTTCAGCCTCAATCAAGAACTCCGAACTGTGTGCTATCATCTGCGTGGGGACGACATCTATAGAAGACGTCAGGTTGGTGAACGCTTAGAGTTTCTACTCTTCACACGGTGCAGTGGGGAGTTACTACTACCCTCGCGTACACTGTCAATTCGGTACAAATGCAAACTGTTGAGCGTCATCCCTCTGTAGTCGTTTTCCTTCCTTTAGCCCCATGTGACTTTTTTTCTATTCCATGACTTCGTGGGAGGCATTAAACAATCATCAGAAGCAGTGGTAAAGGCCTCACACGTTAGTGATGTGGTGGTCTAACGGTAAGACGTCTGCCGAGTAAGCATGGAGGTCCGGATTCGATTCCCGGCCGCATCACAAACTTTAATTCATTGCTTCACCTTTAATATTTTGGACTTATTCGAGACGAAAAACCGTCTCGGGGTTCCTGAACTAATATTTAAATTGATATTTATATCATCTTAGCAGGAATGTTCCACTATGTCTATTGCCGAGGTGCTATTCCGCTGCATGGAGAGAGCATTGGCAGTAGTGGCAATTATCTATGGAACACAGAAGCTGAAGTAAAGTTTGTGGCGTGGAGGGAAGTCGTACTTAGATTTTCAAGGACCTCTTAAAATAGGTTAATTTTGAAGAAGCATTGTATCTCCAAGTTCTGGTATATCACAAATTTCTGATTGATATGAAGGGCGTAGTGCCCGAATCTTCACATAACTTACATTTCTCTGTATCCATTAACCGAGGAAATGTTTCCAAGTGAGAGAAATGGTGCGAGCCGACATTTCACCTCATACATCCATACTTACGGCACTGACACTACGTTCCGTTCTCGAAACAAAGTGCTTCCCACTTCAACAGTCTCGTATTTGTCTGCTCCGAGTCTGTATGGATACGTATGGATCGAAAATTCGTGATACACCGGAAATTCGAGATACACGGATTCTTCAAAATCACAAAAAAAAAGAAGTTTCCAGCATGTATTTGAAGACCGGCAGAAACGCTGAGACAAGTGTATCGCGTTGATGGGAGGCTATTTTGAGAAGGACTATCAAACTATGTGGATGAGTAAAGATATGTTGTAAAAACATATTATGATCATTCTTTATCGAACATCCTTCGTATTTACAAACCAATTAGATTAGATTAATACTTTTTCCATAGATCATATATATGACATTTCGTAATGACGTGGAATGTGTCAGTGTAATAAATGTTGTGTACACTTGACAATAAATTTTTAAGGGATTTTTTTATTACATTTTTTGTTGTTTTCGATTTTTTTTTAATTTTTTCATTTTTTAAAATTTTTTAAAAAGTTTTATATAAAAATTCATCCTCGTTATAGAAGGAGTTGCCATTCAGAAATTCCTTTAATTTCTTTTTAAATACTAGTTGGCTATCTGTCAGACTTTTGATGCTACTTGGTAACTGACCAAAGGCAGCATAATTCACCAACTTTCTGAGCCAAAGTTAGATTTTACCTTTCCTTTTTTTACCTTTTTTTTACCTTTTATCATCCTTTCTCCTAGTGTTGTAGCTATGCACACTGCTATTACTTTTGAATTGGGTCGGATTGTTAATAACAAATTTCATGAGTGAATATATGTATTGTGAAGCTACAGTGAAGATCCCTAGATCCCTAAATAAATGTCTGCAGGATGCTCTTGGGTGGGCTCCAGCAATTATTCTGATGATACGCTTTTGTACAATGAATACGTTTTTACTGAATGTTGAATTGCCCCAGAGTATGATCTCATATGAAAGCAATGAATGAAAATAGGCGTAGTAAGCTAATGTACTGAGATGTATATCACCAAATTTTGCAATGAAACTGATAGCATAAGTAGCTGAACTGAAACGTTTCAGGAGATCTTCAATATGTTTCTTCCAATTCAGTCCCTCGTCAATGCAAACACCTAAAAATTTTGAATATTCTACCTGAGCTACAGATCTATGTTCAAAGTCTAAATTTATTAATGGTGTCATGGCATTTACTGTACGAAACTGTATATCCTGGGTTTTATCAAAGTTTAATGGGAGTCCATTAGTAGAGAACCGGTTAATAACTTTCTGAAAGATATCATTTACAATTTCATTAGTTAATTCCTGTTTGTCAGGTGTCATAGCTATACTTGTATCATCAGCAAAAAGTACTAGCTTAGCATCTTCGTGAATGTAGAATGGCAAGACATTAATATATATTAAGGACAGCAAGGGACCCAAGACCTTGTGGGACCCCATTTTTGATAACTCCCCAGTTAGAGAAATTAATTGTTTCATCTATATCATGTGTACCGCTTATTTCACCTTTCTGCACTCTTCCGGTTAAGTATGATTTAAACCATTTGTGCACTGTCCCACTCATACCACAATACTTAAGCATATCTAGAAGTATCCCATGATTTACACAATCACAATTAATGCAGATTGGCCGCCAAATGTATCAAATAGTGAATATTATGAATAAATAATTTATAATAGTTAAATGTGACGGGTACATCTTTCAAAAGACATTCTTCAAAGTACATCCACGTCCCTACTGATCACACCCGAAGAGAGCATCAGGCTGAAAGCTATGCCCCCCCCCGCTCCATCTTTTAGGCAGTTTTTGTTATTCACCGAATATTTTTTCCGGCCTTTGCGGAGGACAAAGCCGGAGACTCCTCGGGAGATGGGAAGAAGGATTGGCTGCAATATTCGGCTTTTTTGTGCGCGCGTGGCTCTGCTTCGCCCTTAGCCCCCCGCGGCGCGCGTCCCGGCCTCTTTTGCCGCGCCGACACTAAAACAAACGAAGGGGAAAATGCGCCGCGGGGAGTCCCCCGGCGTAGTTGGCGCGGCCGCCACCGTGGCGCCAGTGGGCGGGCAGCGATGATTAATGCCTGTCCTCTCGGGGGCCGAGCGGGCCGGGCTAAAAACTGCGCGCCCAAAGCTGATGCGTTAATTGGAAGGCCGCGGGGGAAAAAGGCGGGAAGGCGCCTCGTATCGGTACCGCCCTGCAAATTAATATACGCCACTCCATGCGAAATTCTTCCGAGGGATGCAAAGTTGACAATTCGGCAGCGTCCGTTCTAATTTACCAGGATGAAAAATGCTCCTAACATAGGGTGATCAGATTTCCAAAATCAAAATACGGTACCCACATAAGACTAGATTAGTACATGTTCCATAGATCATGAATACGACACTTCGTAATGATGTGGAAAGTGTCACGTTAATGAAAGATGTCTTTACAAATTATTACTTTGTACTAAATATTACATGACACAATTGTTTTATTAATTTTTTTCCAAGTTTACTAATTTAAATCTATAAATTTACCTATAGTGTAGAAGGAGTTGCCATGTAGAAATTCTTTTAGTTTATTTTTAAATGCTTTTTAGCTATCTGTCGCCGGCCGCGGTGGCCGAGGAGACTAAGGCGCTCCAGTCACGGTCTGCACGGCCATTACGGTCGTGGGTTCGAATCCCCCCTCGGGCATGGATATTTGTGCCGTCCTGGTTCGTAAGTAGTTCATAAGTAGTTTGTACGTTTAGGGACTGATGACCCCGTAGTTAAGTCCCATAGACTATACAAACATTCGAACATTCGGCTATCTGTCAGGCATTTGATGCTGTTTGGTAAATGACCAAAGACTTTTGTGGCAGCATAATTTACCCCTTTCCGTGCCAAAGCTAGATTTAATCTTGAATAGTGAAGATCATTCTTTCTCCTAGTGTTGTAGTTATGTACACTGCTATTACTTTTGAATTCGGTGGGATTGGTAATAACAAATTTCATAAGTAAATATATATACTGAGAAGCTACTGTGAAGATCCCTAGCTCTTTAAATAAGTGTCTGCAGGATGATCTTGGATGGGCTGCGGTAATTATTCTGATTACACGCTTTTGTGCAATGAATACTTTTTTACTCAATGATGAATTACCCCAGAAAATGACAACAAAAGCAGAGAATGAAAATAGGCATATAGGCATAGTAAGCTAATTTACTGAGATGTATATCACCAAAATTTGCAATTACCCTAATAGCATAAGTTGCTGAACTCAAACGTTTCAACAGATCTTCAATGGTTTTTTTTTCAGTTAAACCCCTCATCAATGCTTACACCTAAAAATTTTGAATATTCTACCTTTGCTACAGATTTCTGACCAAAGTCTATCTTTATTGATGGTGTCATTCCATTTACTGTATGGAACTGTATGTACTGTGTTTTGTCAAAATTTAATGATAGTCAATTTGTTGGGAACCACTTAATGATTTTCTGAAAGTCGTCGTTTGCAATTTCATCAGTTAGTTCTTGTCTGTCAGGTGTGATAACTATACTTCTGTCATCAGCAAAAAGAACAAGCTTTGCATCTACATGAATATAGAAAGGCAAGTCATTAATATAAATTAAGAACAGCAAAGGGCCCAAGACCGAACCTTGTGGAACCACATTTTTAATTGCTACCCAGTTTGAGGAATCAGCTGTGTTTTGCATATTATGAGAACTACTAATGTCAACTTCCTGCACTCTTCCTGTAAGGTATGATTTAAACCATTTGTACACTGTCCTATTCATACTACAATACTTTAGTTTGTCTAGAAGAATTCCATGATTTACATAATCAAAAGCTTTGGATAGATCACAAAAAATCCCAACATGTGACGTCCAGTTGGATGTGCAAGCAGAACAAACAAGTCATTTGCTATATTACACAGACAAAATTTGTTGCTAAATTGATACTTACTTTTTTACAGTGTTTTTCCCTCGATGATTTCTAATTTTCATTTTTACGAGATGTAGGTTCGCTCGAAATTTCAAAGACCGGGTGGTATAGAATTCTTGTGTAAATATTTAATGACGTAAAACCTGTAGAAAGAATTTTCGTATATATTTGACATAAAAATCGTCTCCTCAATACTGAACTTACTAAAATGATACAGCTTGGTTCTGTCTTTATTGGAAAAATCTTGTTCTGCATTTTCTGTGAACTACTACATCTGACAATTATTCTAAAGAATTTGAGTATTAGCCCGATGTGTTAGTCATACTTATCGAATGAGACTTTGCGTTAATAAATCACAGTTCAGCTATCTGGAAGGTCTGCATTTGTCCACAAAATTATAATATATCAAATGCCTTGTTGCTGGTTATAAACACACGAAATAGTGAACACGCAATATAGTAAGAAACAAATACCCCTCCTCTCACGCAAAGCTAACGGAGGCCTATAGTATTTTTTTTTTTTTTTTTTTTTTTTTTTTTTTTTTTTTTTTTTTTTTTACTGTATGTTGCGTGTAGAAAGAGTGGCTTTTGAATATAAAAGAATTTCAACACGAAAAGTGTTTGATTACTGAATGTACGAGGCGCGTCCAGAAAGTAAGTTCCGTTTGATAATAAAATGAAATTGTACACAGATACAGAAGAAACAAACCCGGAAACCATAGAAATTAAGGTTGTTTGAGATGGGACAAAATACATATACTGCAATCTGAATACCTAAGACATACCGAAACAAATGCTAATACAAAAATTCACCAAACATATTCGCACATAAAAAAAGCCTGCAAGTAACTAGAAATACAGTTATTATTACTTAACTACTCTGGTCATTAGTCCCTAAGCTTACAAAATACTTGAATTAACTTACTCTATGGACGAAAAATACACACACTCCCGAGGGAGGACTCGAACCTCCGACGGCGAGAAGCGGCGCGGTCCGCAGCTAGGAGCCTTGGCAGGCTCGGCCAATCCACTGCGACAATTATATTTTAGCGGAAGAATATATGTCGTTTAGGAGTTCGGTATTTTCACACAGATTATCATAACAATCACCATATGGAGTACACTTCTTGTTATTATTTCCTTAGCACACTAAATACGTTGTTTTTGCAGCAGCATTATTAGTGACAGAGCTAGTACAAATCAAATAACAAGCTACAAAATTTACACCAGATATCTTCAGAGGCAAGTAACTTGAAAACGAGAAACCAGGTTTTACCAACTCGTTTCGCACTTCTTAATTAATAAATTTTTTTTCACGTATATTTTTAACGTGGTTCACTTCCTCAAAAACTGATCTTCACATCGTTCTTTCCAAGTATTTTAATTAGACTCCAGTACAGTCTTAAGACCTTACTGAACAGGCTTCCAAAGAAGAGGACATTCAAGCTGAACCCAGTTAAATGGTTTCAGCACATGATACGGGTAAGCCCATTTCACGATATAACCAACTAATGTCGCGTGGAATGCACTAGAAACGTCTAAGAAATGAGGCCCCTTCAGCCAGCCATCTTCCAACAATGCACTTACTAATAACTAATTTTTTTATAGTTGGAAAAGCTACACATGTCATGTGAAAGCATTATGTAGCACCAACCAAAGAAATCAGAAAATCGTGCCTTATTTTAAGCCTATTTTGTTTATTGTTTGATATGATCACATTCCGTCTCCATTTGGTTACAGTGTACATTACTTAAAAACTCGTTATTTCAAAATATGTGGGACAGCTAGTAAGAAAATGGACAATATAGTTTCCGTATCTTTTGTCGGCTAAATAATGGGCGATCTTGTAGAATACTGGACGTCTACTCACCCTATCCTAACACAGTACAGAAAAAGGCAAATACGTCCTGGCCAGATTCGAATATGTAAAATAAAACTAGCGTCTCGACTTAAAGGGCAGTTTCAAAAATAGTACAATCAAAATATGATGTTTCAAGAACTGTCATGGATTACTCTAGAAATGACCACGTAAAAATGACTCAGTGGACTCGTCCACTTGGCGACAGGAGTTCTGGAGTTGCTGCACGCTGACTGGAGGGCGTGCGTAGCACTGCCAACGTGCAATCCTCTCATTGCGGAAGTGATTCTGGATTTCCTACGGCGTAGTAACATCTAGAGCAGGGGTGGGCACGAGAGCTGCTCGCGCGGCTGCCCGCGAGCAGCGAGAGCCGCGAGGGCAGCGCTGAGCGGCCTTGAGAGCCAGCAGTGCGGGCAGCAGGGCTGTGCGGGGTGGCTGATGCACAGTGCACATACATCAGTGCTTTCATCCAATGCTAAAGAAAAGAAAACTAAATCTTTGATCCTGCTCTCAACTGAGCTTCCACGTCGTTTGCCATTTCTTCAATGCGCCTGCTAACCGTTCTCCGTGAAAGAGGAACGGTTTCAAAAAGAGGAAGATTTGCTGGGCACAAAATTGTTGCGGCAGCAACAATACATTCTTTCACAAATTCTGCATCGCTGAAGGGCCGCGCAGTTTTAGCTATTTTAAGAGCTTCTTGATAGCTTACTCTCATCGCTGCAGCGTTGGGGATTAGTAGATTTTCTACTGTAAATACGTACAGGAGAAGGTAAAATTGACGGAAAATTCACACAACATATTAATAACAGCAGTAAATTGAATTAATAACATAATTATCTACAAGTATACTTACGTCTTTCTCCGTTTTCTGCTTCATTTCTATAAGTTTGACTTTTCGTTCTTCTTTACTCTAACTGCATCATTTTCGTGAAGCAGTTGAAAATGACGCTTCACAGTGTACTTCTTCCATGAAGACAATGTTGAATTGCAAAACAAACACTGAGGTCCGCTTTGCGTTCCAACAAAAATACTCTTCTTCCCACTGTGGGTGTTCAGAAGACTTTCTTTTCAAAGATTTTTCAGACACTATTTCTGATTTATCACGAACACCGGACGCGATTTCCACAAGTAAACAGAACAAGTGGTTCCGCGTGGTGTAGTGAGGTGCGCGGCTACTCGAGTATGAGGGGGGCTGGGGGGCACTGCTGGCTGGCGGAGTGGGGGGAGCCGCGAGCAGGCCGGGTGAGCTGCTGACAGCGCTCGCGCTCGCGAAACGGCATTTGCCCAGCCCTGATCTAGATATACCCCCAGCGACTCGTCGTGGAGGGTCTCTCTCTCTCTCTCTCTCTCTCTCTCTCTCTCTCTCTCTCTAGAGGTTCAGCGTCTGCACTATCTCGGCGGCCGAGTTCATGTTCGTCGTCGGAGAAATAGACATTTTGTCTGCAGGCGTTGTAGCGCACTTGTTGCTACATTACATGCGGTACTTCCGTAATTACGGAACGACGCATAGCGATAGGCATAATAAGCGAGTCTTACGTGTGCTCTGAGGGTGAGCCGTAAGCCTAGCGGTATCAAGTGCTGAGTCTGACGCTTCTCGTCTGCCTATGATACATGCAGGTCGTGTTTGGGACTTTATACGTCCATTCTAGTAGTTACAGCTTGCGAGCATATTTTGAGGGCTCAGAGGTGGACTGGCGGAAGCCGGTGTACCACGCCAAATTACTAATAGACTAGAGAAAGGTAGGCAGGGAACGTACCGGCTGTTTGACGACAGTCTTGGCAAAATTATTCAGGTTCTTCTTTTTTTTTTTTTTTTTTTTTTTTTTTTTTTTTTTTTTTTTTAGGTTTGCAGCGCCATCGGAAGCAGGTCGCAGCCACGACGAGAGCACACACAGTACAGTGTACTAATTGCTCAGGGCTCCCTTCCTGCCGGCCGCGGTGGCCGAGGGGACTGAGGCGCTTCAGTCACGGTCTGCACGGCCACTACGGTCGGGGGTTTGAATCCCCCCTCGGGCATGGATATTTGTGCCGTCCTTAGTTGTAGGTAGTTCATAAGTAGTTTGTAAGTTTAGGGACTGATGACCTCGTAGTTAAGCCCCTTAAGCTTAACAAACATTTGAACATTTTTTTGCTCCCTTCCTTCCACTGAACTAAGCTTACGTTTGACGTGTTTTTCGCGCATTTTCACTCGTTTGCGACACCAGCGTTCTGTGACCCCACTTTAATTTACTGATTAATTCGTGGCAGGTATACGAGAGCAGACGTTTTCCAAAGTTCATGTAACATTATCCTTTACCTTATTCTGTTATTCTGCGCCTACAAGCCTGTGAAATTCGTGTATATGTTCATAATCTTAAGATTCATTAATTTTCTATTTTTTACATAAATAATTAAATCGTAATTGTGTTTTATAAAAAAATTCTCGTATCACTTAGACCACCAACAAATCCATTCCTGTCCCAGCAGGCCAATTTAGAATAGGATTTTGGGAGTTTGGGGGCTAAAATGGTATCAGTTCAGCATAAGAATTCAGATAGCCACGATTTTGGGGAACTTCTCTTGCCTCAGGGGCTACGACAAAAAGAAATACACGACAAGCGTTACTGTTCCGCCGAAAGGCGAGGTAAGAGATTAGACAGTATATGACTGCCAAAGCGTGAGCAATGATAAATTTAAAATGATCGATGGAGACAATTCCAGTACAAGCCCTTGGGAAGCAGATATGTTGGTCAACCAAAAAACAGATGGAGCTCAGCACGTGAAGCCGGAACGGGCATATTGCCTAATCCTTGAAGTGAAGACGTCCGAAACATCTCAACATATTCGCGCATATTTATAGTAGCACGATAATGTTAAGTCATGTAGGATGGCACCTGGCATAATGTCATCCAGCATGGCATTACTGATGGCGAGCAGTACGACACCACCTGCCATAGAATTGTGGTATGCAGGGATACTTGGTATCCCCTCCTTGAATTGCTTGTAAACCTAAGGGACCGAATTGCTGACGTCACTAGCTCCCTAAAATTACAAGCTAATTAAACTAACTTATGCTAAGAACAGCACACACATCCTTGCCTTAACTCAAAATTTGTAAATTGGCCCATTTTCTAAATTCCAGACAACTGCACAAAGTTTTCAACAGAAGTTGTAGATAATTTAATTTTGAAAAATGATAATATTGAAGTTAACTAAAACTGTATGAATTTGTCAGATAATCTGCTTTTATTAATACCATAACACATGTGAATTCATTTTAAACTGGAAAAAACAAAACTCAGTGTTATGGAAGTTGTACAGTGTACATAAAATTTCACAATACATTCACAATAAATGTTTAAAAATGTCTCCACCGAGGTCAATACATATAGTCGCATGCGTATGAATAGATGTTGTTGCTCGTTTCAGTATCAAAAAGTTGTTCTAAATTTTACCAAATTATTTCTTTGCTTCTCTGGAATGTCTGGAAAACTACTGAAGATACAAGTCTGGGACATATTTTATTAGATTTGCCGGATCTGTAACAACAAAATGAATGGATATCGTGCTTTACTGTAACCTTGTACAATTTTGCGATAGCTTCACTTTAGCGAGGTTGCTAAGTTTCAGGCAAAATCGTTTACTAGCTGTAAATAAACATTTGCGGACCTATCTTTATAACAACTATTTCCTTAGTTTTACTTGTAGAATAAGATATTAAAATATTTGTATATCTTCTTGAACTACCCTGTGCAGATAATATGAGAGAGTTTTAGTTTTTTTTACGGAATTTCCAAAATTTTTTAGAACTTTTCCAATTTTTTTCTTCCCCAAAACCTAGTCTTAGAATTACGAATATAAAAAACTTAACCCAGCACATTCTGCCAAGCTGTTGTCTAGAAATATTTCATACATCTTAGAAATGATTTTTATAAATATAGTATTCTCATTGTAACTCACTGCCCCTGAAAGGCAGATAGAAATTACACTCACAAAACTTACTTCCAGTCACAGCACTCATCAGAAATAGCGCAGACATAAATTCATACAAGCACAACTCACACACAGACGACTACCACTTCCAGCTTCCACGCTCCGAAGTGAGACTCGTGATTGATGAATGCTGTGGGCAAAAGCTAAGTAGCGTATGACTGTCTTTTGTTTGTGCATGTCTGTGGCCAGGAGTCGTCTTTGCAGTGAGTTGCAACCTATCCTCATTATTTTTGCATCAATAAAAATCCAAACTCCGCATGCACGAAAGATCATTACTTGAGAACACCTTGACAGAATTGGCTGGGTAAATTTTGCCATGTTCGCAATTGTCAAAACAAGATTTGTATGGAAGAAAAATTTGGAAAACTTTCCCAGAAAATTGGAAAAATTCAGTAATTCTAGATTTTCTTTCTATTGAATTTTGGAAAACCTCAAGACCATAATTCACGATTCAAACGAAGGATACTCATGATTCTTTTTTGTTTTGTTCATTTTAGTCCGAGAACAGTTTTAGGAAAAAATTCGGACAATTACGAATAAAAGTTGTAAAATTTGGACAAGCTGCAAAAATCACTTTTGGACTGCACTCTTCGATCATAACTGTAGCTAGGAATGACGTAATTGGTAGATCACCATGATAAATAATAATAATTCCGTGTGGCCCATTGGCCTGGTGCAAGTCTCTGAATTGGACGCCACTTCGGCGACTTGCGCGCCCATAACTTACCCCCGTTATCCAACCGGGGAAAGGGGACCTACAGCTTAACGTGGAATCTGAAGGACGTCTCGTTTCTGGTGACTCCTCACATCGTTGAGACGCGAAGGCTGGGTTAAAACGGCAGACTGAAAAAATCCGAGATGCGACCGGGTTTCGAAGCCGCGAACCTTCGGTTTGCAGTCGAGCACTTTACCCGGAGACACCATACCCGACTATCTGGCATATGTATGTATTTTTTCATTGAGAGTTTTAAGACACCGTATGGTGCAAGGCAGCGGCTATCTTGCAATAAGCTTCGAAATTGCTTGACCGATCACCATGACAGTTCGTAGATATACGCCTCCTATTCTTCTTTGTGTTTATAATTATTTAAGAGACAATCTGAATAGCTCCCTTAGACTATTCCCGGATGATGCTATCGTTTATCGGTTAGGGAAGTCAACAGGGTATCAAAAGCAACTGCAAAACGATTTAGACAAAATTTCTACATGGTGCGAAAACTGGCCAGTAGGCCTAACACTAAATAAAGAAAAGTGTGAAGTAATACACATGACAACTAAAAGAAATCCGCTGAACTTCAATTACACGATAAAGTCGTAAATACAAAGGCTGGAGAGAACTCAGAGAAAATTTTGTGGGGAAGGCGAACCAAAGATTACGTTTCAGTGGCAGAACGCTTCGAAGATGCACCAGCTCCACTAGACAGACTGCCTACATCACACTTGTGCGTCCTCTCCTGGAGTGCTGTTTCCCAGTGTGGGGCCTTCACCAGGTGGGACTGACGGAGGGCATTGAAAAGGTTCAGAGAAGGGCAGATCGTTTTGTTTTGTCACGCTACAGGGTGAAAAGCATCACGGAAATGTTGCACGATCTGCGGTGGAAAGCATTAAAAGAAAGACGTTATTCGTTGCAGCGAGATCTATTTGCGAAATTTCAATCACCGACTTGTACTTCTGAATGTGAAAATATTTTGCTAGCACCCACCCACTTAGGGAGACATGACCAGCCCAGTAAAATAAGAGAAATCAGATCGAAAGCGAAACGATTTAGGTGTTCTTTCTTCCCGCGCTCTCTTAGAGAATGGAACGGTAGAGAAAGGTTGTGAAAGTGGTTAATGAACCCTCTGCCAGGCACTTACATATAATTTGCAGAGTATCTATGTAGATATAGATATATTCTTAAAGTTGGCTAATGTTTATAGTGTGAGTGAAATATTTAATGCCATTTTCCTTATCAAGAATTGAAATCAGTAATTAAATATTTGGTATCATACGCAATAATTCCAGATGCTACACATCTACAGTATAATACAGCACTACAGTTGAAGAAAGGATGCAAATTATTGAATGCGTTGTCTTGCCAATCTGACTTCTTCGTCGATAACACACACAAAATAAAAATTTACTTCCAGTAGCTAACTGCGTCGAAAATGGTCTTAGACCTATAGAAACTTACTAGTTCAACAATTCCGCACTGGTGGTTTTATGTGGTTAGAGGTGCTTGCTTTTATATTGCCGCGAGTCTTCCGCGTATGCAGTGGTTAGCATAGCAGATCGCTGTGTTTGCGGTCATCAGTTCAAATCCCGCCGTGGGCAGAAAACAAATTATTTGCTTGTATTTACTATTTCTAGAATGTTCTACATATTTCTTATGTTTGATGTACTTGTAAGTTTCAGAAAATTGTTTCTATGTATAAATAGTGGAGTACTTCAAACGGGAGACAGTATATACTGAGTGTACACTTGTGTTAGCAATAAAAGTGTTCTGAGTGTAAAGTGTTGTGCTCTATTAACGACCAGCCTTCGAATTCCGGACCACCTGCAGTTTGCAACGTGACAATTTCTGGTGGACGAGCCGGGTAGACCCTGCAATACATCTGCATCATCGTGGCTCCGATTAGGCAGCATAAAAATTCAAATGTTTTATAGCTTATGGGACTTAACTACTGGGTCATCAGTCCCTAAACTTACAAACTACGGCTCAAACTAAAGAAGATAATGTTCTTTGATGCAAGAGCAACTGTGCCGAAGGTCGCAAACGGAAAATACGTCTGGGTGGCAGGAACATGTGTCGCACGAATAACTATAAACAACAGTACACAGCCGTTTGAATCTGTCGTTTTTAACAGAATGTAGCCATAATGGCATCCTCGGATGGGACTTCCTTCAGACATCCCAGGCTTTCAATGACTGTGGAAGATCTGAGCTACAAGCCTTTCCGTCGAGTACACATAACACAAATTCCCCCGGGAGGTTGTTTGCTGTCTGGAATGTTGAGATCCCAGTTCAACTGGTCATCTCCGGCTGCTGACTGGAACTTTCCTCATTGTTAACTGTCAAGTGCTTGTCGATCGGAAAAAGCTAATCAGTGTAACGAAGGAAATCTTCATAACAGCGGCTATCGGAAGCATTACAAAGAGGTCGAGGAGAACTTTAGATCACTAATTTTTACAAGAATCGCAACTCATTCCTAAAGGGATGTGACTTGGGACAGCTGAAACAGTCCAGGATGGTAAGCTCAATGTTATCGACAAAGTCCCATGCTCTGCTGTTACATGCGACAATGCACTAGAGGAAACTACTATAGAATTGCATATAGGATCAGGTCTGGCCCAGGAACAACGTCAGCAGGTGTTAACTATACTACACAAGTTTTCAGGTGTATTCCAGGCCAAGTAGGAGAAGAGCCATATGAAAGGGTCCATTATGAAACACCGTATCAATACTGGGGATCATTCAGCAATTAGCAGCGTTCGTACAGAGTGTCGCCAGCTAAAGATGGATAAATCGGAAAGAAGTGGAGAAGATATTGCACGATGACATTATCCAGCCTTCAGAGAGTCCCTGGTCGTCTTCAGTGGTCCTCGTGAAGAAGAAGGATGACACGTGGCAATTCTGTGTCGACTATCGGCGGCTGAACGAAATCAAAAAGAAAGATGTCTACCCACTGCCGCGCATTGACGCACCTTAGACTGCTAGAAAGGAGCTACATACTTCTCAACTATGGACATGCAGACAGGTTACTGGTAAATCGAGGTTGTGGTAGCTGACGGAGAGAGACTGCTGTTATTACACATGACGGCCTCTATGAAATCAAAGTAACGCCATTTGGACTATGTAATGCGCAGGCCACATTCGAACTCATGCATCGACACCTAAATGGCCGACATGTCTTTGTTATCTAGATAACATTGTCGTATTTTCAAATACATTTGCAGAACAACTTGCTTCGACACCTTAAATGGCCGCCATTTCTTTGTTATCTAGATGACATTGTCGTTTTCTCAAAGTCATTTGCAGCCGCCCCACTAATTACACAATTTTTAACTATCATTTTAAATGAAGCACTACATCAAGGGAGAGTACCGATGGCGTGGAAGATATCAAACACTGTCATCGTTAGGAAGTCGAACGATAAAGACCCTTCGGACCCAAAATCATATCGGCCGATATGTCTGTTGAACACATTAGCCAAGGTCCAAGAGCACCTGCTCTGTGATCGATTGCAGGCACATAGGGAAATTCAAGGCATGAAACAACAACAGTTCGGCTTCAGGAAAAACAGGTCAGTAGACGGCGCTATCAATCGTGCACTGAAAATCATCACGGGCACTGAAAGGAAATATGCAGTGGCACTTTTAACTGAAATTCAAGGTGCATTCGATAACATGTGGTGGCTTGCACTATTTGCACGTCTCAAAGATCTTCACGTCCCAGAAAACCTATATTATACACTCAGAGATTACTGCAGAGGTAGAGTGGTACAGTGGCAAGCTGGAAACAGAAGAGTGCTGAAGAAAATTACTAAAGGCTGCCCTCAAGGGTCAATCTTAGGACCTGTATTTTGGGATTTAACCATTGAACCGCTACTAAACAAGTGGCGGCATCGTCGCTTATGCGGACGACCTAATGGTTGTGATATCCGCAAATTCAAGAGCCATGTTTAAGAGCCAAGTTTTAAACAAAGTGGACCAGTGGTGCCAAAAGAAGAAATTAACCATAGCAGCAAATAAAACCTTAAATATTTTAGTCAAAGGACAATTGTCAAGGACAAGAGACCCTGTTATACGACTTAGGGGAAGTAGAATAGCCAGGGAGGAAATCTCGAGGTATCTGGGAGTATACATTGACGAGCAACTCAGCTTCAATGAACATATTAAATTAATAACAGAGAAAGCAAATTTGCAAGAATTAACACAGATAAATTTAGAATGCCCATTAAAATGATAAGAACATGTTATTATGAGTTTATGAGTCAACTGTAAGCTTTGGGGGAAGCTCATGGGCACACCGACTCAAGCTATCAACCAACATAAAAACAATACGCAGAGGCCAGCGGAGTGTGCTTTTACGTTTGTCAGGAGCTTTTAAGACAACGTCAATTGATGCACTTTGTGTCGTACTGGGCACCTTTCCTATAGACATTGCTGTAAGCTGCAGCTTACTGGCTCCGACTGGGACATAAAGAAAAAGTAAGGGAAATATCTAAGGAAGATATACGTAATAAGAAAGATCTGAAACAATGGAGGGTAGTATATGGCAACGCGATTGGTACTCCACTGACAAAGCCAGGCGTGTCTACTCTCTCTTACCCAACATCAAAGAACGACTTAAGATGCATCATGTGGATCCCAGTCGTGGCATGATGCATTTCCTAACTGGACATGGCCCCTACCCAACACATATAAATAAGAGGAATCTTCAACAGACGGATACATGTGAGTGTGGACAGGTGGGAACACCTGAACACATAGTCATGTTCTGCAATAAGTACAACGAAGTGGGGCAACGTCAGGACAACAACATAAATCTGTATGAGTCAATAAGAGATCCACAAAGATGGCAAGCAGACAACATCTCAAGATTTCTACAAGCAGAGTATCATCGAGTCGTCCGGCACAACGTTGCAAGGCGGGCCCAACGACATGGTGAGCCGACACAGTCTTACATACAGAATGTTTTGGCCCTGTGTAACACTGTCAATCCGAACATGACTGAGGCCGACAAAATCACGCACCTGATGAAGGGAACATGACTGAGGCCGACAAAATCACGCACCTGATGAAGGGTATAGCAGAAGACATGCACCAAGCCCTTCTGATAACAGACGTCGCTACGACAGAAGAGTTCATCAAGTGGTGCCAACGTATTGAAGAGATGCAACAAAGGAGAGTTGGTCGCAAGAAGTATGACCGACTCCCCAATGTAGTCCCTATGGCAGTTGTGGAAGACCAGCATGACTTCGCTTCTCTCATACGACAAATTGTGAGAGAAGGATTAAAACAGTGCATGGCAGCCGGAACTATTAGACCGAGCGAGCATCAGATTATGGCAATCACCTGCTGATGAGTTCAGTCGACCTTTGGGAAGAGGCCCATCGCCGTACCCTAGACGAGGTCGCTCCCCGACGCGCCGCAGCCGCTCACCGTCGCCGTACAGAGGTACCAGCCGCTCCCCTAGCCGCCGCGCCCAGGAAAACTAAGCGAGGCGACCATCTATGGAGGTGAGGCCGCCGCAGATGAAAATCCTCCATAGACGACAGTCGCTAAGATGTGGGAAATCTCATTGACGTCATAATCGACGGCCAACCTCTCCGGGCACTTGTTGATTCAGGAGCGTCTTTTTCTGTACTGTCGGATAATTACCGCAGCACACTAAAGAAGACAATGTTCTGTGATACGGGGGCAACTGTGCTGAAGGTCGCGAATGGAAAGTGCGTCCATCCAGCAGGAACTTGTGTCGCAAGATTAACCATCAACAACAGGTCCCAGCCGTTTGAATTTGTCGTGTTAACAGAATGTAGTCACAATGTCATCCTCGGATGGGACTTCCTTCAGGCATCCCAAGCTATCATTGACTGTGGAAGATCTGAGCTGCAAATTGAAGAAGTTGTTCTGTCGGATACACGTAATACAGAATTAACTGGGAAGTTATTCGTCGTTGACAATGTGACGATACCGCCGTTGACAATGAGAAGAGTTGCAATCACAAACACAGATGACTGGTTAAACTGTGAAGTTCTTGTTGATAGTAAAAAGAAATTTACATACCAGCGGCTATCATAAGCATTAGCGGTGGTCAAGGAGAGATTTGGATCACAAATTGTCACGAGCAATCACAACTTATCCCAAAGGGAATGTGTATCGGGACAACTGAACTAATCCAGGACGGTGAGCTCAACGTCATCAATGAAGACCCATGCCCTGCTGTTAGTACAGACAACACGCTGGAGGAAACAAACGTGGAACTGCCAATAGGGCCTGGACTGACTAAGGAACAACGCCAGCGGGTGTTAGGTATACCACGCCAATTTTCGGGTGCATTCACACCTCAGCAGGGGAAAAGTCAGTCGAAACGGCCCACGATAAAGCACCGTATCAATACTGGGGATCATCCGCCAATTAGCCAGCGTTCGTATAGAGTGTCGCCAACTGAAAGACGGATAATTCGGGAAGAAGTGGAGAAGATGTTGCGAGATGACATTATTCAACCTTCGAAGAGTCCTTGGTCGTCTCCAGTGGTTCTCGTAAAGAAGAAGGATGGCACGTAGCGATTCTATGTCGACTATCGACGTCTGAATAGAATCACAAAGAAAGATGTCTACCCATTGCCGCGCATTGACGACACCTTAGACTGCTTGAAAGGAGCTACATACTTCTCAACTAAGGACATGCAGACAGGTTACTGGCAAATCGAGGTTGACGAAGCTGACAGGGAGAAGACCGCTTTTATTACACCTGACGGCCTCTATGAATTTAAAGTAATGCCATTTGGATTATGTAATCCTCCAGCCACATTCGAACACATGATGGACAACTTGCTTCGACACCTTAAGTGGACGACGTGTCTCTGCTATTTAGATGACATTGTCGTTTTATCGAAAACATTTGAAGAACATCTGAGTCACCTGTCAACTGTGTTGAAGTGTGTTCAGACTTCAGGTCTCCGCCTCAATCCAAAGAAGTGCCTCTTCGTCGCCAAAGGGATAAAAATCCTGGGGCACCTAGTCAACGGAGATGGTGTCCGTCCTGATCCAGATAAAGTAAGGGCAGTCACAGAATTTCCAACTCCTCAGCACATTCGTGATGTAAGAAGTTTTCTCGGGCTGTGCTCATACTACCGACGTTTCATAAAAGGATTTTGTAACAAGGCACCTCCATTACAAGAACTTCTGCAGGGAGACGCCAAATTTTACTGGGATGAGACAAAAGAAAGAGCTTTCCGGGCACTTAAGGAGGCTCTAACTTCCGCACCAGTGCTTGCCTTGTACGACGAGAATGCGGAAACGGAACTTCACACAGACGCCAGTGGTTATGGGATTGGTGCAGTGCTTGTACAAATTCAGGAAGGTGCTGAAAAAGTGATAGCCTATGCGTCAAGAGTACTCTCAAAGTCCGAGATAAACTACTCTACAACTGAAGAAGAATGTCTCGCAGTTATCTGGGCTATCAACAAGTTCCGGCCGTATTTTTGCGGCACACCAGTCACCGTCGTGACAGACCACCATTCTTCGTGTTGACTGACTAGCTTGAAGGATCCACCAGGTCGACTAGCAAGATGGGCACTAAGACTCCAAGAGTACGTTGTCACAGTGGTATTCAAAAACGGGCGCAAACACAAAGATGCCGACTGCCTTTCGAGGAATCCATTAGTGTAACACAATAGCATTAATGAAATTTCAGCCCTCACTGATTTAGATGACGTTACAGCTGAACAGAGAGAAGATCCAGCACTATTAAAAACAATAGAGGCTTTGGAGAAAGGAGAACCGACCAATGGAGAGTTCCAACCTATAAACGGAACATTGTTTAAGAGCAACTACGATCCACTGGGGCCCAAATTGCTACTGGTTGTTCCAGCTCATATCCAGCCAGCTATTCTCAAATATTTCTATGATGCTCCAATATCCGGTCATCTGGGATTCGTGAAGACCCTAGACAGAATCAGACGCAGTTATTACTGGAAAGGTCTCTACCGATCTGTCAAGCACTATGTGAGTCACTGTAAAGAGTGCCAGCGACGGAAGCATGTGCCACAAGTACCTCCAGGACATCTCGTACCAATTCCGCCGGCAGCAGCTCCATTCCACCGAGTTGTGATCGATCTTTTAGGGAGGTTCCCGAAATCGACAACCGGTAACCGTTGGATAATAGTCTGCACTAACTACCTCACACGCTACGCTGTCACCAAACCTGTGCCGACTGCAGAAGCTCCAGAGATCGCAAAATTCCTTGTAGAAGACATTATTTTGAAGCATGGAGCACCACGTGTCATGATATCTGATCGTGGAAAAGTATTCCAGTCAAAACTAGTATCAGAGGTAATGTCACGGTGCGACATTGTCCACAGAATGACAACTGCATACCATCCTCAGACAAATGGTCTTACGGAACGTTTTAACAAGACGTTAGCCGACATGGTGTCGATGTACGTCGATGTTGAGCAGAAGGGTTGGGATACAATTCTGCCAGTCGTGACATTTGCTTACAATACCGCAAGACAATACACCACAGGCTTCACGCCGTTTTTCCTGCTCCAAGGCTGTGAAGCTGAGACGACAATGGATACGCTGTTCCTGTTCCAACCGGACGACACTCAGGATGACTATGTTAAACAGCTCATCACCAGGGTCGAAGAAGTAAGACAGCTGGCTCGCATACGGACACTGGACGCCCAGGAGAAGGACCGTCGGCGGCTGGTATGGATTTTTACCCCTGTACGGAAGGTTGGACTGTCAGAAAAGTTATTGAAGCGATACTTTGGTCCGTATCGTGTCATACGCCGCCTTTCAGACGTCACATACGAAGTTGAGGATTATGAGCCGTCGTCGAAACGTCAAAAACGAAGGAACATTGTTCACGTCCTGCGCATGAAGCCTTATTACGATCCTGTAGAGCAGGTAGACGACAATGGCTTCTTGTTCAAGGACTCTAAGGACGGTAATGTTCCTGATGAAGCCACAACAGGAACGTCTGTCGTCGATAATCGTGGAGAAGGGAAGGATTCTCTTGAACTGTCATACAGAGGACCCATGACACGGTCAAGATCCAGGACATTGCAGCTGGCTCCCCAGAGATCATAACAGCGGGTCGCTGTTTCTCCAGGAGAGGGAGCAATGCCGCGAGAGACGACGGAAATCAACTGCCGGCGTGGCGCAGAGGATAGCGTCACGGACTGCGGTGCCGAAAGTCGCCTGCTCAATTCCGCTCACCGGCAAAAATTTGTTTTTTGTAATTAACAATTCCAGAAGGTCCTACATCTTTCTTATGTTCACTTGTAAATTCTAGTTGTTTCTTATGTTAACTGTTCTTCTAATTTCTGGTAAATTCTGTCTGTGTATAAATAGCAGAGCACTCTGCCTGACAGGCAGTCAGTGCTGCGTGTATGTTGAGTTCGTAATAAAAGTGCTTTTAGTATAAGTGCTGTGTACAGTTGCCTTCGAAGTCAAGCCTCTTCCTATTTCAATATATTATATTTTTGTAATACCTACTTTATAAAATGTGTACATAGCAACATTAATACTTCGTTTAATATGAATGTAATAATGGCAGTCTTGGTTATAAAAATCTGTTTTCATGTTTGTGAATTTTAATGAACCTGTAAATTTGAATGATGAAGACTGGTAATATTGTATCCACCTTAAAAGACTAATAACGAAAACTTTATAAGAAAATGATATACTATTTAAGTAAATTAATGGAAACCACAGAAATTAAACACCAAAAGAGAATTAATTAATAGTGGGAAGAATTGTATCACTTTATCTATTATATACTTCTCTTATAGTAATAATATTCCTTTGTATTTATTCTGTATTATTATTATTTTCAATAAAGTATAAAAGCTGCAACGTAACACATATAAATGAGGAGGAACAGGTCCACGTGGTGGGAAACGCCACTCCAGGAGACGCTGGATATCCTGGGATGACGGCTAAGAGACCAGCCTCAGAGTAATACGACCCATCTTATGTACAAAGATGGTGGGTCCAAATGTGTAGCAGCAGTGAAAAAAATGCACTCCACTCCCCTTTGAGCGTCCCATTTGTTGTTGCTTTAGTGTGTAGTGCACCGCTTACCAGTGTAGTCGCATCAGACCAATCTCGAGACGGCACGGAGGTAGTATACACACTTTGTGTTGTGTAAGCTTATGTTGAAGAGAAGGTGGAAGTGCTGCTGATCTACGAAGAATGTACTTTGATGGGTAATATGTTATTAGACTGCATGTTTGTTTGTAGTACTGTTAGAAAATATCATGATTATTACGTTAATATGTCTATCTTGTAATCCACCCTACATACCTCTACTGCACCCTGTTGTAGACAGATGAAATTCTGTTCAGGCACAATTACTGTACAGTAGACGATTTCCTGACAAGCCATCGCATTCGCGTTGGATGTTGGGTGCCTCACGTCTCGTCTATGTGAACGGGAAGTTTACATCCAAGACCTAGATATCGTCGTAGAACACGTACTGATGAACGTGCTGATGTTGCTGTGCTCGCCGCCATAGCCGTGAATCATCAAATCAACACATGTCAAATTGAATGTGACATTGGTGTCTCGGAACGAACACAGCATGGAGTTCACACCTGAGTCTCGGAGCGTGCGCTAGCCGCGCGTTTTGCGCATTTCAAGCAACTTCGCTTCGCAATATCTTGGGATGTAATTGATGTATTGTGATGCGATCAACGCCATTGTTTATGTAATTTGTCATGCTATAGATTGCTGATAATATAAAATAGGGTATCTATTTAAAACACATACGTTTGTGTTAAAACACGTATGCTTTCGTTTTAGAATCTTTCAAAATATTTACATAATGAGCTCCTGTTTTACATTGATAATGGTGAAAGTAGTTTTACAATAGCTGCTGTTGTTCCAGAGATATTTTGGGTGAGCAATATAACTGGGACACCACACACACATACTATATATACAGGGCCGGCCGCGGTGGCCGAGGGGACTGAGGCGCTTCAGTCACGGTCTGCACGGTCACTACGGTCGGGGGTTCGAATCCCCCCCTCGGGCATGGATATTTGTGCCGTCCTTAGTCTTAAGTAGTTCATAAGTAGTTTGTAAGCTTAGGGACTGATGACCCCGTAGTTAAGTCCCATAAGTTCTACAAACATTTGAACATTTATATATACAGGGTGAGTCACCTAACATTACCGCTGGATATATTTCGTAAACCACATCAAATACTGACGAACCGATTCCACATACCGAACGTGAGGAGAGGGGCTAGTGTAATTGGTTAATACAAACCATAAAAAATGCACGGAAGTATGTTTTTTTAACACGAACCTACGTTTTTTTAAATGGAACCCCGTTAGTTTTGTTAGCACATCTGGACATATAAACAAATACATAATCAGTGCCGTTTGTTGCATTGTAACCTAAAGTTGATGCTTGAAACCTCCGACGTTCAGTTGCGTGTTGTAACAAACACCGGCCACGGTCGGTGAGCAGCATCTGAAGGGACATGTTTACGATATTGTTGTTGTTGTTTTGGGGTTTAGAGGGGACTAAACTACATGGTTATCATTCCCTGTTTACGATGACGACCGTGTTTACGAGTGTGGCTGTAGTGCACTGTTGTGGTTTGGTCTAGCTGTCGCGCTGTCCGCATGTAGGGCTTGCTGCTATTGTTATTCGTCTTTGCACGCAGACTAACTGTAGTAAACTGTGTTACCAGACTTCTGTGATAGTGTAGTGTTGTAGGAACTGTCAACATGGTGTTTTCGAACTCTGAAAAGGCGGAGATGATACTCATCTATGGCGAGTGTCGACAAAATGCAGCTGAAGCCTGCAGGGTGTATGCAGAACGGTACCCGGACAGAGAGCATCCAACGTGCCGCACATTTCAAAACATCTATCGCCAACTGTATGCAACAGGTATGGTCGTAGCACGCAAACGGGTCCGTAACAGGCCCGCCACAGGAGAAGCGGGTGCAGTTGGTGTGTTAGCTGCTGTTGCCGTGAACCCACACAGGAGTACACGGGACATTGCGAGAGCCGGTGGACTGAGTCAAAGTAATGTCATGCGCGTACTGCATCGTCACCGCTTTCACCCGTTTCATGTGTCGCTACATCAGCAGTTACATGGTGATGACTTTAATCATCAAGTGCAGTTCTGTCAATGGGCATTAACAGAGAATGCGTTGCAGTTCTACCTGTTTACCGATGAAGCAGGTTTCACAAACCACAGGGCAGTGAATCTACGGAACTTGCATTACTGGACCGTGGACAATCCTCGCTGGCTCCGACAGGTAGAGCGACAGCGACCGTGGACTGTAAATGTATGGTGCGAAATCGTTGGCGACCACCTCATTGGTCCTCATTGCAGGGGCCCTAACAGTTGCAACATACATCGCGTTTCTACAGAATGATCTGCCAACGTTGCTCGAAAATGTCCCACTGGAAACGCGTCGACGTATGTGGTATCAGCATGATGGTGCAGCTGCACATTCCGCAATTAACACTAGGCTGACCCTTGACAGGATGTTCGACGGGCGTTTCATAGGACGTGGAGGACGCATAAATTGGCCAGCCCGTTCTCCTGATCTTACACCTCTGGACTTCTTTCTGTGGGGTACGTTAAAGGAGAATGTGTACCGTGATGTGCTTACAACCACAGAGGATGTGAAACAACGTATTGTGACAGCCTGCGGCGACATTACGCCAGATGTACTGCGGCGTGTACGACATTCATTACGCCATAGATTGAAATTGTGTGCAGGAAATGTTGGCCACCACTTTGGACAATTATTGGCCTGACATGTCGGGACACACTCTATTCCACTCCGTAATTGAAAATGGAAACCACGTGTGTACGTTTACCTCACCCCTAATGGTAATGTACATGTGCGTAAGTGAAAAAGACCAGTAAAGATGTTGGCATGTGAACGTAATGTGCTGTTCTAGTCTCTTCTGTACCTAAGGTATATCACCGTTCCCTTTGGATCCCTACTTAATTCGGTGCTCTCCGATACACACGATTGAACAGCGGAGGAGTGGTACTCAAGCGTCTACTTTAGGTTACAATATCTCCGGATGTAATTAACATTTTACAATGCAACAAACGGCACTGATAACGTATTTGTTTATATGTTCAGATGTGCTAACAAAACTAACGGGGTTCCATTAAAAAAACGTAGGTTTGTGTTAAAAAACACACTTCCGTGCATTTTTTATGGTTTGTATTAACCAATTACACTAGCCCCTCTCCTCACGTTCGGTCTGTGGAATCGGTTCGTCAGTATTTGACGTGGTTTACGAAATATATCCAGCGGTAATGTTAGGTGAATCCAAACCAGAGTGCACCTCGGTTGCACAGTGGTAGAGTGCCAGACTACAAATCCAAAGGTCGCGGGTTCCTGGGATTTTTATCTGTCACTTTCCACTTCTTTCACCTCTGGCAGTATTGCTCATGTGAAAAATACCGAGTAGCACCATGGTTCGGAACCCACGTTAAACTGTAGGTCCCCCTATAACTGGCTGGGTAAGTCATTTCGATGGTCGGAGGAAGGCAACGGCATACCACCCTCCAAACAGGACCATGCCTCGTAAAGCACTGTGGTGTTCAAACCAATCTTCGGATTGTTGACTGCTTTACCTTACCTTATCCAAACCAGAGATTACAGTTTACAAAAGCAGAACCCAACCGAGACTCCGAACCCCCAACACATGAAAAAATAGTGAACATAATAAAATCATTGAAAAATAACAGAGCACCAGGAGAAGATTGACTGATTGCAGAAATCTGGAAATTAGACCATGAAAACATTACACTCAAAATACACAAAATAATCAGAAACATCTGGGAAACAGAAAAGGTGCGAGAAGAATGGAAGTCAGCCCTAATACACCTCCCTTCACAAGAAAGGAGACAGAGCAGACCCTAATAACTATAGAGGAATTTCGTTACTGCCTGTGACGTACAAAATTCTATCCAAAGATCTGTTAAATGCCTAGAACCTCCATATCGGAGAGTACCAAGCTGGGTTCAGGAAGGGAATATTGTGAATCTGGTATTTGAGGACAATTTTAACTCGCGAGGACTCTGGCATTGGCATTTTGCTCACAGTAATTTATAAATAATCGGCATTTTACCAATTGAATTCAGCCCTATAGGTGCAATTACGAACGTAGGAATTCCTACAGTAAATTCAGTTTGACAGAGTTCATGATTATTCGGTTTTCTGTTGCATGTTTTGATGTTGAGTGAATACAAGCATTTATACATTGTGGAGGAGTGTACGGGACAAGAAAAAGTTTAGACATTTAATGTAATGTAATAAATCAAACAAGTGGTGAGTGGCGGTCGAACAGGGAAGTGCTACGATGGCGAAAGCCGGCAGTGTTGAGAAGCACAGCGAGTCGGGCGCTTAGCAAAATTAAGTAGCTCTCTGCATAGACTACATATGCAACAGCCGAAAGACGCGTTTAATAATAGCGCAGGTTAGATAATAAATGGAATGTAACGGCAACGTTTGAGCAACTTAACTGCCCAGCTCGCCCCCGCCCTCAGCCTCACCTCCATTCCACCGACAGTCCTTAAGATTGTCACCCCTGCGCGACCCAGTCCGGGACTCGAACCCGACCCCTAAAAATAAATATTCCAAAAGTAACTACTTCTAGACGTACAGTTTGTATTACACCAACAAAGGATCTAATTATTCTGTACTTTGAACAGTACAATAACACGAGAGTTTCTTAAACAAATTGATCCTGCCAGCCGCCAAGCCATCGACCACCGCTCCAAATTATTAATTGCGACGTCCAATGTTTTAACTAGGGCAGTCCGTTTATTACATCGAAGCTTTGCATGGAAATAAAGAAATTCGGTGTAATGCTACAGATTGGTGTTGTAGAAACATTTAGAACTAATGTTCTGTCAGTTTGCCTGGAAAAATAAAAGCATAGACTCTAGACGTGTAACACATCTACCTTAACAATTTCTCTCGACAGACACCACGGAAAATAAAAACGCTTAACAGTAAAGGAGTTCTATCACAAACACACAGATGCCTGCAGAGAGGCGGAGAAAGCAGGTGAACCACCGTCTACATGCGACCGAAATAGACAAGGTGTGCAGTCTGCGCTGCGCACTCGCACGGACAGCGCTGAGTTTGTGACACTTGCGGGGAGTGACACTTTCGAGGAAAGGGAATGTGTGGACACTTGCGGGGAGACCCGGACGCTGCAGGTAGTGAACAGGGTGTTCCACAAGTAGGGGTGCGCCACCCCTACTCCACGCCCTCCAGCCGCTACCTGTGCCGTATTCAGGGAAAGGCCCACCGGACCGGCCGCGCAATTTGTGACACAAATTACATGTTTGATAATATCAATTTAATGCATAGAAGTATGAAATCACATCAAGACTACTTCCTGCAAACATTTCGACAAAAAAAAGTTGGCACTGAGTATAGAAAAACAAAATTCTGGTATATTGGATTTTAACATTTTATCAGAAAATGAATGTTACTACAAGAGATACAGCCATTCAAATTTACGGGCACCATAAAGTTTTCCCTTCCTGAGTAAATGAGCTGCTTCTTGTAGTTTCAACATCACAGTAGCCTTTTTCTTGAATGTTCTGAATATAAATCTTCACACAGACTTTTTGAGGAGTAAAGTTATACGGATATCTGATTGTAAACCACTGCCTATTACCTTAGACCTTTTTGACTCTACTGAACAGGAGTTCCGCGTATTCCGTAATTTATAATTATACAGTTAACAGGCAATGCAATTTATAACCGACTATTGGCTGCCAATTTCGCTTCATTTTTCCTGGAAGTCTTGCGACTTGTTTCTCCCTGTTCGTTTATGCCAAGTTCGGAGTAAAAATGGTTCTATATGACGGTGATAGAAAATAGACTTTATCTTTAGCATTTTTCGGTGTGTGACATTCCCTTACACATTCCGTATTTCATACATTCATTAGATGTATTTGTAATTCGAATACAGTGAAATCGTTTTGGGGTCTCGAATAAACGCTTCAAGTATGTAAAATACTCATTGACTTATTATTAACTTTTTTTTAAATTGAAGGTTTAAGGTTGCGTCTCCTATTAAAAAGCATAGTAGCTATTTTTTTAAGAGATGGAATTTGCGTGATAGTAGGGTTAACTACATAGCGGTGCAGGATGCCTAATATATTTATTGCTTGCGCAGGTGTCTTGATATGCTTAGTGTTCTGAATAATATGCTTTTAGGAGGTATGACTGTTGAAAGTCATCGTCTTGTAGTAGCAGAGAATGTCTTAATAACTCTCCAAACATTATCACTGTTAAAATACCGTTTTGTTTTCAGGAGGAACACTCAACGAATTAATATGTAGTTAGAACAAGTTTCGTGTTATGTTGACAGTGATAGACTTCTTGGTGTGCCTGTACCCAGGAAAAGCTATTAGCCGCCCCAAGGGCCCCGGGTTCCCCGCAAGTGTCACTCCCCGCAAGTGTCACTCCCCGCAAGTGTTCCAACCCCGACAGCGCTAGCCAACCTCCCCAGGCCGCAGATTTAAAGGACATGTGTGTCTCTAATTGAACTTGGCATGGTGAGGTATTAACTCTCAAATAACATCGCGTATTTATCATACGCAGTGGCAGTATCTGTTTATTAAAAAGACTAAGTACTACATTTTTTTAGTACAGAGCAGGACCAGTTAGGATGTAACAGTAATGATCACCACAAACTTGTATTTCAAACACTCTTTCGGTAGCACAACAACAACAACAACAACAACAACAACAGCAGAAGACATATTGTTCCGAAATGTAATACACTCTCTTTAGCGACCATGCCCTGTTACAATGCACTAATTCTTTTAGAAATGTATCAAGTCTTTACAACGTTTCCTTAGATCGATGTATCGCTGTCAAGTAAGATTTCGGTCTTTCTGTAATCCAGTTAATATCCAGTCCTGCACCTTCCGATAATTCCGAGAATTTTAATTCTACCTCCTCCGTATACCCATCTAAGAAATCTCTGTGTTACAATGCAAATGATTCTTTACAACATGTCAAATACCGATAATCGAGAGCCCCAGAAGACGTTTAAACCCTATTGTATAGCGGAGAGTTACAATAAAATAAAATGAGTGAAATAATTTACGGATTACCGACCGTCTACACTAAAACCTTTTTTTCTCTCGAATGGAGTTACCTAACAACATACATCTACACCCGACAATACAGCTACCACGGAACCGAGCTAGTACTTTACCCACCTGATAGCTAGGAAGCAACACACTTACAGCAGATTTTCAGTTCTGTAGAACAAGTTCGACCATCCCTTTACCCACAAAAATTCCTACTCCAAGTTCCTTTCTTGTGATCTGTGTTTTCATTCCACTAAACCGAATTCGGATTTATTTTTTTAAAAGTAGATGTCTACCGCAAACGAAGATGCTGACCTACACACTGCAACACCAGAAAATTTATAGCCAACAAACGTCACGTATTTCGAAGCCCTATGTCAAAGTACAGGCGATGATAGATGATCCATCCTAATAATAATAGTATACACAGCGAAATTTAGTAGACCCTCTAGAGGCCAAAACATTCATCAACTATCATCCTCTCTCTCGGAATAGTATTACACAAACAAAAACGTTTAAAGACGAAAGTAGTGCGCCTTAGGCATCACAAACGACAGCACATAGTGCAGGAAAACGTGACATCAATCGTAATATTTTTACACATTACCATACCACTCCCATGAACCACAGACATTGCCGAGGTGGGGTGGCTTGCGTGCCTCAACGATACAGATAGCCGTACCGTAGGTGCAACCACAGTGGAGGGGTATCTGTGGAGAGGCCAGACAAACGTGTGGATCCTGAAGAGGGGCAGCAGCCTTTTCAGTAGTTATAGGGGCAACAGTCTGGATGATTGACTGAGCTGGCCTTGTAACATTAGCTAATGTGGCTTTGCCACACAGCTACTGCGAACGGCTGAAAGCAAGGGGAAACTACAGCCGTTACCTATCCCGAGGACATGCAGCTCTACTGTATGAACACATGATGATGGCATCCTCTCGGGTAAAATATTCCGGAGGTAAAATAGTCCCCCATTCGGATCTCCGGGCGGGGACTACTCAGGAGGATGTGATCATGAGGAAAGACAGCACTGGCATTCTACGGATCGGAGCGTGGAATGTTAGGTCCCTTAATCAGGTAAGGAAGCTAGATAATTTAAAAAGAGATATGGATAGGTTGAAGTTAGATATAGTGGGGATTAGTGAAGTTCGGTGGAAAGAGGAACAGGATTTCTGGTCAGGTGAGTTCAGGATTATAAATACAAAATCAGTTGGGGGTATTACAGGAGTAGGTCTGATAATGAATAAGAAAATAGGAATGCGGGTAAACTACTATGAGCAACACAGTGATCCCATTATCGTAGTCAAGGTTGATACGAAACAAACACCGACCATAGTAGTACAGGTTTATATGCTAACTAACTAGCTCTGCCGATGATGAGGAGATCGAAGAAATATATGAGGAGCTAAAGGAAATTATTCAGACAATTAAGGGAGAGGAAAACTTAATTGTTATGGGAGACTGGAATTCGGTAGTAGGACAAGGAAAAGAAGGGATAATAGTAGGTGAATATGGTCTTGGCCGTCTGGTAGAATTTTGCACGGAGCATAATTTAGTTATAACAAACACCTGGTTCAAGAATCACGAAAGAAGGTTTTAACGTGGAAAAGACCAGGAGACACCGGGAAATACCAGATAGATTTGAAAATGGTAAGACATAGATTCCGGAACCAGGTTGTAAACTGCAAGACGTACCCAGGGGCAGATATAAACTCTGATCATAACTTGTTAGTCATGAACTGTAGGCTGAAACTGAAAAAACTGCAGAAAGGTAGGAAAATAAGGAGATGGGACTTAGATAAATTGAAGGAACTTGAAGTTCTGGAGAATTTCAGAGGGAGATTTAGGCAACAATTAACAGAAACAGGAGGAAATAAAACAGTAGAAGAGGAATGGGTAGCATTGAGAGATGAACTAGTGAAGGCAACATAGGACAAAATAGGTAGAAAGGAAAGACCTACAAAAATCCTTGGATATCACAGGAAATACTAGATTTAATTGATGAAAGGAGAAAATATAAAAATGCAGTAAATGAAACAGGCAAAATGGAGTACAGACGACTAAGAAATGAGATTGACAGGAAGTGCAAAATGGATAAGCAGGAGTGGCTACAAGCCAAATGCAAATCTGTAGAAGAATGTATAAGAAGGGGAAAAGTAGATACCGCCTACAGGAAAATAAAAGAGACATTTGGGGACAAGAAAAGCAGCTCTACGAATATCAAGAACTCAGATGGGAAACCAGTTCTCAGCAAAGAAGGGAAAGCTGAAAGGTGGAAAGAGTACATAGAAGAGCTCTACAAAGGAAATGAACTTAGAGACGATGTTGTAGCAAGGGAAGAGGAAGTAGATCAAGATGAAATAGGAGATGCTATACTGAGAGATGAATTTGACAGAGCCTTGAAAGACCTAGGTTGGAACAAGGCCCCAGGAGTAGATGACATACTCTCAGAGCTACTAAAGTCTCTGGGAGAGCCAGCTGTGACAAGACTATTTGAACTGGTGTGTAGGATTTATGAGACAGGCGAAATACCCTCAGACTTTAAGAAAAATGTAATAATCCCCATTGAAAAGAAATCAGACGCAGTGAGGTGTGAAAATTACAGAACCATCAGTTTGATAAGTCATGGTTGCAAAATTTTAACACGAATTATCTACAGGAGAATGAAAAAGCTGGTAGAAGCTGACCTCGGGGAAGATCAGTTTGGATTCAGGAGGAACATAGGAACCCGGGAGGCAATACTCACTTTACGTCTTATCTTAGAAGATAGATTAAGGAAAGGCAAACCTACATTTTTAGCTTTTGTAGATTTGGAGAAAGCATTTGACAATGTTGATTGGAATACACTCTTTCAAATTCTGAAGTCAGCAGGGGTAAAATACAGGGAAAGGAGAGTTATTTACAACTTGTACAAAAGCCAGACCGCAGTTATTAGACTCGAAGGGCATGAAAGGGAAGCATCAGTTGGGAAGGGAGTAAGACAGGGCTGTAGCCTTTCTCCGATGCTATTCAATTTGTACATCGAGCAGGCGGTGAAGGAAAGCAAGGAAAAATTTGGAATAGGGATTAAAGTTCAGGGGGAAGAAATAAAAACATTGCGTTTTGCTGATGACATTGTAATTCTGTCAGAGACAGCAAAGGACCTGGAAGAGCAGTTGAATGGAATGGACAGCGTGTTGAAGAGAGCGTATAAAATGAACATTAACAAGAGCAAAACAAAAATAATGGAATGTGGTTTTAGAAAATCAGGTGATGCTGAAGGAATTAGATTAGGTAACGAAACAATGAAGTTGGTAGATGAGTTTTGTTACTTGGGTAGTAAAATAACATGTGATGGTCGCAGTACAGAGGATATAAAATGCAGAATGGCAATGGGAAGAAAAGCATTTTTGAAAAAGAGAAATTTGCTAACATCGAATATTACTTTAAGTGTAAGGAAGTCTTTTCTGAAGGCATTTGTGTGGAGTGTTGCCTTGTACGGGAGTGAAACATGGACGACAAGCAGTGCGGACAGGAAGAGGATAGAGGCTTTTGAAATGTGGTGTTACAGAAGAATGCTGAAGATTAGGTGGGTAGATCGCATAAACAATGAAGAAGTACTGAACAGAATTGATGAGAAAAGGAAGTTTTGGCATACCCTGGCTAAAAGAAGGGATCGTTTGGTAGGACAAATTCTTAGACATCGGGGAATCGTAAATTTAGCATTGAAGGGAAGTGTGTGGGGTAAAAATCGCAGAGGGAGACCGAGAGACGCGTATAGTAAGCAGATTCAAGTGGGCGTGGGTTGCCGTTCTTATGAGGAGATGAAAAGGCTTGCTAAGGATAGAGTAGGGTGGAGAGCTGCATCAAACCAGTCTTCGGACTGAAGACCATAACAACAGTAAATGACGACAGCCAGTTCACCGTCGACGAGTTGTTGGAGCAAGTGTTAGGCAGAGCACCCCATATAAATGCGAATGACAGCAATCAGATCCTGTGATAAAGATGTCAGCTCCTTTTTAATTTTGCGTTTTGCCCTTTTTATTTCGTTGTAATGCAATCAATGAATGAACAAGGTACCAATTCTTCAGCTCCAGTGCTGAATTCATCACGAGAAGGAAATGCAGAATTGTCATATGCCATTGATTCAATTTCTTCCAAGATTATTGTAACAGTTGCACTTACTTCTTTCTCTCCCATTCTGCCTGTTAGTCTTTGTATTTTGAAGAATATCACAAATCATACAAAACTTTGTCACCTGCTCTACGAAAGCAGACAACACTTTTACGAATTGTGCTGAAAACTATTCGGTGTCCATACGTATCTCTCATTCTCTTCTTGCGTCTCTTTATCTCCTCCATTGCTGCAGAAATATCGTCCTCTTCCGGACTCCCTCTTTTTCTTGACGATGATCTTCGTGATATACAGTATTTTCAGCGTGCAGAACCATCACTGAACGGAATGTCTTACGTTGGTGTCAGACCCCACTCATCTTTCGTCTTCAGTGCACAGATTGTAATTGAGTTGTTGTAAGTGAAGGATTGAACGTTGTAAACTCTCCGTTGCAAAACTGATCTTCCCCAAGGTCGGATTTCACCAGTTTTTCCATTCGTCTCTCAAAGGAAACAAATTCAATCTTCTTTCTTTTGCGACACCTTTCGTTTAACTTGTTGGACGAAGTTCTTTTCATGTAATTTTAGGAACGGAGCATATTATCCTATTTTCATAACATTTCCGACATAAAATGTATTTTGCTTAAAGAGTGTTTCGAATTTCAGGCAATGCGAATTATACTAAGAAAGGTGCCGCGGTATAGAAAATTTGCCAGAAGTAGATTTTTTCGAATTTTTCAGTATTACTTATTGTATCATGATATTTTACCTATCGATTGGTTCCTGAAAATAGTTTTCAAGCTCTGCGCTTAATCATTATTAATTCACTATATTATAAAACAATTTAAGTTCTATGTCATTCATACTCCATGTTACACAAAGAACTTTGAATTTTTAACGTTAAATAAAATATTTCACTCAGGCATACGTTTTGGCCCACTTTAGGTTACGGTAGTAACACTAAAAGTGGGTCTTTGCAATCACCTTTTGACAACTCGAAATGTAAATGAAAATAACGGCTTAACCGTGCATCTGACACGAATACTGAATAAACGAATTTGGAGAGGAGAAAATTCTCTACAACTCTGCTCTGTTATGTTTTTCTTTTTTTTTTAATATTTTTTATCTCGCATTGTTTCAAAGATATTTGCAAAAATAACGGCAATTTGACGATGTCTGTCTAACCATAGCGTGTTCCCATTTTTTTTTTTTAGGTCGAACCGTTCAAGCGATCGACACCAAATTTTACAGACGTAATTGTAGGCCGCCAGCGACCAGAACCTCCCTTTTTCAAATTTTTCGTACAAAAAATAGGTTAGTAACACTGAAAAAAAAAAAAACGCTGTTTGTGATGGCCTTCCGACAGCAGGAAATTAATTGCAAATAAACCGTTCATCTGACACGAAAATTGAACAATCGAATTTGTAGAGGAGAAAATTCTGTACAACCTTGCTATCTTATGTTTCTTTCATAACTCGCACCGTTACAGAGATATTGTCAAAAATATCAGCGATTTCATGCCGTCACTTGATTTTACGTAAACCAGACGTTTGGAAATTTCACGTGACATTCCTCGCCCAGAACTCTCTCTGGCATACGCCATCTTGCTTTCTATATTTTAAGATTTTATTATAACTTACGCGTTGTCATTTCAAAGAAATAGTATAATGAAAAATAATTAATAAAACAAATCGTTCTTAGTACGATAAATTATAATCTAGTGTCTAAAAATGCAATATTATCAACTGACATAAAAATACGATAATTAAGGAAAAGTTAGGTTTGTTCGCTGTTCTTTACTGGGCAGCGTGTTGGGTTATGATGCACATGGTCGGAAGTTCGAAACCCCTCACTACCAATTTCTTTTGTCGCCTTGGCTCCTATAAGGGTTTCGGACACTCTTATTAATTAAATAGCGCAATGTTCTGTAATGTTTTAGAGTTGTGTATACGCAAGAGTGCTCCCTCTAAAATGTGCATTTATTCTATTTCGTGAACATGCCATGAAATACGTAACAACGAATTGAACACTGGTCTTCTGAAGCATATGCACATTAGCTGGGAGGATACTGTAATAATGAATATTGTAAGCAACGTGATGATATTTGTAGTTTCATATATAAATAAAGTCCTAGATTTGTGACAATTGTCGATCAAAAATGTTCAAATGTCTGTAAAGCTTGTGGGACTTAACTGCGGCAGCATCAGCTCCTTAACTTACAAACTACTTATGAACTAGCTTATACTGAAGACGGCACAAACTTCCATCTCCGAGGGGGAATTCGGACCCTCGACGGGCAACGGCCTCGCGCTTCGTTGCATAGCGCCTCAATGCGCTCGGCCGCGGCAACTGTCGATCCTTAATGAAACGGAAGGGAAGTGTATACGTTGCATAAAATTACCTTGTTTATTTTTTTCTAAGCAGTTATTCACTATTTATGGAATATGATGAATGTAATTAATTATAATCAATACGTCTAGTGCAATGTTTGTCTTTGGTACGGTTGCTATGGACACTTTTATCGCAGATTTATTAACTTTTCTGTAGTTCAGATAAGACTTTTTTCATGTTACTTTGTACTGTGCTAAAATAAAGAGCAAATATTCTGTTTCAAACCTTGACTGCGTTTTCTTTTATGCCTAAAAACAATAAACGGAATAAGTGTGGTCATAATGAATTCGACATAACTCCAGTACTTAATCTATATAGAAAGTTACTACTACCATTACGCTATTTACAACAGTAATTGTAACATTATGTCCCCAGTAAGTGTACATGAGATAGAAGTCTATGTTTGTAATTCGTTTGTATGTATTTCATGGTATGTTCACGAAGTAGAACAAATGCACTTTTCAGAGAAAGCGCTGTTACCTTTGAACAACTCGGAATCTTGCAGAATGTAGGAATATAGTTGTGTTCAATTAAGAAAAGTGTGAGAAAACCTTTTAGGGAGAAATGTGAAAAAACCCAGTGGCGGTTTTTTTATTTATATTTATTTATAGTTTTTTTTTTTTGTTCTTCATGTAGATCTATGATTTTCGGTCGTTCGTTCATTTTCGTTCTGGCTCGTTGGTTGAGAATTTCGCTCAGGTTTTTAATTACAGAGTACGTTGAGTCCTCTTTCTTTTTCTCTCTTTTCATTGGATCTTGTGATTGATCGGTCATTTGTGGACGTTGGTTTCTTTTGTTTTATTTCTATCGTTTCGTCGATGACTCAATATTTTCGTTACAGAGAGCTATCCGAGCATGCTGAGCTACCACGTTTGCAACCCTCTGACCGAGCGCGCTGAGCCATCGCTCCCAGCAAATTTCGAACCACCTGTAACATGTTCCTGTGCACCACAAACTAATTCACCACCCATTACGCTACACCAAACAGCTGCGAGAGTAAACCCTTAATATCGTACAATCGATGGCAGGTGTTGTCTGTTAACATTGCATTTTTAGACATTAGTTTATAATTCATTGTCCTATGAACGATATGTTTTTGATAACTGTCAGTGGGCCATTGCTTTGAAATGACAACCCTTGAGTTATAATAAGAAAATCATCAATACAGAAAGCGAGATGGCGTTTGCAAAAGAGAGTTTCGGGCAAGGTTTCAGACGAGGGATGTCACGTGTATGATTTCTGAACGCCAAATGTACGCTACGTTCCTTCCAGGCTATAGTCCAGAGCTTTCCAAACTGGGGTGTCGCGTAGTAGTATCAAGGGTGTCGCGAAACTAACAAATTTAGACTCTAAACAAAAAAAAAACTTGTCATAAAATAACACAAAATATCCTTCTCTTATAGTACCCTGAAGACTCACCTGCAGCTAATCATCCTTCTCTTCATTCAGTGCACCACAGATCACGTATTAAAGGAATGTTCGGTGCACATTAATTGCGTGCTCAGCCGCTAGGCGGCAGCTCTGCTTCAGCAGCAATAGACAGGGTTCGTTCAAGCAGCTGCCAGTTGCCAGAATCCAGCAAACTGCGCATGCGCAGAGCTGCTGCTGATACTCCTATGCGCAGTTTGCTGGAACTGGAAACTGCTTGAACGAACCTTCACTGTAGTCTGCTTTCCTACCCAAAAAGCTGCACCTGAGCGTTTTTTAACGGATTTATCAAAGCCACGTCACCCTTGGTAGCGTTTCTTGCAATTAAATGTCAATCAATCACATAGTGGCTGTAAAAGCTGTCACAGATTGTAAAAGCAGTCACAACTGTCCACTGACTAAACCTATTCAGTAGCAATGTTTAATATGGAGTATGGCCGGGTGATTAACGGAGAGTAGTATTTTAAATGCAGTGATCGTTGGTTCGACCCCTGGTGTGCGTTAATATTTTTTTCTCTCAGTTTCCTGTATGTAACAGATTCTGGGACCAGAAATGACATTCATATTCTTACTTGTCACAAATATTTATCCATTTTTCCCCGAATATGTCGGGACTTCCGAGGTCGTGGTGAAGCAAGAACAATAGAACTTCAATAATAATTCATCACTTGTCATAAATACATCCTCTTTATTTCTGAAAATAATGTGACAATATTGAACTGAAAGGAAACAGCCACTGTGCTGTCTAAATCAGAAATCGGAGCAGCTAATTTACAGATGCCGTTTTCAATCGATCCATCAAAACCGTATCTGGCCCTGACATGTACACACGACAGTGACAAACGATTTCAGAAATTCAGTTTTCGTGTTTCGGAAGTTGGGTCGCATGTATAAGAAGCAAGTATTACTGTATGAGTTAGGCATTGTTGTCTGCGATGTTACTCTGTTGTATATCTCCGTAGTTCCTAATGTTTCCTTTTCTTGTAATGAGTGTACTTAATTGCTGCAGTTAGGATCAACATTAAATATGTCAATGCGTACGAGGATTTCAAGTTAGTTCACAAATTACATTTAAGCAATACTTTATTTCCGTAACCCCCCCGCTAGAACCATTTAAATTCTACCATATGTATTTATATTAGTGAAAGCGCGTCGCGCAGAATTGTAAGCTACAAAAGGGTGTCGGCATGAGGGAAAATTTGGAAAGCACTTCTATAGTCATCCGTATCCAGCAGATGCAAAGGAAATAAACTACTAAAGCAAGACAGGTGATAATATTTTAACGGAAAAAGATAATGAAAATGTGGGGGAATATTAAAATAATAGTTTAAAGAGGTAGACGTCCAAAAAAGAGTATGTTTGTCAAAGCTAAACTCAGATATCAAATGATTTTGGCTGTTTGTTAAAATACGGTCAGAAAGCATATTACATGTTGGGTGCATAGATATCATCACTATAGAAGAGTCGTAACCGTATCGTCCATAATTGTTCATTGTTTATATTTTATATTTTTATTATTTATGTTTTTTGAACTAAATGTTTGCAAAAATCATAAAACTACAGGCAAACCTAAGGTGGGCCATAAAACAGTCAAGTGAGATTTTTTCTATCACTAAACCAATAGTTTTTTTTAATGGTATAAATACTTCGACTTGTGACGGCGGCCTCCTGAACAAGACTTTGCGACCCCGGGTTAAAAAAACACTGGTTAATTGAATATAATTACCCCCTTTCAGCTCTGGTTAGGGGAAAGAATTGTCGGTCTTTGATTTTTATTATGAGTACTTTAGATTGTGATTAGTAATTTCGGTGTACTGACGATGGGATCATTATTACTGATTATTAGTAATCGGCTTTCAAATAACAATTCAATTTGATGATATTTATCTGGATTCCGCATTGGCATCGCTATGTATTTAAATGAGACGCACTATCTTAAATCTAATAAAAGACACAAAAAAGTTCTGTAACAGCCTAATAATCTCAATAAGACACAGTCATTGTAATTTTTCTTTTGGGAACTTAGCACTTATCCCGCGTTATTATATGGCCACGCTGCGGCCTCAACTTGCAGCTGGGAGGTGGTGACATCTGTCGGCGAGGTCCGATTGGTTTCTATATTCTGCCCACAGATAGCGCTGAACTCTTGTCCAGCGTAAAGTCACGTATAGCGCTCGAGCGTGCAGCAGTGTTTGTGGAGCACTAAAACCGGTAAACAATACTATTTACCCTACTCTGTTGAAACACAAGAGATACTGCAATTTTAGATTTGTGCTCATAGTTTATACAAGTAATACAATAATTAACTGAGTCGCAGTAGAACTGCTACGATGTTATTTGTATTTTGCTATATTTCATCTGTTTTTATCTTTATTACTACAACTATCTTCTAGTGTAATTACGATTTGAGCTGCGATTGGTACGTTGACGTTAGAATTAAAGCAAGTGCTACATAATTATTGTTTTTCAGCAGCTGTAACAAGTAATTTCCGAATTTGCAGTGTTAAGTCAATTGCCAAGAAATGACATATTTCTAACCCCCTTTGCAGTATCAGGCCTTCTCACTGACGAAAATAAACAACAGACAGGAGGGGTAAAGTGAGCTATGGTAATACGTTACTGCTGGGCAATAAAAATGTATTCATTCGTCACAGTTTTTTCCTAACAGTAACTTTTAACACCTGCTAAGTAGCGTTAAACCGTTGAGATTAAAATGCATATCGATGTGCAATTTTTTTCTCCTACAACTTGCTATCGATTATTGTTTACAACGGATTTCGGTTTTCTTTTGAATGTGAATTATCCCCAGCAACTCTATATTACGTAATTGAGTATAGTGTTTGGGAACTGTCTAGGGAGGAAACTTAAATTTAAGTATTTACTGAGGATCTCAAATAACTGGGTTTTTATAAAGTTTAGGAGGAAGTACAAAACTGGCAACTAATTTTTGATAAATTGTTATTCATACCAATTTTGACAAGTCACAGTGCAGACGATCTACGGCCACTGATACACAAAAGTATAAGTGCTGATAGTAAGTATCAAGTTTCAAGCTTTATGTCAGCTCTGTTCACCGGAAAGCTATCAGAGGTATAGAATTTTTTCTTCTTTATTTGGCCTTCTGAGTGTTAACTCAATGTGGCCATCTACAACACACAGTGAAAGGATGCATATATTTAAATAAACAGAAAAAGCAGAAGTACATTTTGTCAAAATGGGAGAGTGGAAACAAAGCGAAAACTGCATTACAATACAAATAATTTTGGAACATTTTCACATATTCACAAGCAAAACCTTATAATATATTACCAACATAGTTGATACTTATAGATTGTGTCCAGTGGTCTTAATAAACTTAATTATGATTTTATACACAGGAATGTCTTTTGTAAACAAAAGGGAATAAGCTGACTGGGGAAGGGGATATCCCATCTTCACCAATGTCTGCAGGAAGTTCAAACGTTCACGGTCAAATTTGGGGCACCTGAACAGGATGTCGTTAACATCAGCTTCCGTTTCAGGATCACACTCACATGCCGCCGAATCGTAGACGTTGATTCGATGTAGATGCTGTGGATAAGAGGCGTGATTGAAGAGAAGACGAATGATGGTAGAAATTGCGGATCGGTCCAGATGAGTCCTCATAAACCACGGCTGCGTAGAAATCCGAGGTTGCAGCACAGCGTAGGAAGCACCTTTTGTTTCTTGGGAAACGTTCCACATCTGTTGCCACTGTTGTTTGGCGTATTCCTTGACCGCAGATAAGAAATCTGTGTATGGTAGTTGCAGGTACAGGACAGTGCCTAAGGATACCGCTTGTTTGCCAATGCATCAACTTCCTCATTATAGCAGATACCAGCGTGAGAAAGCACCCACAGTAAATTAACTGTCCGCCCCGTATTTGTACAGCAAATATGTGCCGAAATCACATCCAAAATATAGCTATTGGTTTTAATTTTGTTCCATCTCCGGTTTTGAAGGGTTTGAAGGACACTTTGAAAGTCAGACACAATTAATATTTTCGGGAAGGAAATGGTAGAAACAAACCTAAGTGCTTCCAGAATTGCCACTGTCTCCGCCGTAAATATAGTAGTATTCGTTGGCAGTTTGAAGGTTCTCCGAATCTGAATCTGAGGACTGGAAATGGGTAATCCATTACACTCTTCTTGCGGAATTTTGGATCCATCTGTATATACACAAAGAAAATAAGGCCACTGAGCTGCAACGAGGCGATTGAATCCGTTACTGATAGTGTTACTTCCTAAGCAAGTCATATTAAAATAGAAGACTGGAATCTGGCAGCCAAGTGTTCGTAGGTCGTATTCAAAAGGAGGCGGATGCGGTGAACATCGCAGAGAATGTATCATAAGAGACGAAGTGTCGAAGCTGGTACAAATGGCTGGAGGTATATTCCTTTTGTAAGAGGCAATCCAAGTATAGAATTATTCCTATATTCGTTAGAGTAGGTTTTCCCAGGCCGTGTTCTGTGGAACACTGGTGATCCTCAGGAGGCGTTAGTAACATGACAGTCGGAGTGGTGAACACAGAGCGATTTGAAGGTACCTTGTCAGGGACTTCGAGGCTGCTCCCGCCGGAGGTTTGAGTCGTTAGGTTAGTTTAATTAGATTTTAGGCCTAATAATTGTAATTATGACTTCTGTGTTGTTATTTATGGTCTAAAATTGAAGAAGTCGAGAATAAATCAAGTTTCCCCATTAAAAAAAAATTAACCTTAAAAACGAACATGTTCCATTAAAATTCACTAAGATTGTCAAGGTAGTTCGCCAGAGTAAACCTTTGGGAACCGATGCATTAGAGGAATTACACATGTTTACAATTGTTTGAGATATTGTTTAATGGCTCCAGACAAGTTCATGCCCTCTTAAAAACAGGTTCCTGATATTTTCCGAAAAGTCATGAAAGACTAATAAATTGTAAACGACTATGGAATATAACATTTTCTAAAGATGACAGTAATTTGTTGTATGAATACTTCCGAAAACTCTGTTCTCCGCAATCACTTCTGAATCAAATAGAACAATGTAGGACTAGCCCAGTTACATAATAGTAAATTTAACTGCGACCGATGAGGATACTTCTCCCCCCCCTCCCCCTCCCTCTACAGTTTCAAGCTTCATAGGACTGGAAGTCCCTGTTAACGGAAATGCTATTCCATAATTTAATATCGCACACGTCAAGCAGCTGTACCCATTCCGGAATGCTTCAGTTTGTCCGTGTTCTGACAATGATAAACATTAGCATGTTAAGCTACCAGTAGCAGACATAGATGATGTACTTTTAAAAACTAGTAAATAGCTATTTTCACTGTTCCTCCGAAAGACAGTTTTATAAGCAGAAGCTGAATGTAAGAAATGAATGTTAATTTTTAACAGCGCCTGTAAAATAATTTTGAGAATCGTAACACGGACCGCGACTCCAAAAAGCTTCAGGTTTTGTCAAATATTTTAGTAGCATATGCCGCAAACCATTGGTACAATTCGTTTTACTTTAGATTCAGGGGATACTGAACCCACCCCTAAGTTCAACTTTAAAATTTTAAGCAGTAAACTTGTTACGCTTTCCTTTACGGTCACGCCCTCTAAATTGTAGCTCACGATGATTTTTCATTGATTACGTATAAGCAAGCGTTGCCCACATAGACGTTTACTGAAGGGAGTCCCTTGTATAATTAATTAACATCTTTGAAGGAAAACTTCCATAAAACCCGGCAAACCATCATGAAAGTTGGGACACGCAACAAGTCAAACCACCCCATGTAAATTAAAAGGTTAGTGTTTATTAGGTTTTTTAATTTGTAAATACTAATAGTTATAAATCCTATGTATAACATTTTGTTTTTTAATACAGATACCTGAAGATGTACTTTTAACGGTACGAAACCGGTAGTAACACAATAAAGGCGTATAAAAACAGCTAAGGCGGACAGCAATAATTCATAGAAATACATCCTGATTGATTATATTACTTTCTAGAATTGATTTACCTGTAAAATAAGTTTCTGACCTTGTTCTTTCTATGTTAATACGTAGTGGAATTCTCTGGAAGTTATCCTCCAATAAATTAATGAAATATTACACAGCAAATATTTGGTGTTGTAAAATACTAATGCATTCTTATGTAATCTTGATAAATTCCGTTACTTCATGTCAGAATAATTAAATACTTAAGAGGAATAACGTAGGATATTAAACTGTCATTTATTTCAGTTTGAGAAGTTGTCGCTGAAGAGATGAATGCTATAAGTCGATTCGTGAATAACTAGCCGGTTTCAAATGAAAGGGAAAGTAAGTACAAGTATTTTTGCGCACATAGCCTAGTCTCACCGAGAAATGCATCAATCAAATATACATGGAGTCTGATTTGCGTACCTGTAGCAATGCCAGGGACGTTTATAAAGTGTAGGGAGGGCGGGGGGGGGGGGGGAGGACCACAAAGAACAAAATAATTACGGTATCTGAATTAATTTTATGAAGGTATCGCCGTGGTAGATATTCATACTTCACTGTATTGGCATGGCGAGTGGAGTGTTAGTGCTGTGAAGCTGTTGCTTTTTTTCTTTTTTCTTAATAGCTACATTTTTGAGATTTTATGTCAACAATAAGAAATGTTTATCTAGATAAAGTAAAAGGGGTTCAGCGCAAATCACTCTCCGAATATGCCCAGCAAAACTGATGGGGTGCCTACTAAAAATTACTTATCTTTACGTTTAATAAGTCATAGTTGTAAAATACTGACACGAATAATTTACAGACAAATGGAAAAACTGGTGGAATCCGACCATGGGGACAATCAGTTTGGATTTAGGAGAAATGTAGGAACGCGAGAGGCAATGCTCACAATACGATTTATCTTAGAAGATAGGTTAAGGAAAGGGAAACCTACGTTTTTGCTTATATAGATCTAGAGAAAACGTTTGACAGTGTTGACTGGAATACACGTTTTCAAATTATGAAGCTAGCAGGTGTAAAATATAAGGAGCGAAAATTTATATTCAACTTGTACAGAAACCAAACAACAGTTACCAGAACCGAAGGGCATGAAAGAGAAACATTTGTTGGAAAGGGAGTATGACAGGGTTGTATCCTTTCCCCAATGTTGTTCAATCTGTACATAAGAAAGCTGTGAAGGAATACAGGAGGAATTTGAAAAAAAAATTAAAGTTCAGGGAGAAGGAATAAAAACTTAGCGGTTTGCCGATGACATAGTAATTCTGTCAGACAGCAAAGGACCTGGAAGAGCAGTTGAACGGAATGAACAGTGTGTTGAAAGGAGCGTATGAGATGAACATTTGACAAGAGCAAAACGAGAGTAATGGAATGCAGTCTAAAGAAATCAGGTGACGCTGAAGGAGTTAGGTAACGAAACAATAAAAGTGGTCGATGAGTTTTGTTAAGTGGGTAGCAAAATAACTTCTGATGGCCGAAGTAAAGAAGATATAAAATGCAGAATGGCTAAGGGAAGAAAGGAGTTTCTGAGGAAGCGAAATTTGTTGACATCCAATATTAATTTAAATGTTAGGAAGTCATTTCTGAAAGCATTTGTCTGAAGCGTAGCATTGTATGCTAGTGAAACGAGGACGATAAGGCATTCAGACTGAAAGATAATAGAAGCTTTTGAAATGTGTTGCTACAGATGAATGATGCAAATTAGATGGGTAGATATGTAACTAATGACGAAGTGCTTAACAGAATTAGGGAGAAAAGGAGTTAGTGGCATATCCTGACTAGGAGGATAGATTAGTGGGAGGAGACATCAAGGAATCGTCAACTTAGCATTAGAAGGAAGTGTGTGGGTCAAAAATCATAAAGGAAGACCGAGGGACGAATGTAGCGTTTGAAATCAGCGTCCACGTTTTCCTTCTATACAATGCTACACTCCAGTGAAATGCTTTTAGCAAGTTCTTCTTAACACTTGAATTGATATTCTTCAGAAATTCTTATCTTCCCATAGCCATTTTGCATTTAATCTTCTTTACTTCGGCCATCAGAAGTTACTTTGCTACTCACATAACAAAACTCATCTATTACTTTTATTGTCTCATTCCATAATCTAATTCCTTCAGCGTCGCCTGATTTTCTGACAATACATTACATTGACGTTGTTTTACTCTTGTTAATTTTCATCTTACACCCTCGATTCAAGTCACTGTCCATTCCGTTCAATTGCTCTTCGAGAGTCTTTGTTGTCTCTGACAGAATCAGTGGCGTAACTAGGACTTGGCTTTGGGGGGGGGGGGGATAGATCTGCTTGACGAGCAAAATTTTAGTCAGTTTCCAGACAGACTACCATCTACCACTCCCGTTGGAGAAACTAATTCACTCCCATCCAATGAAAGATTATGGCAAAACACCCCAAGTTTTCAATCTTTATCTTTACCAGATGGCTGTTATACGATTTCTTTTCTTTTCTTTCTTTTTTTTTTCGGGTTCTGGGGCGGGGGGGGGGGGAGGTTATATACCCCTCACCCCTAATTCCCCCCCCCCCCCCCATAGTTACGCCACTGGACAGAATTACTATGTCAACGGCAAACCACAAAGTTTTTCTTTCTTCTCCCAGAAATTCATTATCTTCTCCAAATTTCTCCTTGCATTCCTTCACAGCTTGCTCGATGTATAGACTGAACAAAATTGGTGAAAGGCTACAACCCTGTGTTACTCTTCCCAACCACTGCGATCCTTTCATGGCCTTCGACTCTAATAATTGCTGTTTGCTTTTTGTACAAGTTGAATATAACTCTTAGCTCCCTATATTTTAATAGAGTTATCTTTAGAATTTGAATGAATGTATTCTACTAAACATTGTCAAAAGCTTTCTGTAGATCTACAAAAGCCAAAAACGTAGATTTCCATTTCCTTAACCTACTTTCTATGATAAATGGTAATGTGTTTCTACATTTCTCCTAAATCTAATCAGATCGTCCCGAATATCTTGGAATCCTTTCAGTAAATTAAAAATTAGGAACTTATATCAAATTTTGAGGTTACGGCAAAGATACTCGTACAGAAAAATAAACGGAATAACAACACCGAAAACGACGTTATCAATAGAGTACATTACAACAATGCTTCGATTTGCACTACTGACAGCATACAGTGTAATAAAAGTTATGTAATTACGTGTAACAACTGTACATTATTGCGTAAGAAGTATTAAGGTGTATTTACTCCCACATTCTTAAAATATATTACAGTGCTTTTATTAGCTCAGGAATATAAACGAAGTTTCATATCAGCGCACACTCCGCTGCAGAGTGAAAGTTTCATTCTGGAAACATCCTTTAGGCTGTGGCTAAGCCATGTCCCCACCATATCCTTTCTTCCAGGAGTGCTAGTCTTGCATGGTTCGCAGGAGAGCTTCTGTGAAGTTTGGAAAGTAGGAGGCGAGGTACTGGCGGAACCATGTGAACCATGAACTTGCCTAGAAATTCGTTTCATGAACCGTTGTTTCTTGCGTGTATGTATAAAAAAAACTGTTTGTTAAGCTTATGGGGCTTAACTACGGGGTCATCAGTCCCTAAACTTACAAACTACTTATCAACTACCTTATACTACGGACGGCACAAATATCCATGCCCGAGGGGGGATTCGAACCCCCGACCGTAGTGGCCGTGCAGACCGTAACTTGAGCGCCTCAGTCCCCTCGGCCACCGCGGCCGGCTTACGTGAGTCATTTTTTGCCATACCGCTTGATCGGTAACCAGGGCAGAAGTTTATAGCACTTTCATTTTCGATGTTCACTTCCTACAACAGGTCTAAAAGAAGTAAAGTTAATAGTTGGGTGTTTTTACCGGCCCCCCAGTGCTGCTGTAGCAGTTTTAGAATCATTCAAGGAAAGTCTACACCAGGTAGTGCATAGGTATCCGGGCCATGTAATATTAGTCGGAGGAGACTTCAACCTTAAGAGTATAGATTGGGACCTCGCTAGTTACATTTCAGGCGGTACAGACAAGCAGTCTAGCGAGCTACTTTTGGACACATTCTCAGAAAACTGTCTTGAGCAGTTAAACCGGCAACCCACGCGCAATGGAAATATTCTAGACCTTATAGCCACAAACAGGCCTGACCTTATTAACGATGTCTGTGTAGAGACAGGAATTAGTGATCATGATATCGTCATAGCGTCGATGGTGACCAAAGTTCATAAACCAATCAAGAAGGCTAGGAGCGTGTTTTTGTTGGGAAGAGCCGACAAGCAAATGTTACGATTGCACTTAGAAAATGAATGGGCATCGTTTAATTCCGGGACTATGGATGTAGAGGAATTGTGGACTAAATTTAAGTGCATTGTTAATAAAGGGTTAGAGAAATATGTGCCAGTAAAGACAATCAAGGATGGAAAAGATCCACCATGGTATAATAATAATGTTAGAAAGCTGCTGAGAAAGCAAAGGCTGTTGCATCTAGATTAAAAAAAGAACACGCAAATGATGACAGTCAAAAGTTAATAGAGATTCGTGCGTCTATAAAAAGATCGATGCGTGAAGCTTACAATAATTATGACAGCCATACCTTATCAAAAGATCTTTCCGAGAACCCGAAAAAATTCTGGTCCTATGTAAAATCGATAAGAGGGTCAAAGCCCACTGTCCAGTCACTAGTTGATCATTCCGGGGCAGTAATAGAAGAAAGCAAACGGAAAGCTGAAGTTCTAAATTTAACCTTTAAGAAATCTTTCACGCAGGAGGACTGCACAAATGTACCATCATTTGATCAACGTACTAATTCCGAAATGGGGGACATAGCAATAGGTATTTCCGGTGTAGAGAAGCAGCTGAGAGAGCTAAATACGAAAAAGGCTGCTGGTCCGGATGGAATACCAGTTCGGTTTTACAAAGACTATTCTGCGGAGTTGGCCCCCTACTTAGCTTGCATTTATAGCGAATCTTTAATTCAGCGCAAAGTTCCTAGTGATTTGAAAAAAGCGCAGGTGACTCCCGAGTATAAGAAAGGAAAGAAAACTGACCCATACAATTACAGGCCAATATCGTTGACATCAGTTTCATGTAGAATTTTGAAGCATATTCTCAGTTCGAATATAGTAAATTTCCTTGAAACGGAAAAGCTTCTTTCCATGAATCAGCACGGGTTTAGGAAACATCGTTCATGTGAAACTCAGCTTGCCCTTTTCTAACATGACATCTTGCGAGCCATGGACGAAGGGCAAAATGTTCAAATGTTCAAATGTTTGTTAAGCTTATGGGACTTAACTACGGGGTCATCAGTCCCTAAACTTATAAACTACTTATCAACTCCCTTATTCTAAGGACGACACAAATATCCATGCCCGAGGGGGGGATTCGAACCTCCGACCGCAGTGGCCGTGCAGACCGTGACTGAAGCGCCTCAGTCCCCTCGGCCACCGCGGCCGGCAAGGGCAACAGGCGGATTGTGTTTTTCTCGACTTCAAAAAGGCGTTCGACGCGGTGCCACACTGCAGACTGCTAACGAAGGTACGAGCTTATGGAATAGGTTCACAGATTTGTGACTGGCTTGAAGACTTCCTAAATAATAGAACGCAGTACGTTGTTCTCGACGGCGAGTGTTCATCAGAGACGAGTGTATCGTCAGGCGTGCCCCAGGGGAGTGTGATAGGACCGCTATTATTTTCTATCCATATAAATGATCTGATGGACAGAGTAAGTTGTAATTTGCGGCTGTCTGCTGATGATGCTGTGGTGTATGGGAGGGTGTCGTCTGTAACTGACTGTAATAGCATACAGGATGACTTAGACAAAATTTCTAGTTGGTGTGAAGAATGGCAGCTAGCTCTCAATGTAGAATAATGTAAGGTGATGCGCATGAGTAGAAAAAACAATCCTATAATGTTCGAATACAGCATTAGTAGTGAGCTTCTTGATGCTGTCGCGTCGTTCAAATATCTAGGCGTAACATTGCAGAGCGATATGAAATGGAACGAGCAAGTAAGGACAGTTGTGAGTAAGGCGGACAGCCGACTTCGGTTTATTGGGAGAATTTTGGGAAGATGTACTTCACCTGTAAAGGAGACCGCGTGTAAAACCCTTGTACGACTACGTCTTGAGTATTGCTCAAGTATTTGGGACCCGCAGCAGATCGGTTTGAAGGAAGACATAGAGGCGGTTCAGAGGCGAGCAGCTAGATTTGTTACCGGTAGGTTCGACCAATGCGCGAGTGTCACAGAAATGCTCCGGCAACTCAATTGGGGATCGCTGGAAGAAAGACGATGTTCTTTTCGTGAATTTCTGTTAAGTAAATTTAGAGGGCCGGAATTTGAAGCTGAGTGTAGTACGATCTTGCTGCCGCCTACTTACATTTCGCGTAAAGATCACAAAGACAAGATAAGAGAAATTAGGGCTCGTACGGAGGCATAAAGGCATTCTTTTTTTCCTCGTTCAATTTGGGAGTGGAATAGGGAAGGAAATGTCTAGTAGTGGTACAGTGTACCCTCCGCCACGCACCTTACGGTGAATTACGGAGTATGGATGTAGATGTAGATGTACAACAGTTGGATATTTAAATGGGTGACATGAAGGGTAACAACAGAGTCACAGTGTTTATATGAAAACGAATACTGCTTTTCACCCCTCTTTACGGCACAGCGCACACATGACTAAATTTGGTCACATCTCTGGCGAAGCACGTATCTAATGGTATAAGTGTCATTGGCCTATTCGTATAACTCCAATTTTTCAGTTTTAGTTATTAGACAGTAGTCTACTATTACGGACGCTGTATGAATACAAACTGTTCATTTATTAACGCGTTTCGAAATAATCATCGTCAGTATCCAAGCCTGGGGTAAAGTTTCATTCTAATCCTATAACGTTATGGCCCTGCTGAACTATACTCGTATCATCTGTATAATAACAAGTCAACTGTTTTGCGTTAGTCTAGCAGAAACTCAAGAAATGGATTGACTGATGTCTTCATTGTTATAATGTTTTGTTCGCTTTAAAACTTAGACTGTTCGTGCTTGATGGTGTTGTTTATCGGTTAGTGAAGTCAACAGAGGAGCAAAAGCAACTGCAAAGCTATTTAGACAAAATTTCTACACGGTGCGAAAATTGGCAATTGACACTAAACAACGAAAAATGTGAAGTAATACAACTTGAGTACTAAAAGAAATCCGCTGAACTTCAATTACGCGATTAATCACTCAAACCTTAAGGTCGTAAATTCTACTAAATATCTAGGAGTTACAATTACGAACAACTTAGACAGGAGACAACACATAGAAAATATTGTGGGGAAGACGAACCAAAGATTACGTTTCATTGGCAGAACGCTTCGAAGATGCACCAGCTCGACAAAAGAGACTGCCTACATCACACTTGTGCGTCCTCTCCTGGGACCCTCACCAGGTGGCACTGACGGAAAGTATTGAGAAGGTTCAGAGAAGGGCAGCTCGTTTTGTTTTATCACGTTACGGAGGGGGAAGCGTCACGGAAATGTTGCACGAATTGGGGTGGAAATTATTAAAAGAAAGACGTTATTCATTGCGGCGTGATCTGTTTGCGAAGTTTCAATCACCGACTTTTACTTCTGAATGTGAAAATATTTTGCTAGCACCCACCTACTTAGGGAGACATGACCATCCCAATAAAATAAGAGAAATCAGATCGAAAACAGAACGATTTAGGTGTTCTTCCTTCCCGCGCGCTATTATAGAATGTAAGTTATGAAAGCGGTTAATGAACCCTCTGCCAGGCACTTAAATGTGATTTGCAGAGTATCTCAACGCATAACATCATGTCTACATAATAATTCGTATGATTTCGTATGCTGCCAGGTACCAAAATCAACGACGTTTCGACAGGAGACCACCCTGCCATTTTCCAGGCGAAACTGCAGTGAGAAAGCAATGTTCAACGATCTTTAAAACCTCGGTTTTCAATGAGTAAACAGGTAAGACAACACACACCGAGCAAGTAAGCACATAGCGCCGACACGACCAAAGATGAAGCCGGTCAGAATATCGATAGTAAACATCAGTTCTCGACAGATGAGGTCGCATTATTTTTGTCCCTCTGTTTTTTTGACAAGTGAGAGAGCAGGATCCCAAGCGGAATTTAAGCAGAAGCCTCCATCCCTATTTATAAGGTTGTCACCTAATTTTATTTCTATCGCTTCCTTGATAACACAGTCCCCGTAGGTGGAAGTGGATGCCAGAATTTCCGTTTTGTTGTATTCCATTGGGTGACCTGTGTCAAGACAGTGTTCGGCCGTCGTCGATTTTGGTACCTGGCAGCATACCCGTAAGTTTTCCGAAGTTGTTAGTCGCCAGGAGAAATTAAGGAATCAAAATTCGTACGATGCAAGGCGGAAGGCACTTTAAGACAGACTGCGACACCGATCTGCAGTTTTATTCTGATCTTGATAAAATTCGAAACAAGAGGAAGATCAATGTCTGCATAACATGTAGTACGGCGTATGAAGAAAGATACCGTTTGACCTATCACCATGAAAATTATTTCTTTGTATTTACTATTTCTAGAATGTTCTATGTGTTCCTTATGTTTGATGTAAGTTCCAAAAATTTTTTTCTGTGTATAAATAACGGAGCACTCCAAGTAGGAGTCTGTTCTGAGTGTACACTTATATTAGGAATAAACCTGTTCTAAGCGTAAACTGTTTTGCTCTGTTAACGACCCTACCTTCGAACTCAGTTTTGAACGTGACACTATTTGGTGGAAGCGCCGGGTATCCTGCAATAGATCGTCTGCATCATCGTGGCTCCGATTAGGCAGCGTTAAGAGCCATCGCCTACACAGACAAAGAATCAGAATAAAAAGGGTATACTCACTACCTCGTTCCGAAGTTCCGTGTCATCAAAAGACCCATGGATGCCAAAACAGCTGCACATCAGACAGCCATCGGTGTTCTCGGAAGACGCTAGACAGGACCGAAACAAATGGCTGAAAGGATTCGACCGATTCGCCAATAGGTGGTATCTCATTATGTAGTTGGGAAACGTATATTTTTACAGGGATGGGACAGCTCAGCAGTGGTTTTAAAACAACGAGGACAAGCTTGATAGCTGGGACAAATTCCAGACGGAACTTTAGAATACGTTTGGGAATCACCAGAGGCAAGTCCGTTTATCGGAAGAGCAATGGAAGAACAGGGCTGAGCGACATGGTGAGTCAACGCAGATCGTATATACAGAGCGTTTTGGCAGTACGACACGTACTTAACCGAGATGTGACTGAGACCGATAAAATTTCTCACTTGATTAATGGCATTGCGGAAGACTTGTATCAAGCTCTTCTGTTAAAAGACTTTTCAACGGCACAAGAGTTTATCCAATGGTCCCAGAAAATTAAAGAGGTACAACAGTGGAAGGTTGGACGAAAGTAGTATGCAGTCAGTATGACCGCTGTGGAATACTAGCATGAATTTGATTCTCTCATACAAGAAATTGCGAGAAGAATTATGTTTATGGTAGCCAGGACTGTTGGACCAAGCGAGCACCAGATTATGGCCATGGATGTCGGTCATGTACATAATGAGGGAGCTGAAGCTGTTAAGGAAGAGGTATTTGAAACATTAGCGCCTGTCAGCCCCACCAATCGCACCCGACGTGAAGAATGGCCTCGCCCTACTATGACTTAAACGCCGCAACCGCCAAACGGCAGCTGAGGAACCGACCGACGCGACCACAACCAAATCCTCCGTTTCTATGACACCTCGCAGGACAGATATCTGGAGGACGGAAGACAACACGCCATTGTGTTTTCACTGTGACCTTGCTGTTCACGTCGTACGATATTGTAGGGAGAGAAGACGAGTATTCGACAATTATTATACCGCAAGACGCCAACCATCGGAGCAGTCCTTTTAACGGCAGTTAACTGCAGATGATTATTGTCGAACTATGGGACGAAGCCTGCCCGCCTTATCCTGGACGTGGTCGCTATCTAACACGCCGCCGCCGTTCGCCGTCACCTTACAGAGATACTAGCCGTTCGCCTAGCTGCCGTGTTCAGGAAAACCAAGCGAGGCGACGGTCTACGGAGGTGAGATCGCCGTAGATGAAAATCCTCCATGGACGACAGTTACTGAGATGTCGGGAAATCTCAATCGTCTTCATCGATGGCCAACCTGTCCAGGTACTAGTCGATTCAGAAACTTCCTTTTCTGTATTGACGAATGACTACCACTGTAAACTAAAGAAAATAATGTTTTGTGATACGAGAAGGTCGTAAATGGAAAATACGTCTGGCCAGCAGGAACATGTGTCGCAAGAATAACTATCAACAACAGGACGCGGCCTTTTGAATTTGATGTTTTAACAGAATGTAGCCATAACGTCATTCTCGGCCGGTACTTCCTTCAAGCATTATCATTGACTATGGAAGATCTGAGCTACAAACTGAGAAAGCCGATCCGACGAGTACAGGTAACATGGACTTCCCTGGGAGGTCGTTTGCTGTCGAGAATGTTGAGATCCCGCCGTTAATAATGAGAAGAGTTCCAGTCTGCAGCCGAGATGACCAGTTGGACGGCTTGTCGATCGCAAAAAGCTAATTAGTATAACAAAGGAAATCTACACACCAGTGGCTATCATAACCATTACAGGTGGTCGAGGAGAACTTTGGACCACTAAATTTCCCGAGAAATCGCAACTCATCCCTGAAGGAATGTGTATTGGAACAGCCGAACCAGTCCAGGACGGTGAGCTCAATGTCATCGACGAAGTATCAAGCTCTGCTATAACTGCTGACGGCGCACTAGTGGAAACTACTGTGGAATTGCATATTGGATCCGGTCTGAACCAGAAACAACGTCAGCTGATTTTAGCCATACTACACCAGTTTTCAGGTGCCTTCAGGGCCACACAGCAGAAAAGCCAGATTAAACGGCCCACGATAAAATACCGTACCCACCAATTATTCAGCGTTCGTATAAAGTGTCGCCAGCTGAAAGACGTATAATTCTGGAGGAAGTTGAGATGATGTTGCACGATGATATTATTCAACCTTCAGAGAGTCCTCGGTCGTCTCCGATGGTCCTTTCTGTATCTATCAGCAGCTGAACAAAATCACAAAGACAGATGTCTACTCATTGCCAATCATTGAAGTGTGTTCAGACTCCGCCTTAACCCAAAGAAATGCCTCTTCGTCACCAAAGAGATAAAAATCCTGAGGTACCTAGTCAACGGAGATGGTGTCCGTCCTGATCCATATAAAGTAAGGGCAGTTACAGAATTTCCAACTCCTCAGGACATTCGTGATGTGAAAAGTTTCCTCGGGCTGTACTCATACTATCGTCGTTTCATAAAAGGTTTTTGTAACAAGGTGCATCCGTTAAAGAACTTCTGCTGGGGGACGCCATGTTTAACTGGGGTGAGACCAAAGAAATTTTGTATTGTCGCAATCCAGGGGAGTCAGCGTCACGGAAATTATACAGGATCTGGGATGGGAATCATTACAACAATGGCGTAATCGTTGCAGCGTGGTTTACTTACGAAACTCCAATCGCCAACATTCTCCTCCGAGTGCAAAGTTATATTTTTGACTCCCACCTACATAGGTAGAAATGATCATCGGAATAAAATACGAGAAATCAGATTCAGATGTTCTTTCTTCACGCGCGCTATTCGAGAATGCAGTGGTAGATGAATAGTATAAAGATGGTTCGATGAACCCTCTGCCAGACACTTAAATGTGATTAGCAGAGTATCCCATGTAGACGTAGATGTAGAAAGAGGTTTCTGGGCACTCAAGGAGGCTCTAACGTCTGCACTAGTTCTAGCATTATAGAACGAGAATGGGGAAACCGAAATTCACACAAACGCTAGACGTTGCAGTGCTCGTACAAATTCAGGCAGGTGCTAAAAAGGCGATAGCCTATGTACCAAGAGCAAAACACAATCAATACCCTCACTACGTGAAGTAATGGCGATCCTGCCGATGACAGCACTACTAAAGCAGAGTTACTAAACATAGCTTTTAGAAACTCATTCACCAAAGAAGACGAAATCAATATCCCAGATTTCGAATTACGAACAGAGGCCGTAATGAGTAACGTAGATGTAATCGGAGTAGATGTCATCGGAGTAGTGAAGCAGCGAAAATCACTTAACAAGTCTTCTGGTCCGTACTGTAAACCCATTAGATTTCTATCTGATTATTCTGAAGCAATAGCTCCTTACTTAACAGCCTTATACAACCGCCCTCTCAAAGAAGGATCTGTACCAAAAGATTGGAAAGTTACACAGGTCACACCTATATTAAAGAAAGGCATTAGGAGTAACCCGTTAAACTACAGGCCTATTTCATTGACTTCAATTTGCAGCAGAGTTTTGGAACATATACTGTATTCAAATATTATGAATTATCTCGAACAGAATGATCTATGGGTCCAAGTTCAACATGGAATTAGAAAATATCGTTCATGCGAAACACAACTAGCTCTTTACTCACACGAAGTGATGTGTGCTATCGACAAGGGTTCTCAAATTGATTCCGTATTCCTAGATTTCCAGAAGGCTTTTGACACCGTACCTCACAAACGGCTTTTAATCAAATTGCGTGGTATGGTATATCGCCCCAAATTTGCGACTGGATAGGGAATTTTCTCTCAGAGAGGTCACAGTTCGTAGTAATCGATGGTAAGGCATCGACTAAAACAGAGGTGATATCGGACGTTCCATAGGGTAGTGTTGTTGGTCCTATGCTGTTCCTTATTTACATAAACGATTTAGGGGAAAACCTAAGTAGCTCTCTTAAGTTGTTTGCAGATGACACCGTTATTTACCGTCTATTAAAATCATCTGAAGATCAAAACCAACTGGAAAACTATTTGAATAAGATATCAGTATGGTGTAAAAATTGGCAGTTTACTCTAAATAATGAGAAGTGTGAAGTACTCCACATGAGAAATCCGTTAAGTTCTGTTTACATGATAAATCAATCAAATGTGAAGGCCGTAAACTCCACAAAATACCCAGGAATTACAATTACTTCTGACTTAAATGGGAAACAACACATAGATAATGTCGTGGGAAAGGCGAACTAGAGACTGCGTTTTATTGGCAGAACTCTTAAAAGATGCAACAGAACTACGAAAGAAACTGCATAAACTACGCTTGTCCGTCCATTTTTGGAGTATTGCTGCCCAGTTGGGATCCTTATCAGGTGGGTTTGACGGAGGACATCGAAAGAGTCCAAAGAAGGGCAGCTCGTTTCGTATTGTCACGATACAGGGGAGACAGCGTTACGGAAATGATACAGGATCTGGGATGGGAATCATTACAACAACGGCGCTTATCGCTGCGGCGTGGGCTACTTACGAAACTCAAATCGCCAAAATTCTTCTCCGAATGGGAAAATATATTGTTGACTCCCACGTACATAGGTAGAAATGATCATCAGAATAAAATACGAGAAATCAGAGCCCGAACGGAGAGATTCAGGTGTTCATTCTTCCCGCGCTCTTCGGGAATGGAATGGGAGATAAAATAGTATAACGGTGGTTCGATGAACCCTCTGCCAGGCACTTAAATGTGATTTGCAGAATGTCCCATGTAGATGTAGATGTAGATGTACTCTCAGAGATAAACTACTCTACAACCGAGAAAGAATGTCGCACAGTTATTTGGGCTATCAACAGTTTCCGGCTGTATTCACTGTCGTTACATACCACCATTCTTTATATTGGCTAACTTGCTTGAAAGATCCATCAGGTCGACTAGCAAGATGGGCGCTAAGACTCCAAGAGTACGATGTCACAGTGGTATTAAAAAACGGGCGCCAACACAAGGACGCTGACTGCCTTTCGAGGAATCCATTAGTGGAACACAACAACTTGGGTGAAATTTTCGCCCTCACTGAATTAGTTGAAATTACAGCATAACAGAGGAAAGATCCAGCATTATTAAAAACCATAGAGGCACTGGAGGAAGGAAAACCGACCAAAGGAGAGTTTCAATTTATAAACGGGACATTGTACAAGAGCAACTAAGATCCACTGGCCCCAAATGGCTACCGGTCGTTCCAGCCCATCTAAATGTTCAAATGTTTGTAAATCTATCGGACCAAACTGCGTGGTCATCAGTCCGTAGCTTACAAACTACTTAAACCTAGGTAAACTAACACACGGACAAGCACACACACCCATTCCCCAAGGAAAACTCGAACCTCCACGGCAAGCAACCGCGCGCTCCGCAGCGAGACGCCTTAGACCGCTCGGCTACTCTACCTAAAGCTCTGTATAGGGAAAGTACGGACATCCTTTTCCGCGCCGCTTGCCGCCGTCTGCAGCTCGTGATTGGCTGAAATCGAGTCACGTGGTTCTTTCCGCCATCTTGGTCCTATACGTTGCTTGGCTACCATGAGACGTCTTGTGAATTTCGTATGTTTGGGTTTGAATAATGCCACAGTGTTGTACTTTTGGGTGTTTTTAAGAAGCGAAGAAGGGAGGTAAACATTATAGGACTTCCATTATGTATCAGAAATGCAGGAAGATTAACAGTTCGACTGATGAAAGTCGTCAGAGAAAACTAGGAGCCAAGAAGGGACCTTCGGTTCTTCTAATTCATAATATAAATTAATAGATTAAAGATTCACTGACGAATGGATCACGCAGGAGATACCTATATTATTTTAACTTGAATAAATTTGAGAAGAAAATTCGTACACAATGTCGTGAGGTTAAATTATTCACGCGTCGTTGGTTTTATCAGCAGGTAGTTTCCGAAATCATACAAATTTTGAACATATTAGTGAGTGGACTAGATTCTCGTTTAGATATGAAATTAATATATAGTACCTGAAGCAAGCTTTTCTCATTCTGTTTCATGTGGTAAGTGTATCGTTACAGGAAACAAAGAATTGAAACAAGACAAATATTAAGACATTGAAATGTAATTCGCGTTGTAAAGGCACCTTTAATTTCTCTTTTTGGTAAACGTCATGCAGTGGGTATCCCCTTGCACTTTTCGTAGTTCATGTAAGATATAAGTACATACTACAGGAGAAAATAATCATCAAAGACTTATCCATAATCTAAATAGTTTTCTTGATTTACGCTATGCTCAGATGATATGTTCGTGGTCTATTCGAATAGTTGGCTACGGTACAGGTCAGTCTGAATTTATAGGTGAACTCTTTAGATCTGGAACCATAAATCAAGCTGTTTTCTTAAAATCGGACGATAAGTATTTCGTAGAGCCGCCAGGACAGAACTACGCTAAGTTGCCGTATCTGTCCGTCGGACATAACACCCTGTATCTCGAGAAAGAAAAGAGCTATCGTTCTGCTCTCAACCTTAAATAAAATTTCGTTATCTTACCTACATTTCGTCCACAGCATTGTTTATGCTAAAATCAACCATACGCAATGTCTACGCAATGCGATTTTTCCTCTGCAAACTCTTAAAAAATTTGCGCAGTAGTTTACTTAATTTGATGTAGCACGGAAACTGTACGTAATAATGAATAGAAAATTAGATCATTATCGAGTGAATATATCACACTATAACACGTGACAAAATTAAATTTTTTCATTGACTAGTTCTCTCTTAAGCGGTAGATAAGTATTGCTAAGCGCTGGGAACGTTGTAGTGGTCGGTGCGTAAGCAGCAGCGGAATAGGCCCAACACGGCTGCCGCTGGCAGGCTGGCCATACTTTCCCTATACAGAACTTTAACTCCACCGCGGCAGGGCCGCTCTAGTGGAGCACTGCGAGGCAGGAACAGTTGTGGAAGAGGGCGGGTATTTACGATCGAGTGCAGCGACGAAGCAGGTTAATTTCATATCATTGTCTTCGGCTGAAGAAAAATAAATAAATAATAAAAAACTCACAACTTTGTCAGGCTATAAACGGGCTTGATTTTACGGCGCCGTGGGCCACATTGTTTAGGAGTGTGGAAATTAAACAAGAGCAACTAAGATCCACTGGCCCCAAATGGCTACCGGTCGTTCCAGCCCATCTAAATGTTCAAATGTTTGTAAATCTATCGGACCAAACTGCGTGGTCATCAGTCCGTAGCTTACAAACTACTTAAACCTAGGTAAACTAGCCTAAGGACAAACACTCATGCCCCAGGGAGGACTCGAACCTCCGCAGCGAGACGCTTTAGACCGCTCGGCTAGTCCACCGCGGCCCAGCCCATCTCCTAACAGCTTTTCTCAAGTGTTTTCACGATGTTCTAATATCGGGTCATCTGGGATTCGTAAAGGCCCTAGACAGAATCAGACGCAGGTATTACTGGCAAGGTCTCTACCGATCTGTCAAGCACTATGTGACTCACTGTAAGGAGTGCCAGCGACGGAAGCATGTTCCGCAATTTCCTCCGGGACATATGGTATGAATTCCACCAGCAGCACCTCCATTCCACATGACTGGAATCGACCTTTTAGGGGGGTTCCCGAAGTCGACAACCGGTAACCAATGGATAATAGTCTGCACTGACTATCTCACACGATACGCTGTCACCAAACCTGTGCCGACTACAGAAGCTCCAGAGTTCGCAAAATTCCTTGTAAAAGTCATTATTTTGAAGCATGGTGCATCACATCTGATGACATCTGATCGAGGAAAAGTATTCATATGAAAACTAGTATCAGAGGTAATGTCAGGTTGTGACATTGTCCACAGAATAACAACTGCCTACCATCCTCAGACAAATCGTCTTACAGAATGTTTAACAAGACGTTAGCGGATATGATGTCGATGTACGTCGATGTTGAGCAGAAGGATTGGGATACAATACTGCCAGTCGTGACATTTGCTTATAATACAGCAAGACAAGACAGGCTTCACGGCGTTTTTTCTGCTCAATGGCCGTGAAGCTGAGACCACTATGGATACGCTGTCCCCGTTCCAAATGGGCGACTGTATTATGTGAAACAGCTCATCGCCAGGGTCGAAGAAGCAAGGCAGCTGGCTGGCATATGGGCACTGGACGCCAAGGGGAAGGACCGTCAGCGTTATAACGACAAGCACCGTCTTGCTGTGTTTAGCCCAGGAGATCTTATACGGATTTTTACCCCTGTACATAAAGTTGGTCTATCAGAAAAATTACTGAAGCGACACTTTGGTCCGATCGTGTCACACGCCGCCTGTCAGACAACACGTACGATGTCTAGGATTATGAGCCGTCCTTGAAACGACAAAAACGAACTGATATTGTTCACGTCCTTCGCATGAATCCTTATCACGATCCGAATGATGAGATAGAGAGAAACGGCTTCTTGTTCAAGCACTCTGATGCACAAGATGAAGCAAAGACGGGAGGGTCTGTCGCCAGTCATCGTCACTGCAAGGAAGGCGAGCAGACAGAATGAAAGGATTCTCTGGAATTGCCATACAGAGGACCCATGACAAGATCCAAGACACTGCAGCTGGCTCCAAACCGAACCTAACAGTGGGTTGGCGTGTTTTCAGGAAGGGGAGCAGTGCCTCGAGTCTACCGGCGGAATGCGGGCGTGGTGCAGTCGTTAGCATCGCGTATCACTGTGCTAGCGGTCCCATGTTTAAATCCTGCCAATGGCAGAAGAATTTATTTATTTGTTTTCACTATTTCTAGAATGTTCTACTTGTTTATTATGTTTGATGTAAGTTACAGAAAATTGTTTCTACGTATAAATAGCAGAGCACTTCAAGCAGGAGTGACTCACTTCACCACAAGAAATAACTTCCATAATAAAATCTTTAAAAACAAAGCATTCTAGTGGTTACGATGAAATATTAACAAAGTTAATTAAAGCGTGTTCTTGTGAACTTAGCACAATTTTAAGTTATTTGTGTAACCAGTCTATTATAACGGGAACATTTCCCGATTGGCTAAAATATGCGGATATTAAACCTCTATTCAAGAAGGGGGATAAAGAGATACCATCAAACTACAGACCCATTTCACTTTTGCCAGCATTCTCAAAATTCTAGAGAATGTAATGTAGAAGCAGCTTCTCAACCACTTAACCTCAAATGGCATATTGTCTAGAACACAGTTTGGATTTCTCTGAAAGGTTCCGATATCGAGAAGGCTATTTACACTTATAATGAGAATGTACTTAATTCGTTAGATAATAAATTGCAAGCAGCAGGTATTTTCTGTGATTTGTCAAAGGCATTTGATTGTGTGAACCATGACATCCTTTTAAGTAAATTAGAATTCTATGGGGTCACGGGAAATGCTGCAAAATGGTTCAACTCGTACCTCAATAACAGGAAACAAAGGGTGTCAGTGCAAGCGACTAGTGAATTAAGCGAACAGTCATCATAGGATTGGGAAGAAATTACATGTGGTGTCCCACAAGGATCCATCTTAGGGCCATTGCCTTTTCTTGTGTACATTAATGACCTCTCATCAGTTACACTACCAGAAGCAGAGTTCGTTTTGTTTGCAGATGATACAAACATTGCAATAAAAAGTACGTCAAGCATAGTTATAGAAAGGTCAGCTAATGATATTTTCATGAACATTAATAAATGGTTTAAAGCCTACTCATTGTCATTAAACTTTGAAAAGACTCACTACATGCAGTTTAGGACATGTAAGAGATTTCCCGCCAGCATATGCATTAAGTATGAAGAAGAGCAGATAGAAGAGGCTGACAGTATTAAATTCCTGAGATTACAGCTTGATAATAAATTTCGTTGGGAGGAGCACACCACAGAACTGCAGATACGACTCAACAAATCTGTATTTTCAATACGAGTGTTATCAGACATAGGAGACATAAAATTAACAAAGCTTGCATACTTCGATTACTTTCATTCCCTAGTGTCATATGGTATAATATTTTGGGGTAACTCTTCAAGTCTTCAGAGTTCAAAAACGTGTAATACGTATTATTTGTGGAGTAAATTCACGGACATCCTGTAGAAGCCTCTTCAAAGACCTGGGTATATTAACTACTGCCTCTCAGTATATTTATTCCTTAATGAAATTTGTCATAAATAATATATCCCTTTTCCCAACAAACAGCTCGGTTCATACATACAATACTAGGAATAAAAATGATCTACACAAGGACTTAAAAGCACTTATTTTAGTTCAAAATGGGGTTCACTACTCAGAAACACACATTTTCAATAATTCACCATCAAGTATAAAAAATTTAGCTACAAATAAAGATCAGTTTAAGAGGAACCTAAAAGACTTTCTAGTGGCCAACTCCTATTCCATTAGTGAATTTCTAAATTGCACGAAATGATGCATGTCCTCATACTATATTAGTATTATTATATTATCAGCTATTAAAAAACCCTTAAAATGTATATCTTTATTTATATTATTAGTATTATCAATTATTCACCTTGTAAATTTTGTTTCTTGACATGTTCCACATCCACGAGGATCTCCTCAACATGGATCTACGGAAAGAAATACTAATCTAATCTAATCCGAATGGTCCAAAGCAAGACAATGGAGCTACTGCGCCCCTCGCACTGTGCATGCGCAAATGCTCCATGAAGGCAACATGCGCTCTCCATATTTGTTTTCAGCGTATTGAAGATTAATGAAAAACACGTCATATTTGGTAAAATATCTTATAATTATAAATTAAAGACGGATAACTGTAAAAAGCCTTCAGAGGATCCGATCATGAATAATAATAATAAACAACAGCTGTATGGTTAGCGGCATCGCGCTGTGCTGTCTAAGGTAGTGGGTTCGAGAATGACTAAAAGCATTTTTTTTTTTTTAAATCCAATTCTTCTCCTAATAGTTACGGATACTCCCTACTAATAATAAAGCAAATGTGTCGCGAATGAGAGTAAATGACATTTATACTGTTTGTTGTAACAAATATTTAACTGTTTGAAAAGATGTGGGGGAGACCAGCCTTTGCGAATGCGTAATTTTAACAGAGGGTGCTGCTTACAGTGTTATGTGACTCGAAGGTAGCGTGTCTGTTCATCGTAACAGATTCATTTTGTACAATAAGTTAACAGTTTAATCAGTTACTGTGTCTTCATATGCATATTCATGTTATTGGTATTTTTGTAATTAGATTCCATATTGTGCCAGCCCGCCACAGAATTATAACAGCACGCACTGATGATGTTACATCATAGGGACGAAATCGATATGTTGTTAATTTTTATTAAAATAAACATCTCACATCGCCTACGCCTAGTAAGATGAAACTTTTTATTTCATTATTGGTATTTATCATCAAGGAAAAATGAACATCGTTCAATATCTTCTAGAAACAAATTTCTCAGCTGTAAGTGTGAAGAGAAGGTGAAATAAAAAAGCTTATTAGGCCGACGTCTCAGCTCGAGTTGAAGCAAGCGCAAACAAGTCGAGGTAAGACAATCTGCATTCTAGAAACATCCCTTAGGCTATCGCTAAGCCATGTCTCTAACGATATCCTTTCTACCACGAGTGAAGTTTGGAAAGTAGGAGCTGAGGTACTGGCAGTATTGAAGTTGTGGGGCATGACCGTGAGTCATGTTGGGATTGCTCAGTGTTTGAGCGGTTGCACGCGGAAGGCAATGGTCCCAGGTTCGAGTCCCGGTTCGGACACACAATTTCAATCTGCAAAACATAAACAATACCGTCACTACGTGATAGTAATGGCGATCCTACCGATGACAACGCTACTAAAGTAGAGTTACTTAACATAGATTTTAGAAACTCAATCACCAAAGAAGACGAAACCAATATTCCAGATTTCTAATTACGAACAGAGGCCGTAATGAGTAACGTAGAAGTAGATATCATCGGAGTAGTTCAGCAACTAAAATCACTTAACAAGAACAAGTCTTCTGGTCCGGATTGTATACCCATTAGATTTCTATCTGATTATGCTGAAGCGATAGCTCCTTATTTAACAGCCATATACAACCGCTCTCTCATAGAAGGATCTGTACCAAAAGATTGGAAAGTTACATAGGTCACACCTATATTCAAGGAAGGCATTAGGAGTAACCCACTAAACTACAGGCCTATTTCATTAACGTCAATTTGCAGCAGGGTTTTAGAACATATCCTGTATTCAAATATTATGAGTTATCTCGAACAGAACGATTTATTGACCCAAGGTCAACACGGATTTAGAAAATATCGTTCATGCGAAATACAAATAGCTCTTTATTTACATGAAGTGATGGGTGCTATTGACAAGGGTTCGCAAATCGATTCCGTAATTCTCGATTTCCAGAAGTCTTTTAATCGAATAGCGTGTTTATGGTATATCGCCCCAAATTTGCGATTGGATAGGGGATTTCCTGTCAGAGAGGACGCAGTTCGTAGTAATCGATGGTAAGGCATCGACTAAAACAGATGTGATATCGAGCGTTACACAGGGTACTGTTATTGGTCCTCTACTGTTCCTTATTTACATAAATGATTTAGGGGAAAATCTAAGTAGCTCTCTTAGGTTGTTTGCAGATGACGCCACCATTTATCGTCTAGTAAAATCATCTGAAGATCAAGACCAACTGCAGAACTGAATAAGATATCAGTATGGTAAAAAATTGGCAATTTACTCTAAATAATGAGAAGTGTGAAGTCGTCCACATGAGTACGAAAATAAATTCGTTAAACTTTGTTTACGTGATAAATCAATCAAAAGTGAAGACCGTAAACTCCACAAAATACCTAGGAAATACTATTACTTCAGACTTAAACTGGAAAGAACACGTAGATAATCTGTGGGAAAGGCGAACCAGAGACTGCGTATTATTGGCAGAACCCTTAAAAGATGCAACAGAACTACAAAAGAAACTGCATAAACTATGCTTGTCCGTCCATTTTTGTAATACTGCTACCCACTGTGGGATCTTTATCAGGTAGGTTAGACGGAGGACATCGAAAGAGTCCAAATAAGAGCAGCTCGTTTCGTATTGTCACGATGCAGGGGAGAGAGCGTTACGGAAATGATACAGGACCTGGGATGGGAATCATTACAACATCGGCGCTTATCGCTGCGGGGTGGGCTACTTACGAAACTACAATCGCCAACATTCTCCTCCGAATGCGAAAATATATTGTTGACTCCCACTTACATAGGTAGAAATAATGATCAGAAAAAAAAAAAACCCCGAGAAATCAGAGCTGGAACGGAGAGATTCAGGTGTCCTTTCTTCCTGCGCGCTATTCGAAAATGGAATGGGAGATAAATAGTATAATGGTGGTTCTATGAACCCTTTGCCAAGCACTTAAATGTGGTTTGCAGAGTATCCCATGTAGATGTATATGGAGAAGTTTCATATCAGCGCACACTCCGCTGCAGAGTGAAAGTTTCATTCTGGAATCTGCAGATATTTTAACGAAAACATATGTAAAGGGGGAGGGGGGGGGGGGGCAAACCGAGGCTCTTTCTCCTGGCGCCGTCGCCACTCGCAGAGGTGCGCTAAATTGTTTCTTCGGACGCCGAGCGGGGAGGGGGGCGCCGAAACACCGACACACTGAGCAGGGCGATGTACGGGGTTGGGAGGGGGGGGGGGGCAGTATCAAGATCCGGCACTCAAAGAAGTGAACCCCCAGTCATCTGTAGCACCAGCCGCCAATTAATGCTGCAAATTTCCAACTGCAGGATTCAGCATGGTGTAATGAAATACAAATCTAACTAATCTTGTTTAATGCCATTAAGAAAGGTATTGCGAAATGGCGGAGCACTGTGATCAGTTGAAAGAAATTTTAACATCGGATGTTAATTTTATATAAATTTCTCTTTTTTATTTTTGGCAAAAACATAACAGATTGATGACATTAGCGAACTTACTTTTATTACAAGAATCTCGTGGAAAGAAAAAAGATCAAAGAAAAAAAAAGTACTTTAAATTGGAAAAAAAAACTCCACACAAATAAGTATTTGAACCAAGAACGACCAACCTATGCAAAGCGGCAACAAAGAAAAACAATATAGTAAAATGCTTTTATATTGAAGGATGATCGGGATCAGTAACTTAAATAGTTTTAGTTTTTTATATTCGAAAGCGGTTGTCACAGTCGCAAATGTAACGGCCACAATAAATATAAAAGAGCAAAAAATATTACATCATCTCATTCAAATATAATACCTTCCTTTAGTTAAAAAAAATAAAATAAAATGAACAAAACCCATTCTCTTGACCATCTTGCATTTTTCATTATTCTACAATTATTCAATTGATATGAAATAGAAATTTCCATTTTCTTTCATAAAAAATTCGTAAAGACCTTAAGGACAAAACTACTAAGGTCATCGCTCCGTAAAATTACACAATACTTAACTGAAAGTAACTTATACTAAGGACAGCACACACACACACACACACACACACACACACACACACACACACACACTGCAACGGGAGAATGTCTACAGGGGGTTGTGCTAACCGGTCCTATATTATTCCTTTCCTCCTCCATGTTGCCATGGCTGACGCACAACAGTTTGCGTTTGAACCGCAATGACAGTGTACGCGAGGGTTGTAGTAACTCCCCACTGCACTGGGTGAAGAGTAGAAACTCTAAAAGTTCACCAACCTGACGTCTTCTATAGATGTCGTCCCCACGCAGATGATAGCACGCAGGTCGGAGTTCTTGATTGAGACTCAAATTATTATACTATTGGCAGGAACTGATCTAATTACTGAATAAAACTGAAATCCTCGGGAATCGGGCTACCAGCTGATTTATTTAGATAAAGCAGAAAACCAGTGACCTGCATAATAATATCCACTTGACACACATTGTCTTAACTGAAAGTAAATATAAAGTCATTTAGCCTTGATCTAAGATGATTAAACAATGTTTTATGATCGCCTACGTATGCATGTTACTCCACCGAGTGCGTGTTCTAGACTCATATGTTATTCCTAGGAGTGAGAGTACTGAACTGAAGTGTGGCGGCTGGATGCAAGGCTGCCTTCGTTCCGCGATTTGGCGCGCAAACATAGCTGCCGTGCATCGTCCGTCTTAAATTAATTAATTTGATTATTGAATTAGTAATTGTTAATATGTTTTACCTGCTCAGGGCATAGCTTAGCTTTGAGGGGTTTTGTAACTTTTGTTTCACATGAAATAAATAATTAGTTTATTAAATATTAACAAAAATATGAATGCGTTTTGGCGCGTGACCGCCAGTGCTACAGCCAATCGGCGTCCGGGGCTTTCCGCTCGGGGACTTTCCTAAAATTCGGGGAGATTTGCCAATGCTCTTTCCCATGAGAACCCGACCTATTGTACCACCTGTCGTGGTTCTTTCCAGCTTTTACCAACTGTCGCCTTCTGGTCCTAACCGGCTGCACTGAAGCAATTTGCGATCTTAGGGCCTTATTACACTAGGCAGCCAGTCCCGTCAATACCATCTGGTCAGTCAGCTGTGCACTGCTCTCGAAGGAACATGTCTGATAACAATATACACATATGCTCCTCCTTGTACTTTTAATGAAAAAGAGACGACGAAGGAAGAGAATGATGTATGTGCACCCTAAGGTATCATTACGAGACTCTGAAGGATTTTACTATACTCTTTTTGATGAACTGTGTTCGGACGAAAACAAGTTTTTTCATTGCTTGATGATGTCTAAATCATATTTTAAAAAAATGTTCAAATGTTTGTAGAAGTTATGGGACTTAACTACGGGGCCATCAGTCCCTAAGCTTACAAACTACTTATGAACTAGCTAAGACTAAGGACGGCACAAATATCCATGCCCGAGGGGGCATTCGAACCCCCGACCGTAGTGGCCGTGCAGACCGTGACTAGAGCGCCTCAGTCCCCTCGGCCACCGCGGCCGGCAAATCATATTTCTTTGAATTACTGTCGCTAATGCAAGTTGATATTACCGGGAAGGATTCGCGGATGAGAAAGTGTATCTCACCTGAAGAAAAGCTTGTAATCACTTTGAGGTGAGTAAACCAACAAATCGTATTGTAAGTCATTAACTTTTTGCTGTAGTAAATATTAATTACCGCGGAAATCTGCAGTTCACGCGACATACTGACGTACACACTGCACGAATAAAACAGTGCTCGACTGGCGATAACTGCCGTAGCGTGAAGAAAACAGTGACTGTTGCCACCGGTGACGTAGCCGACTGCGCTGCTGGATGCTCAGCCTGGCTGCCCAGTGTGATGGCAGCAGCGCGACTGGCGGCGCAGTCTGGCTGCCAAGTGTAATAAGGCCTTTAATATAATGGCTTTAAGCCAGAAATATGAAAACACACACACAGGAACCTCCGGCGAGAACGGCCGCCCAGTCCGTAGCTTGACGCCTTAGACCACGCGGCCATTTCCTTTCTCCTAAGATCGTGCACACTGTCTAACTGCTTACTGTTCAAAGACTATTTCAATATTCCTCGCCTCCGGCTGCGTAAAGATAGTCGTATAACAAGTAACGTAGTATATCTGACACGTTACACGCGTCCACCAAAGCAGTGGAACTAACTCTACGTGATCATAGTAATCAATATCGAATTAATTCTACTTTCATTTTATAATACACCCGAGACTGATGGATGGTTTTTTATTTGGCTAATGTCTGAGGAATGTTTAATTTCAGCCGGCGTCACGCTATGGACTGGGTGAGCGTTTTCGCTAGAGATTCGAGTCCTCCAAAAATGTTCAAATGTTTGTATAGTCTATGGGACTTAACAACGGGGTCATCAGTCCCTAAGCCGGCCGCGGTGGCCGAGGAGACTGAGGCGCTTCAGTCACGGTCTGCACGGCCACTACGGTCGGGGGTTCGAATCCCCCCTCGGGCATGGATATTTGTGCCGTCCTTAGTTGTAGGTAGTTCATAAGTAGTTGGTAAGTTTAGGGACTGATGACCCCGTAGTTAAGTCCCTTAAGCTTAACAAACATTTGAACATTTGAACATCAGTCCCTAAACTTACAAACTAGTTATGAACTACTTACGAACTAGGACGGCACAAATATCCATACTCGAGGGGGGATTCGAACCGCCGACCGTAGTGGTCGTGTAGACCGTGACTGGAGCGCCTCAGTCTCCTCGGCCACCGCGACCGGCTCGAGTCCTCCCTCAGACATGTGTGTGTAAATTATTTTAAGTAATTTGTAAGTCTATGGACTGATGACCATAGCCGTTTGGTCCAATAGGTTTACAAACATGAAATAAATCGCAATTGCGATCAGTTACGGCTTCACTGTACTTGGTTTAGATGGCATACCAAAGTGTAGCGAATATAAATTTGTGACCGGTTGGGATTCGAACACGGGATCTCCTACTTATTAGGCAAACGCGTTGGTCACTCCGCCACTGAGGACACAGTGATCAGCACGACTGCAGAGGACTCTTCCCTGCACGTCTCCCGCCACACACAAATCTCCATTCGCCACAATGTCTCTTTCCTATACTACAGCCTATTGTTCTGTTCGGCCGGGCACAAATTTTCATTCGCTACACTTTGGTATTCTATCAAAACCTAGTACAGTGAAGCCATAACTGATCGCAATTGCGATTTATTTCATACTTTGAACGCTGTAACGTCGTCAAAAATATAGAATTGTATTCAAGCCTAGGCTGGGCTCCTGACGACAATAAATTGTGTCTCGATACCTCGTGGTCTGTTCTCCCTGAAGCGGGAATACAGTATTGTGGCTGCGAACATTACAGAACAAATAGGCTGTGGTAACAGGAAAGAGACAGTGTGGCGAATGGAGATTTGCGTGTGGCGGGAGACGTGCAGGGAAGAGTCCTCTGCAGTCGGGCTGGTCACTCTGTCCTCGGTGGCGGAGTGGTCAAAGCGTCTGCCTACTAAGCAAGAGAGCCCGGGTTCAAATCCCGGCCCGGCACAAAATTTCATTCTCTACACTTTGGTATTCCATCCAAACCTAGTAAAACAATTTTTAGTTATCAGTTTGTAAAATATAGCAAATGTTACCATTTCAGTGCTATTTCGCAATGTAACAACCCCCAACTTCCTCTCCTCCCCCCTCCCTGCTTTTAACGATAATATTCAAGCTTAGAACCACACATATAACATCAGCCTTTTTATAAACTTTTATTTATTAATAAACTAGCTAAACCCGATAACACTTCGCTGTGGCTCATGCGGCGGTACGACCTCATCTTGCGTGGGACTAAATACCAATTTTTTTATGTGCCGTGTCAGACTTCAGGATCCGAAAGTGGTCCGCTCGTCAACAAGAAAAAAATCCAATTAATATAATCTTTCTGTATTGTGAAATTTCAATGACAGATCCTTGCGCAGATAGAAGAAGCATATGATTCTAGGTTTGTACTTCTTTAAACTGTCACTTGGAAATAAATGTTTTAAAGTTCCCTTAAAGATCGAACTGTCAAACAGAAGTTCGTAATTGTTCTGGTTGCTATAGACACAGATATTACAAGTCCTGTTCACTGGTGATCGATTGCTATATAAGATCGATTTATTAAAATACTAAAAAATTGATAAAAGCCTTCTTGATTTATTTGTCAAACAAAATAACTTTCCGAATATGTTTTCTTTCAAATTGTAAAATAGTTTGACAGTAAATAATTCTTCAGTTCCTGTAAATGAATATATTTATTGTAAAATTTCTATAAATATGAAAATAATTATCGTTGACACTTGCTTAACTTTCGAGACACAATTAAATTTATTGCTCCTACAATACAGATCATGACTCAACGACAGTTACATAGAGACTGATTTTATGGTCTTTTTGATTTGCCACGAAAGTTTCTTTAATAGTGTCAGTATCCGCGACGATAACCGCAGAGACCTGCATCTTCTTGCCTCGTGGCCGTCGACCCGCAACTTGAAGTAACCACATGTTTATTACTTGAGCTCGGCGTCGAAGATGTTGCTCTCGTAAGTTTAATCGCCGTCACAGCACATGAAACACAAGAAACATACAAAACTCTTTTAAAAATCACATAACATAAAACATTTATATAAAAATCATTTAAAAACATAAAATATAAACATAATATTCTGCGAAACTGAGCTTACATAAGATAGTAGTGGAGACAATAATCCGTCCCACTACACTCACTCACATATGAAATAAATTGAAAAGGAAATCCTGTAATTCATGTGAATATAGAATCTCCGAGAGAATACTTTAATCGAATCAATATCGTTCGTTGGGCTACTGTGGCTATGGGAAACGAAAGTTATAAAAAATTTAGTTTCGGAGATACTCATTATTTTAGATCCATTAGATAGATTACATTTTTGTCGTTAGTTTTCTCCGCAAACATACAGATCAGTTTGCCGACTCTGGACTATATAACGTATAATTCACCTTAGCAAAAAGCTATTGTTTTCTACATTCTTTCAATTTATTTTCCATCCGCTATGTCTATCTCCTGCTTCCCCGCTAACCTCTTCATCCTCCTTCTGTCTAATCCCCAGCCTTGGTTTCTCACCCCCTTTCCTTCCATCCATCTTCCATCTCCTCCTCCATCTATCTCTATGCCCGTATCGTCTTTCGCTCGTAATACCTATATACAATGAAGAAATTAAAAATTAGGGAATTGCTTCAAAATACGTGTTATCTGCTGACATAAAATTAAATGAAATAACGACGCCCATAAACAACGTTTTATTCAGAATTCGTTTCTATGGTGTTTTGATTTCCACTTACTGAAAATTAACCATTAAACATGAACGTACCTAAAATATGTTTCCATGAAAAGTTGCATTTTTACCGTAGAACCTGACCAGTATGCAAGGCAGAAGTTGGTATCACTTTAATTTTCGACGTTCACTTATTTTGCAGTTGGAGAATTTAGAGCGTGAGCGGAGCTGTAGCTATGAAAACATCTGCTTCCTTTTGCCTCCCTTAATGGCTACGTATACACATGATTTTCGTTTTGCACGCATCTATGGCAAAGCGCCTTTTGAATTATGTAAGTTTCATTGGCCTAGTATAGTTATAATCCAAAATCAATACGTCATTTTTCATGTTGATGTATTTGTATAATGATCCCGTAAAATTTCACTTGCTGCAGCGGCTGATGTCAAAATCTTTTGACTGCTCTTTGAAAACTCAGTTACATACAATGAGGCTAATAATCTTCCGTGTTTATGAAATAGTACATTAGCACCGAATGTTGCAGCTGCCGTAAGTAAAATTAAACCTTCATTCTAAGTAATTTTACAATGGTAAACGTCCATATTTTGTCGGCATGGATTTAGAACTGCACATTGATGGTAAAATTTCACGACGCTTCTCGCCGGGCTCCAATGCTTATGTTGGCAACAGATGAACAGTGAAGTGTAGAGTAGAACTGCATTAATATTTTTCACGAGCTACAGAGTAGATGTTATTGCTGCTCTTTTCACTCGCAGCAAAATTAATACTATACCTACTTCTATGGTTGACAGGTTCTTGTATGTACCCTTGTCCGTTCAGAATTTTTTTTTTCGTTTTAATTGAAGTTGTCACAAAAAAAAAAAAAAAAAAAAAAAAAAAAAAAAAAAAAAAAAAAAAAAAACATTTATTGGTCATCTGAGTTGCCGTTATTACCATTGGTGCCAACGTAACCACTGAAGTTGTCACAAAAAAAAAAAAAAAAAAAAAAAAAAAAACATTTATTGGTCATCTGAGTTGCCGTTATTACCATTGGTGCCAACGTAACCACTGTAGCCCGGTGATAAGCGTCGTACTATTTAACCCATTCGATATATATCGCTAGAGGTCCGGCTACTTGAATTGCAAACATTATTAGAAAGCATCTGGTTCCCGAGCGTTATTCGGGAATGTTGTATTCTGTAACGTAGTGGTAAATCGGAGGGGATTCTTATCAGATTAAATATTTTGAAATCTTACCTACATAGGAATTGCAGTAATGAATATTAATTGGAGGCCAAAAATATGCACAAGTGTAATGGAATTCGTATTTGGATATGTCAGTTGAGATGCAAAGATTGATTACGAATATACACACCCTATGATTTCCTTGTTGTAACCATAAATATACACACGCATGAGTTCCTTGTTCTAACCGAAGATAATCGTTAGCGTCGTTTATGAGATACATTAAATTAGCGTATGCACATATATTTATTTATTTGAATCATGCGCTTTTGCAGGAATGATACCATTACTTTTGTTAAACGTAATAAAAAGAGCCGTTCCTGAGATACGCGAAATTTCAATTACACATAGTGACACATTGCGATTGCCTGGATGAGAAATACGGAACAAAATAAAGTATACCTTTCAAAGATGTTTATTTTGAAATACTTGTGGGTATACAATATTGTGCTGAAGTCGGCAGCGATCGCCAAATGAACCCAATCACGTACAATGAGTGGCACATTCTTTGTTGTTGACCATGAAGTAAATAAATGAGGTTAACAAAACCGTTGAAGCTCTTTGGAAATCACATAGAATGAATCGTTTTGTTGACCATAATGCAGTTCCTGTTCGGCATAATTCGGGATGGGGATACCACCCGTCAGCTTTGATCAATGACGTCATTATTCAGAGGCGTTATATGCGTGGCTATCACACGTATACCAAAGAAGTTGATATATGCTCTTAGGAACAAAGACAACATGGAGGTAAATGAAAGACATAAATTAATGTATGTATGTGGTTCGGAACATTTGAGTATTGATGAAACCAAAGATATATAAATATCTTTGGAAATAACGTAATTTTATAAGCTAACATTACATACGCGATATATACAATGAATTTATTGTAGATATTCATATGATGAAATTGCGGAAAATAAATATCACACGGAAAAAAATTAAATCACTGTATCGAGTATATCGCAATAAAATCGGTGTTATGGACATGGACATAATAAAAAAACACGAAAAACAAAATCATGCACACATTTAAACACACTATACATTGCGGATGATGAAGAAAATGACAGTAACGGGACTAGCGCGGGAATATGGGGGTTTTGGGCGGGGACATTCTAATAGGTAAACTGACGATATAAATAAACTAATACCAAGAGAATATAAATTACAAAAAATGGTTAAGATAAAAATAACGCTGTAACAGCGTAAAAATCGATTAAAAGGATATCGGATAATCAAAAAGATCTATATACCTGAATTACAGGCAGGGGTACCACTACCGAAAATAAAAAAAATAAAAAATTGTATCGAAAACTCGATTTGACCTATATAGCTCACTTACAGGCAGGGATACCACTGCGAAAAAGTAAAGGAAAATGCCAAGTAAAATGGTATCGTGAACTCAAAATGACCTATATAGCTCAATTGGAGAAGAGGATACCAATTGTAAAATGATATCGTGAAGTCTAGTTGACCTATATAGCTCAATTGGAGAAGAGGATACCAGTTGTAAAATGGTATCGTGAACTCTAATTGACCTATATAGCTCAATTGGAGAAGAGGATACCAGTTGTAGTTTATTTAGTTACTTAAATTGTTTCATGGAAATTGATGTTTTTTAAAATCAAATAATAATAATTGACGGGATAGATAATATGTGATCGTTAACGGACACTCGAATTGACCTATATAGCTCACTTACAGACAGGGATACCACTGCGAAAAAGTAAAGAAAAATGCCAAGTAAAATAGTATCGTGAACTCGAATTGACCTATATAGCTGAATTGGAGAAGAGGATACCAGTTGTAGTTTATTTAGTTATTTAAATTGTTTCATAGAAATCGATGTTTTTTAAAAACAAATAATAATAATTGACGCGATAGATAATATGTGATCGGTATCGGACATTCGAATTGACCTATATAGCTCACTTACAGGCAGGGAAACCAGTATGAAAAAGTAAAGGAAAATGCCAAGTAAAATAGTATCGTGAACTCGAATTGACCTATATAGCTCAACTGGAGAAGAGGATACCAGTTGTAGTTTATTTAGTTACTTAAATTGTTTCATGGAAATTGATGTTTTTTAAAAACAAATAATAATAATTGACGCGATAGATAATATGTGATCGGTATCGGACATTCGAATTGACCTATATTGCTCACTTACAGGCAGGGAAACCAGTATGAAAAAGTAAAGGAAAATGCCAAGTAAAATAGTATCGTGAACTCGAATTGACCTATATAGCTCAACTGGAGAAGAGGATACCAGTTGTAGTTTATTTAGTTACTTAAATTGTTTCATGGAAATTGATGTTTTTTAAAATCAAATAATAATAATTGACGGGATAGATAATATGTGATCGTTAACGGACACTCGAATTGACCTATATAGCTCACTTACAGACAGGGATACCACTGCGAAAAAGTAAAGAAAAATGCCAAGTAAAATAGTATCGTGAACTCGAATTGACCTATATAGCTGAATTGGAGAAGAGGATACCAGTAGTAGTTTATTTAGTTATTTAAATTGTTTCATAGAAATCGATGATTTTTTAAATCAAATAATAATAATTGACGGGATAGATAATATGAGAACGGTATCGTACATTCTAATTGACCTATATAGCTCACGGCAAAAATACACTAAGTGCACTCTTAAAGGTTAGTATCACAATTAATAAGAGCATTATACTCTGCATACCACTTCATTGTGTCTTTTTACGAAATTATCTCTTTCTGTGTGAAGGCTGGCTGTCAAGTAAAGCCGAAAAATATGTAACATCGATGTGACACTGTATCTGTATCTACTACTCTATAAATTAAACTGGCTTGCTGTACACTCTTCGGTAAAATTTTACGACACTTCTCGCCAGGCTCCAATGCTTATGTTGGCAACAGATGAACAATGACGTGTAGAATTGCGTTAATATTTTTCACGAGCAACATAGTAAATGTTATTGCTGCTCGTTTCACTCGCAGCAAATTCAATACTGCACCTGCTCTATGGTCGACAGTTTCTTGTATGTACCCTTGTCCGTTCAGAAAATAATAATGTTCGTTTTAATTGCAGTTGTCACGAAAAAACATTTATTGATCATCTGAGTTGCCATCAAGACCTTTGCTGCCAACATAACCACTGCAGCCCGGCGAGAAGCGTTGTACAATTTAACCCTCGTGTAACACTGCCCTCGGAAAACCTTAAATTTGATACATTTTCAACCGCTTCCAAAAACGCGTTTGTTTAAATACGATATGAAATCTTTATGTTTCAGTTCATTAAAAAAATAAACTATCTCACAGCATGCATACATATCTATATTTTACTGCAATCATAGGATTGCCCAGATTAATGTTCGGGCAGTCGTATTTGCATGTTACCGCGGCGGGAAAATGTAGTATTGAATGACTACTATTCGCTGATTAATGTTATTACATTGTGTTGTGGTTGGCTGGCTACATCACGTGTCCTGTGCTCAGCGTAACAAAGGAACATAGCGTAGCGTAACCTTTTATTTGAGGTACTGTACCGAAATTGACGGATTTCGTATTTAATCTTACTTAGTACGAAAATTTAGAGGGAAAATGAAACATCGCTTTAAAGATATTTCCAAAACACGCATTTTAAGACGAAGTATGCTGAGGAAAAGTACTTAGAAGTGACATTTACATACAGTAAAATTTATCCGAAGAAATTAAATTAATAACAAATTTCCAAAGATGTTATTTACTTATATTCGAAACATCAGCGACACAATGACGTCATGCAGCACAACACGGCTACGTCACGGTCAAAGCCGACGAGTGGTATCCCCTGCTCGAATTGACAATCCTGTTCTGTCGTCAATACGTTCTTGTACGAACCACTGTCGATAAATCAATTATCCTTGTAAACAAAACTTTTCGTTGCCAACATCACAACTGCATGTTGCTGACACTGTAAGTCAAATTAATCCGAGCAGCCAATAACACAAACGGAGGGAAACTTTCTTTTGTGTTTACCATTTAACACATAATTAAGTCTGTACTTCCTCTGATTGACAGGTTCTTGTATGTACTTTTGTCCTGAGAGTGAATTAATTCTCCTCATGAAACGAACATTCCGTTGCCAACATTAGTAAGCTATGCTCTAAAGGTGAGGAAATTATATATGTTTATCCATATCCCTTTCGTTTGTGTTATCCAGTATCATCAATGAGTCTTTGCACGGTGGGGGGCTATTATTTGGCACTCAAGAAATCGATGTTTATCTCACATTAATTTGTTGAGTAGCGGGGTCGCCCTCCCAGTCGTCAGACCTAGTGATCAACTTTGTAAACGACTCAGCTGCGTTCCGCTTCGTAATAATCAGTGTATAACAGTAGAAACTCCATAGACCACCTTCGAGAGAGATCACAACAGCTTGTAACGCGTAATATCTATATATAAAAGACAATATTCCAAGTGACTGATTAAATGAATGACTCATAATCGCCCAGCCAAAACCATTGATGATAAAAAATTGAATTTTGCAGAGGGTGTTCATCTTACACCGTTGACGTCGTTTACCAAGCGATTTTTCGATATTCCGTTCTTAAGGGGGTGAAGTAGGGGATGAAACGTGTTTTTGAAAATACGCTGTTATCAAGTCAATTTTGAAGCTAGACCTACACAAATTGGTGTATGGATTCTTGAGAATAAAAAAAGGCGTCTTTCAGCTTTTTTTTTTTTTATTTTTTTTTTATTTTTTCTTTTTTTTTTCTTTTTTTTGAAACCAGCCATTAAGGGTATGAAATATGGGATGAAAAGATTGTTGAAAAATGCTGATATTAAGCCAGTTTTGAAGATTGAACTGCAAAAGTTGGTATTTGGAGTCTTGGTTACAATTTAAAAGGTACGTGTGTATCCCCCTCCCCCTACTCGTCATTGCCTATCCTTCCTGTATCTCGTCTTAGAATAACTTAGAACCATGTTTAGTATTATGTTCAAAATCTTATATCTGCGAAAGTTCTTGACCGAATGCTTTGAAATATTGCAACAAAGTACTACTGAAATCGCGCATGTTTTTTACATACCTATTTTCTAAATATATGACATATATGAATTTATATAAATTTTACAATGTGAGAAAGCTGTTACCAAAAATCGCAAAAGTAAGTTCCTGTATATTGGGTTTATTGTTTGCATGACTGTGGCAGGCATGGAATGTTTGTGAAGCATCAGCGTGGACAGTGTGCATCCATTTGTTCAAAGAGCGTTTAACACTATAGTAACTATTTAAAAGTAAATAAACGACACATTTTTCGGAACAGGAGAAATTAGTCTTTCAGATGGAAGCAATTTTTTTTTCAGTCATTTTCACGTCCAGGTCCTAGTCTGAGATCTGGTATAAGAAATATATAGCCTCATACGTTATTTAATTTTAATGACGTATATATGGTAGATAATTTATAGATTGATATATCGCTAATAGGTTGCCTAGCTAAATCTGGTGCCGATGATGTTAAACAATAAAATGTGTCATTAAATTTTTCGATCAACTCCCCCAACTGTTATTTATGAAAGTCGCACATCAACTGAAAGAATATGCCTCACTTAACTGAAAAAATAAAGGTTGCCTACTTTCACATGTTGCCATTTATAGAGTTGCCTAGTATGAAGAGGTAAGTAAGTGTAGTTAATATACATTTCTAATGATAGGTTATTTTATTCCAAATCCAACTGTAATAGTTTGCCTTTTCAAAAAGTTTGCTAAATCCTAAATCCATGGTTGCCTAGATTTAACCCCTCAGTGGGCGCGCCCCGACATACGCACCGCAAATTTTAGTTTATTGAGCGTCCACTAAGCCTGCTTTAGTGAAATCTAGTACACAGTCTTCATCAAAGAGAGAGTGAGTGTCACGCAGTTTGAAATCAGACCTGTCCATTGTTTAGTAGCAAAAAAATTATTAAATAAGTTCAGCCTTTGCGGTGTGTTCTCTTGAAAGGTATCTGCTATGATGTAAATATTAACGATATCAATTTTTTTCGCACACACATTCATTTATCAGTGACAATACATAATTATGAAATAATTTCTATCTTTAAAATGCATGTATTTCAACCGGAGATTTTTTCAATCTTGTCAGTGCGGATGAAATAATGGTAAAACTAAATAAAATATCAGATAATGATATAAATATTTTATATTAATACATAAATTTTTATTAAATAACAAAATACAAAATTTAAACATAAACGTATTCGCATTCTGACTCGTCAGATGTTGTGGTTGCCACTGCTCATAGTTTCCAGCTTCTGTGTATTCGTTGTGCTGTGACAGATCAAGTTGCTGTTGCACTGAAAACTATTGTTGCGCTGATTGCTGCATTGAATATTTGTCGATTTGTAAGTTATGGGCAGGCTGGCTGGCAGTGTGATTCACAGGAATATTATTGTCGTACACAATAGTCGGGTCAGCGTACCATGCTGCAGCCTGCAATACCGGCCGGTATCACTTGACAGTATCTACTCTGGGTGTATCCCCCGTATTCTGTTGGGTATCTCAGTTATTATTACCGTTAAAAACAAGTAGAAGCACTCAGATAGTCGGAAACGCACACTGTTTACACTCGCTAGCACCGAGACGGAGGGAAGTAGTTCGGCTGACGACCGCCGCGACTGTGTAGAAAAGTTATCATCTTAAATCTAGGCAACCATAGATTTAGCACACTTTATGATAAGGCAACCAATTACAGTTGGATTTGGAATAAAATAACCTTTCTTTTGAAATATAATTCGATTAAATAACGTATGAGGGTATATTAATTACGCTTACTTGCCTCGTCATAGTAGGCAACCCTATAGTTGGCAACAGGTGTAAATAGGCAACCTTTATTTTTTCGGTTCATTGGGATTTATTCTCTCAGTTGATGCTTGACTTTCATAAATAACAGATAGGGGAAGTTGATCGAAAAAATTAAATGACACATTTTATTGTTTAACATCATCGGCGCCAGATTTAGCTAGGCAACCTATTACCGATAAATCAATCTACCTATTATCTACCATATATACTTGATCAAAATTAAATAACAGATGAGGGTATATTCAGGGTGTTACAAAAAGGTACTACCAGACTTTCAGGAAACATTCCTCACACACAAAGTAAGATTATATGTTATGTGGACATGTGTCCAGAACTGCTTCATTTCCATGTTAGAGCTCATTTTAGTATTTCTCTTTAAATGTAAATTGAAATAATTCGTGCAGACAATTGTAAAATATCCAAATGTTTCGTTAGTATGTACTGTACTTCCTCGATTCGCCGCCAGTTGGCCCAATTGAAGGAAAGTAATGTCAACTTCAGTGCTTGTGTTGACGTGCGACTCATTGCTCTACAGTACTAGCATCAAGTACATCAGTACGTAGCATAAACTGGTTAGTGTTCATCAGGAACGTGGTTTTGCAGTCAGTTCAATGTTTACAAATACGGAGTTGGCAGATGCCCATTTGATGTATGGATTAGCACAGGCAATAGCCGTGGCGCAGTACGTTTGTATCGAGATAGATTTCCAGAACGAAGGTGTCCCGACAGGAAGACGTTCGAAGCAATTAATCGGCGTCTTAGGTAGCACGGAACATTCCAGCCTATGACTCGCGACTGGGGAAGACCTAGAACGACGAGGACACCTGCAATGGACGAGGCAATTCTTCGTGCAGTTGACGATAACCTAGCCCATTCTCCAGGGCTGCATCAGCGCATCAGGGATTCCATCATGCGACGGATTGCCGCACAGATTACAAAATGGCAGATATCGAAATAATTGACAGAGGGATAGAAAAACAATTAAAATCGCTCAAAAGAGGAAAGTCCGCAGGACCTGATGGGATACCAGTTCGGTTTTACACAGAGTACGCAAAGGAACTGGCCCCCCTTCTCGCAGTGGTGTATCGTAGGTCTCTAGAAGAGCATGGCGTTCCGAAAGATGGGAAAATGGCGCAGGTCATCCCCGTTTTCAAGAAGGGTCCTGGAACAGATGTGCAGAACTGTAGGCCTATACCTCTAACGTCGGTCAGTTGTAGAATTTTGGAACATGTATTACGTTCGAATATAATGACATTTCTCGAGACTAGGAATCTGTTCTGTAGGAATCAACATGGCTTTCGAAAAAGGCGTTCGTGTGAAACCCAGCTCGCGCTATTCGTCTACGAGACTCAGAGGGCCATAGACACGGGTTCTCTGGTAGATGCTGTGTTTCTCGACTTCCGCAAGGCGTTTGATACAGTTCCCCATAAACGTTTAATGAACGAAGTAAGAGCATATGGTCTATCAGACCAAGTGTGTGATTAGATTGAGGAATTCCTAGATAACAGAAAGCAGCAGGTCATTCTCAATGGAGAGAAGTCTTCCGAAGTAGGAGTTATGTCACGTGAGCCAAGGTGAGTGTCGTGGGTCCGTTGCTGTTTCACTGAGGCTTCTTGCGTATGATGCGGTAGTATATAGAGAGGTTGTAACAATGGAAAATTGTATTGAAATGCAGGAGGATCTGCATCAAATTGACGCATGGTGCAGTGAATGGCAATTAAAGCTCAATGTAGACAAGTGTAATGTGCTGCGAATACACAGAAAGAAAGATCCTTTATCATTTAGCTACACTATAGCCGGTCAGCAACTGGAAGCAGTTAATTCCATAAATTATCTGGGAGTAGTCATTAGGAGAGATTTAAAATGGAACGACCATATAAAATCAATCGTCGGTAAAGCAGATGGCAGACTTAGATTCATTAGGAGAATTCTAAGGAAATGCAGTCCGAAAACAAAGGAAGTAGGTTACAATACACTTGTTCACCCACAGCTTGAATGCTGCTCGCCGGTGAGGGATCTGTATCAGGCGGGGTTGACAGAGGAAGTGGAGAAGATCCAACGGAGAGCAGCGCGCTTCGTTACAGGATCATTTGGTAATCGTGAAAACGTTACGGAGATGATCGCTAAACTCCAGTGGAAGACTGCAGGAGAGACGCTCTGTCGCTCGGTACGGGCTTTTGTCGAAGTTTCGAGAACTTACCTTTACTGAGGAGTCTAGCAGTATATTGCTCCCTCCTACGTATCTCGCGAAGAGATCCTGAGGATAAGATCAGAGAGATTAGAGCTCACACAGAGGCATCCTTCTTTCCGCGAACAATACGTGACTGGAACAGGAGGGAAAATCGATAGTGGTTCTCAAGGTACCCTCCGCCACACACCGTCGGGTGGCTTGCGGAGTACGATTGTAGATGTAGATGTAGAGGGTGGACGCATGTATCCTCGCTAACGGAGGACATTTTGAACATTTCCTGTAACAAAACATTTGAAGTCGCGCTGGTACGTTCTGTTGCTGTGTGTTTCCATTCCATGAGTAATGTGATTTGGAGAGATGGAATAAAATGAGCTCTAACATGGAAATTAAGCGTTTCCGGACACATGTCCACATAACATATTACCTTTCTTTGTGTGTGATGAATGTTTCCTGAAAGTTTGGCCGTACCTTTTTTGTAACACCCTGTATATCTTAGACTATCCTCTTAACCCTAGTATGCATACACTGGGTCCAATGGACCCGGGAACAATTTTAATTTTTAATTTCTGTATTAAGGACTTGAAATTGAGTCCCAACCGTTCAGGTATGCTCTCTGGTAGTTTCAGTAATACATTACAGATACTACTAGAAATGTGTGTCATTAGTTTAAGTGCCACTTTAATTTTCTTCTTTATACTACACATTTACAAAACCTGGGTGCGATGGACCCCCTGGTTTATGTTAAAATGTCGTTAAATTAGGTTGGGTTGTAATCAATTACATTTTGTTGGAATACCGAGAATACGTTACTGCCACACATATGCATTGTTGTGATCGCAGGAAACGTATTGTTATAACTTGGCAAGTTCAACTGTCAGACAGCATACTTCTGTGTTGTGTAAGAAGCAAAATATCGCAGTGGGTGGTTATTAGTGTGTGACACTGTACAGAAAGACTAAAAGTTTGCTACACAGCAGTATTGTTTGACATTCTATACTCATTCGGAAGATGTTCAAAAATGTTCAAATGTTTGTAAAGTCTATGGGACTGAACTACGGGGTCATCAGTCCCTAAACTTACAAACTACTTATGAACTAGGACGGTACAAATATCCATGCCCGAGGGGGGATTCGAACCCCCGACCGTAGTGGTCGTGCAGACCGTGACTGGAGCGCCTTAGTCCCCTCGGCCACCGCGGCCGGCCATTCGGAAGAAAGATAAGGGTTATTGGTAACACTAAAAAATAACATGAATAGCCGATATATTTATACACTCCATAGGAGAAGAGGGTACTGATGTTATTTATTCATATTATTATTTTTCAGACAATGTAAGGCTCTGCATCTAAAAAAAGGAGCAGGAAAGAGAATAGCATACGTTTTTCAAGCCCAAGTTTTGAATCAGTTCTTACTCAATGGGTAGCTGAAGATGACGATTTCCTTTCAGATATAATTTCTGTTTAGGCTAGGTTACAAACTGATAAGCTACCTGCTATATCCCACACATGGAAAATATTTATAGGACAGTGCAGGAAAGTAATGATACCTAAAATGAATGTTGCCGTGGATGAACAACTAGTTCCATTTGGAGGCCAAATAAGCCTGCAAGGTATGGAATGTAAATAATCTGGATGTGCGAAGCTGAAACTGGTTATGCCATTGATGGAACTGTGTATACAGGAAGAGAACCACGTGAGCCACCCCAGAAAAATTTGGGTCTTTCGACAGTGAAGACTCTTACAAGCCGTATTGCTGGTACAGCTAGAAATTTTACTGTAGATAATTATTTTAGAAGTTTAGCAGAACATCTCTTGAGTAAGAACCTAATTATTGTGGGAACAATGAGGATGAATAAAAGAGAAATTCAGGGTTAAAATTATACTAATTATACATTTTAAAAACCAGTAAAATCATTAAAATAGCCGCAGCTTTCTTATATTATACTCATGAGCCTTCAAATAAAAATATTCGTGCATGATAATATCCACAAAACACTTATTTTCATTTAAAATCTCATATTAGACGTAACGGGTCCATTGGACCCAGGGTATGTAAATGTTCAAAAAATATAGGTCATGCATAGTAGGGTTAACTGGTCGGTTTTTCGCATCCCTACGCCCCGCGCTGCGTCACCCAGAGACGCCACGGCAGCGGAGTTTCCGTGAAACGGGCACACAGCACACAGCGCCGCGGTTTCGCAAGGCTATCCGTTTCAGCGGCGCGCCTGGCGCTGCGCGGGGCGCGTTTGCGCAACCCTCAGGACTGGCGCCGTGTTTGTAACTCGGTAACCGTGTAGCGGACCGCCGACACACCCGCGCGCGCGGCTCGGGTTATGTGTAACCGCCCGATCTCATTGCAGGCGGCGTCTGTGTGCATATCTTCTGTCTACGGCAGTGGTTGCCCAACTGTGGCAACACAAACAAATCCGTATTTTGAAAGACCACCATTAATCGTAAAATTAACTCTAGCTGAGGGGTACCTGTTATAAGCTTACTTTAAACATATAATTCTGGCCGTAAAAAACCACCAAAGGTAGGCTATATTAATACATAATGAAAATTAAATTATTATTCTGTAACTGATGAATTTTTTTTATGTTACATTACATTTATATTATCACAAAATAATATAGGCTAGTCTTTTAGTGATTTTGTTTGAAAAGTTCGTAATTGAAGGTAATTAATTACATGCTTGAATATCGACAATTTACTATTTCTTGATTCTCAGGGCTCGTGGGTAGGCCAATTATAAATGAATTCTTCACTAATAAATAAAAAGACTTCTTTCTTGAAAGAAAAACTTCACTTTTACAAAACGAAACTCTTACAAGATTGACTTGACACTTCAAATAATTGAACAAGACTGACTAATTCCACTCTTATGTCTAAAACATAAGAAACATCACTGTTCTTTGTTCTCTAAGATTAATTTTATATATCTCACTTTATGAATTATCTGTGCTCTAACAACTGATAGTAAATATATTGTAAATTAATCAGTTAACTAATTAATTATGATTTTTCTTTTAAATTCAAGTAAAAAATTCCTCTCCCCTACTCTCCTTCTTACTCAAATATCTCCTGTCTCGTGTATCATCACAAAGGATTCGCGTGAAAACTAACTGCTTCCTGCAACAGAATCTTGTTCCCTGGCCCCAGAATTAAGAACTGACTCAAAATTTACTTTAGCAGCAGGAAGACATAGAGATTATATACAAGCCACCCCGAACTAAACCATTTCATGGAGGTGGCTGTGAGAACATTTGTTCTCAGCACTGGTGAAAAACAACATTAAATAAAACGGGAAATATACAAAAGTACGATGCAGAGGTGTTGTGCGCGGCTATTTTTTATCTTCAATAGCTGACAGAGCTGCCTACGCATGGCGGCCATAAAATTTGAGCCTTGGTCCGAAATAACAGCCTCTGGAACTCCAAATTTAAGTACCCAGTTATTTACGGGTGCTTGTGCAATCGTACTGGCTTGCTGGTCTGGAAGACTCACCATTGCTAGGTAACGAGAAAAATCTATATCTATAAATGTGAATGTCTGTCTGTTCGGTGTACGTTTATCACGTCTGAACCACAAGACAAAAGAGCTAAAAATTGTACAGTTACTAATGTCTACCCGGGGAAGGCTTTAGACACGGTTTTATGGCGTTCGAATAGCTATTTATCTATAACTATCTACCTATCTATGTGAATGTCTGTTCGGTGTACGCTTATCACGTCCGAACGACAAGACCCAGAGACTTAAATATTTGTACAGTTACTAATTTATAGCTCAGGAAGGTTTTAGGCACGGTTTTATAGCGATCTGCTAGATATTTAGTAATTTGAAGAATATAACGCGAAATGCAGAAGAATAATTACTCTTTGAAAATTATATTTACTCTTTGAACATGGTTTTATTGGTTGAATTGTTCATTGAGGGTTGATAATGATAAAATGGTGGAGTATATTAGGATGGAAAGTTATCGATGTATATAAAATTCTACGTGTGTGTGTATTAATATTTCGCTCTGCAGCGAAAACTACAGATCGCAAACGAATGGTCAGTGTGTGTAATTGTTGTCCGAAGTGTCCCGTTGTACACTATAGCAGTTCCATGCCGATAGCTATAAGAGGGTGGAAGATATGGTGGTTGAAAGTCGTCAAATTATAAAACAATTTGGACTGAAGCCCAGTGATGACGTTTGTGACTCTATAACAAGGAGGTTACATACAGCGATAGGTGATGCCACAGACCATATCTTCGGTCTATGCGTTCTACAATGTCTTCAGCTCTTTCTCTGTAAGGATAAACATACGAATAAGGAAATAAGAATAAATAAATAAAGCAGTAAAAAAGAAATCTATTTTAATACATCTCTCTGAAAACATTGCAGGAATCCATTTACAGCCCTCATGTTATTCACATGGTCAATTATACGTCGCTAGCTCAAGGGTGGGCAACCCAAAAAATCTCTGCATTTACGCTCCAAACAATACTACAAATAACGTAGTTTACCAGAATGCCCTAAAATGAAATTAAAATGAATTTGGAAATTACTCTCGCCATACGTGTTGAGATATTGCAACACAGTCTGTAAGGAATAGTGTATGTATTATTTATTATAACTCATTAAGCACTTCACATAATTTTAGCTTTTTATTTGAATATTGATTAAAAATGTTTGTTTCTAAAGAAGGTATTGTATTTCATTTCATCCTTCAAAACCAGTCTCATTGCACACTACTAAAAGATAGCTCATGTATCATAATCAACCAACTCGCGATCGGAACCGCGGGTTTAAGCTAGTGAGCTGTAATCGTCAGGACATACTTGTTAACAGCTGGTGTCTTGTGAAATGGCCCGTAGATATCGACTCCAATTATGAAAAATGGGGTTGAGGCTTTCAGTAATCGTAGTAATGATGCCTTCTGGTGGCTCAAGTCTGCACGCCGTGCGCACTGCACCACATGTAGCTTCCTGTTGTGCCACCAAAACCTTTTTGCCACTCGTCTTTCCGTGGTCCTCTGTCCATCGTGACCGGACAGAACATGATCATGTACCTCCCTTATTACCTCTTGCCTGAGGTTTGCAGCTACCGCTATTCTGGGCACGTCTGCTTTTACGACATAAAACTTCGTCTTCCTTGCAAAACTACTTGTGAGAGGCATACTTCCGACACTCAGGATCTCTTGCCTGTGCTCTCTGCCACTCTTCCGCACTCCTTCCCATTGCCTCTACGAATGCCACTTTCCTACTTAGGCCATCTGCATTCGTATGTTTCTTTCCTGGCTTGTGGACCGCTTGAAAATCCATGACAAAAACAACGACCAGTGGGTTAACCGGCTGGACGGATCCCGTAAGCCAAAGAGCCATTTTAGTACAGCGTGATCCGTCACCACCTTAAATTTCCTTCTGTTTAAGTAGCGTCGAATATATTTAATATCTATCTATATAAAAGCGAAAGGACACTCACTCAGTATTGACTAAACACGAAATCTCGAAAACTACTTCACCTATGAAGCTGATATTTGGCAGGAATGTAGTTTATAGATAGAAAACGTCAGCTAAAAAAGTATGTGATACGTGCCTGGCAGAGCATACTTCTCCTACAGACTCACGAAATCTACAGTTTCATTCGAGCTTCACTAAATTTCACACTCCTGACCTTCAAAACAATAGGAAGTCATCGTCTACCTTAAGTTTCATACGGTGCATGGGGGAGGGTACATTGAAACATAAAAATGGATCCCTAAGTACTTTGGTCGCGCCATTACTTGAGAACGGCTCGACCGATTTTGTTGTTTTCGTTATTCTCAGAACATGGGTTGTATGGAATAAAACAGGAATATTTGAGAACAAAGTGCGTTTTTCAATGTGATCTTGCGTTTCTATTGCATAAAAATCTATAGTTTTGTTCCGATATGATGCAATTTTCCACACTCTGGCTTAAAAACAAGTGGAATGTCACTGTCTGTATAAAATTTCGTTCGGTGCATTGTGGAGGGTACTTAACTCACGGAATTTTACAAAATGCATAGTTTTGCTCCAATCTCTATGAACTTTTGCACACATGACCTTTAAACTAAGAGGAAGATCACTGGGTACATAAATGTTTATATGGTACATGACAGTGGGTATCTTGCAGAAAACTTTGCCGAGAGGGAAAAAGGTGGAAACGAACAGAGAGATGGGAGAGCAAGAGATGGATGCAGAGAGAGGGGGGAAAGGATGTGGACTACGGGAGTGTAGGATAAATAAACACCCGGGCAACGCTGGGTTTGCAGCTAGTTCCGTATATAATGCTGAGCAACTCTTTTTCAGTTGTTGAATAATTCCGCTCTGCCGTCGTCAACTGCCGGGAGGCATAAGCTATCGGATGTTCCGCCCCATCCACATTTTGTGATAACACCACACCCACCGTACGTCCACTCATGTCACACGATAAAATGCATTCTTTACTACAGTCCGGATATGCTAAGACTGGGTTCGTCACGAGTTTTTGTTTGAGTGTCTGGCAAGCCACATCACATTCTGCCGTCCATTGAAACTTGGCCCCCTTCTTTAGCAACTGTGTCAGGGGTCTGCTATCGCAGCAATAATAGCTTGTAAGCCCGACGGAAGATTGCACTTTCTTAATGCGTTCTGGTACTGGAAAACCTGTAGCTGCTGTTTTCAGACGTGAATCTATCTTAACCCCATGTTCACTTGTCATGTGCCCTAAATAAGTAACCTCTTTCAGGGAAATGACATTTTAATGAAATAAATCACAATTTGCGATCTTTCCTACTACCACATCCTATTAGTTCTGTAATGCTCAAAACCACAATACTGTATTCCCGCATCAGGGAGACCATGAGGTATCGAGACACAATTATTGGAGATTTGGGTGTGGTGGGAGACGTGCAGGAAAGAGTCCTCTGCAGTCGGGCTGGTCACTGTGTCCTCGGTGGCGGAGTGGTCAACACGTCTGCCTAGTAAGCAGGAGATTCCGGGTTCGAATCCCGGCCAGGCACAAATTTTCATTCGCCGCACATTGGTATTCCATCTAACATAGTACAGTGAAGCCGTAACAGATCGCAAATTGTGATTTATTTCATTAAAGTGAACGCTGTAACGTCAAAAATTTATGTAATTGAAATTACATTTATCCAAAATTAGCGTTCACCTGGCCTCCCTAAGCATGTGGATCAATCTATGCAACCGAGTTGCATGCTCTTCAATATCCTTAGCGAATATTATTATATCATGTAAAAATAGACATAGCATTCCTGCGTCTTCAATCGTCGCAACTCCCCAACCAGAAATCTTTGGAATGTAGCAGGAACGTGTTTTAATCCAAAGGGCGTTCTCCTGTATTTGCAGTGCCCACTAGGCGAGGAAAATCAAATGTTTGTATAGCTTATGGGACTCAACTACGGGGTCATCAGTCCCTAAACATACAAAGTATTTATGAACTAACTAAGACGGCAGAAATATCCATGCTCGAGGGGGGATTCGAACCCCTGACCGTAGTGGCCGTGCAGACCGTGACTGGAGCGCCTCAGTCCCCTCGGCCACCGCGGCCGGCGACAACTGATGTTTTACCTCCACGACGTCATAAACAGGATTAGTTAGCGGCTCTTTTGTGCCTGTCTTCTTCTACCCCCTCTAATTGATGGTAGCCACTGCACAAATCGGCCGAAGAAAAGTACCGTATTTGGCGGCATATAACACGCACCGGTGTATACGATGCACCCTACTTTTAAGACTTTTTATTAGGAAAACAATAAATCACGCCAAATACGTCTATTGCAACATAATTATAATAAATTTGTTCAAATATCTATGGCAGTGCCTTCAAGTAATGTTCATAAACTTTACACAGTCGAATTTCTTGACAGTTTGCGCTTATTCATACGGATATTTCGCCTATCGCTGTTTACAGTGCGCGCCGACTATGACGCGATGATCGACGAAAGCGTCGTAGGTGTAAGATTGCAATTGCCAACACGAACTTCAGTTGTGCACGTAAATAGGTTAAGACCTTTTAAGGAGACAACTGATGTTCAAATGTTTGTAGAACTTATGGGACTTAACTACGGGGTCATCAGTCTCTAAGCTTACAAACTACTTATGAACTACCTAAGACTAAGAACGGCAGAAATATCCATGCCCGAGGGGGGATTCGAATCCCCGACCGTAGTGGCCATGCAGACTGTGACTGAAGCGCCAGGATTAGTTAGCGGTTCCAAGGAGGAGGCAAGGGGGTCCATTCAATTTACGAGGGATTAGTTAAATTATCTAGGATAAATTACGACATTGACACCTAGGTGGGTCTGCTTACTATTGCTCCGATTAGACATCGCGCCTAGTATCAGTTTGCGCGACGAGTATGGGGTTTTCCTGTTTAAAATGACGAGAATTTATTGAAAACAAAGTTGTATTCCAAATCTATAGGAAACCGACCACAAGTGAATCAGTCATACATGCATCGTCATGCCATCCATGGCAATACAAAATGAGCTTCTTTAAATCAATGATTAACAGAATTTTTTAGATTCCCCTTTTTGAAACTTCCGTTAATAAAGAACTAAATAATCGTGAATACATCGCCGAAATGAATGGTTACAACCCGTCCTTGGTTCGCAAAATGTACAGTAAAAAACGTTCTAAAGATGTACGACAGCTTCACTCGGTAACACCTGACGATGAAGTTAAACGTATCCCCATTCCTTTCATGGGATATTTTTCTTATGACCTGACTAAACTATTTAGTGGCACAAATGTACACATTGTATTTAGTAGCCCTTTGAGCATCCTGCAAATTCTCCTACACAACGAACAAGCCAATAAGGACAGATACCTTTCCTCGGGAGTCTACAAACTACAATGTCCCGATTGCCCAGCTGAATATATAGGACAGATAGGCGGAACCTTTAAAGTGCGTTTTACTGAGCACCTTCTTAAAAAAAAAAAAAAAAAAAAAAAAAAAAAAAAAAAAGGCCAACTCAAAAAACACACTAAAGCATCCGATCATCAACAACCTACCATTGATAACATGCAAATTCTACATATTGCGCAGAAGGAGTGTAAGTTAAATTTACTGGAAGAGTTTGAGATAGCGAAGCGCGCTTACTTTGGACACCCACACCTCCTAAACGATCAATTGGCATGCAAAGATCAAACATTTCTGGATAATATTATGATGTCTCTGTTCAAATAAAATTCCTTTCGTACCAACATAAATTATAAACTTCTGTCCTGCTTAATAACCTCCCTTTCGTTAAATTTGTATTCAGATAGCTAGATTTCACCCGTCCCGTCTTATACATCGGCTTCCTATGTCACTCCCTACCCACATCCCCTTAGTTAGTCTGTACAAGTCGGCGGAGCAGCACACCACGCCCGCCCGCCGCCAGTGAGCGCAATTGTAAACATGGGAGACATCAGAGACCACCGCTTCTATTAAGGTAATCTTAAATCGGTTTTTTGTTTCTCACATCTTTACCGAGTATGTCCCAACCGTAATTCGTTGTTACCCGATCATTTGTAGGGCTACAAGGAAATCAAAAAATTCCAGAAAAATAGAAACACCGCAAAACAACTGGCGGTGTCACACCACGGAGAGTGCATTGTAAGCTTTGTTTACCATTTATACCGTCTTCTTAACACAAAATAAGCGCATGTACCATATACCCGTTTGTAATTCCGGCTTGTAATTTTGTGTAAATTCGGTCACGCAGATAATCTGATGATGCCCTGCTAAAGGGCGAAACGCGTCATTAATTAATAAAACAATTTGCTATCAAGACGGTATTTTACTGAAGGAGAATTTATTGTGGAGCGCAAATAGTTATGTCAGTATTATTGTGATGCTCCATAAACTGTGAGAATGATGGATGGTTTGCGTCTGCATATTGGTCGGCGCACGGTGTGGGGCACAGCATGGTATAACCTCAAAAATACGACAACTGTCAGACGCAGAAGCTGTGCAAACAAACACAAAACTGCTTGCGTACATATTTGAACCTGACAATGCGAATAAATTCTCAAATATCGCCAGGCGAGAGATAGATAAATACTTGAGCAGTGTTTCATTATTCAAATAATGAATGACGCCGCTACAGGATTGCCGAAAAAAAATCGATTATGATGAATGAAATTACGTCGAAAGTTTCTACTTCCTATGAAATTACCAGTTTCAGTTACGCTTGGCACTAAAAATAGTACAAAATTCAGAAAACCTTTACTACATAAGAAAGCTCCTGACGGGTATTTTGGTACACATTATGTACATAGTATTAAATAAGATTTACGAAAATATAAGAGAGAAACGTAAAGCAAATTTTCCCGCTGCAAACGTTATTTACCGTATTTTATACCAAATTTTGTAATCCCTTGAAAAGAAATGGAACTTGTGGGTACCTACTTTAACTGACAATCGGCATATAAGACACATCCAGTTTTTGGAGCAATTTTTGTAGGGAAAAAAGTGCGTCTTATATGGCGGCAAATACGGTACCTTCTACTGCCTAAACTATCGATAATATCCGTAATATTCGGCAGTGGATAGACATCCGACACCGTCTGACTATTCAGGTGTCTATAGTCGCAGCAAACCCTACACCGTTTTGCCCCATCAGTTGACTTCTTAGGCACTGTTACTATATTCGCACTGTGTGGAAAATCAGAATATAATCCCATCCCGTAATTGCTGCTCAATACATTCGTCCAGCATTGGTTGCAAGTGTCGCGCCACCCTATAGGGTTTCTTATAAATCGGTGGGCTGTTGCCCATCGGAATTCTACGTTGCGTAATTGTTGTTGCTGGCAAAGGCCCTTGTGTATTGAACAGTTCCTGATATTCATTTAACACGGCTTCAGTTTTATCCCTATCACTTCCATCTAAATGTGCAATTTTCTGGCGCATCACAGTTTTATAGGCTGTTGGATTTCCCAAAGTTTCCCTCTCGGACTAGTTAAAAGCCGGCCGCGGTGGCCGAGGGGACAGAGGCGCTCCAGTCACGGTCTTCACCGCCACTACGGTCGGGGTTTCGAATCCCTCCTCGGGCATGGATGTTTATGCCGTCCTTAGTATTAGTTAGTTCATAGGTAGTTTATAAGTTTAGGGACTGATGACCCCGTAGTTAAGTCCCTTAAGCTATACAAACATTTGGACTAGTTAAAGTTTCCTCATCAAACGTACCAATTGTCGCCAACAATATTCCCTTCTTCAACTTTCTTCCGTCCCAAAATTATATACAAGTACCGGTACTTTTTTGACCCCATCTGTCTCCTCAATCTTTACTATGCTTCTCCACATAAAACAGTGTGCCGTATCCCTCATTCACCGCTAGAGGCTCTATTAAACACAACGTATCTGCAAGGTAAGACGGCATACACATCTATCCAGAACACCTTCCCTGTATCCAAAGGTATTATATCACGCGAACCTATTCTCAAGGGCATCGCTTGCAGTTTAGGTGATTCTTCCTTGCCGTTAAGAGAATCTTGCAGCGGTAAGTCATTTGCAGCTGTGCCGCCTAATAGAAACAATACCCCATCAAGTTACACCGTTTGCTGACCGAGATCGATTATAGCGTGATGTTTATTGAGAAAGTCAAGTCCCAGAATCGTGTCATACCCGTCACTTATCCTTGACACCACTTATACCGTTTTCTGAAATTGTGTACCATAAACTGAAAACACCAACGTGGTACACCCTAGTGATCTTACCTCAATACCTCCAACTCCACTTAACTTAAACCCGGGAGGGCAACACTACCTACTTTCAACATACTTGCCACTGATAACTGAAACATCGGCACCCTTATCTATTACAAATTTTAACGTACGATGCCCCATCGTCCCCAATATCCTACAATACGCCTTTGCGCGCGTTTTTACTGCATGGAAGTTTAACGGGGGCCCGAGACGGCGGTTCTTGGACACCCACTGCCATTTAACGGCCTCCTCCTGTCATTATCCCGTCCTGCCCTACAATCCTTCTCCAAATGCCCCACTCTGTGACACAGGCTACTCTGAGGTAACTTGCAATGTTTTACAACGTGATTCTGCCGGTCACCCCTAAAACATCGTACCCCCGATGGGAAATCATTACGCCGTTCCTTCGCTCGTGTTGCAACACCAATTTCCTCGAATGCTGTTGCTACAGAGATGGCTTCATCCAAGGATTTTGGGAACTCTGCTTTTACCTGGCGTGACCCTTCAGCTGGCAGGCGCCGCCGCAAAAAAAAAAAAAAAAAAAAAAAAAAAAAAACCGTACTTTCTGCCTCCTATGAAATGACCTTTTTTTATCACACCGTTATCAGTTAAGCCGTCGGCACACCGAGCGTGTATCTGAACGAGTGTAGCCAACGTGGCGAGTTTATGACGTCACAACGTGCGAACCGCTTGTTGGCGAGGCTTTTCCAACGTGTGGGATAGTATCAAGCATGTCAGATATTCTCAACGAGCGTCTGAACGACGCCCCCGACGTCACACCACGTGGCTATCGGGGGAGGGGGATAGCACTTTTCGGTAGAGAGACGAAGACACTATGTTGGCCGTCATATTTCGTGGTTTTTATATATACAGGGTGTTACAAAAAGGCACGGCCAAAGTTCCAGAAAACATTCCTCGCACACAAAGAAAGAAAAATGTTATGTGGACATATGTCCGGAAACCCTTAATTTCCATGTTAGAGCTCATTTTTTACATATGAGGCTTCATTCCAACGTGATCAAATTGTAAATTTTCACAATCAACATGTGTGGGCTGACGAGCATTCAGACGCAATTGTGCAATCACGTCATCAACACAGATTTTCTGTGAACGTTTGGGCAGGAAATGTTGGTGATGTCTTGATTGGGCCTCACGTTCTTCCACCTACGCTCACTGGAGCACGTTATCATGATTTCATACGGGATACTCTACCCGTGCTGCTACAACATGTACCTTTAGAAGTACGACACAACATGTGGTTCATGTACGATGGAGTTCCTGCACATTTCAGTCGACGCGTTCCTACGCTTCTCAGCAACAGATTACATGACCGATGGATGATTGGTAGAGGCGGACCAATTCCATGGCCTCCGCGCTCTCCTGACCTCAACCCTCTCGACTTTCATCCATGAGACGGAGGGAGGATGCATGTATCCTCGCTAACGGAGGACGTCTTGAACATTTCTTGTAACAAAGTATTTGAAGTCACGCTGGTACTTTCTGTTGCTGTGTGTTTCCATTCCATGATTAATGTGATTTGAAGAGAAGTAATAAAAGGAGCTCTAACACGGAAATTAAACATTCCCGGACACATGTTCACATAACATATTTTCTTTCTTTGTGTGTGAGGAATGTTTCCTGAAAGTTTGGCCGCACCTTTTTGTAACACCCTGTATAACGTTGGTCTTAGGAATGTATGACATTTCAAAGCAAGTAAAAGTAACTGCGTAAATTCAGAATCTATTGTAAAACGGCCATTAAGATACTATTTTCCATATTTCAGTAATCTGCTGTTTCCAGACAAGGTGGACTGAAGATCTATCAACACGAATAGTTCTTTGTATCATTTGTTGTAATTACAGGTCAGCAACCGACATATCGCCCAGTAGCATATATGACACCGTAGGTGAAAATACATTCGTAATGCAATTGGCCGTATCGTAGGGGGCGTGGACTCCGAAGCAACTATTTGTTTTCTTTTATTCGGTTTTCTGATAGTCTCAATAAGTTCAAATGTTTGCAAATCTATCGGACCAAACTGCGTGGTCATCAGTCCGTAGCTTACAAACTACTTAAACCTAGGTAAACTAACCTACGGACAAACACACGCCGGCCGCGGTAGCCGAGGGGACTGAGGCGCTTCAGTCACGGTCTGCACGGCCACTACGGTCGGGGGTTCGAATCCCCCCTCGGGCATGGATATTTGTGCCGTCCTAGTTCGTAAGTAGTTCATAAGTAGTTTGTAAGTTTAGGGACTGATGACCCCGTAGTTAAGTCCCATAAACTCTACAAACATTTGAACATTTGACAAACACACACACCCATGCCCCAGGGAGGACTCTAACCTCCACGGGGAGCAACCGCGCGCTTCGCAGCCAGGTGCTTTAGACAGCTCGGCTACTCCACCGTGGCCGATAGTCGCAAAGACTTTCCTATAAATATTCGATGCTATGTAAAAATAGGTGCGCACCCTCTGAGGAGTGAGTTTGTTAATTCGTTTTATGAACAACACAGTTACACAGTTTGCACCTCACTTAGAGTAAAATACGCACTTATTGTTCCACGTATTGCATTTAACATTCTTTTACCGTATAGTAACTTAGACCGTGGAAGCATGATCTTTAAAGATTTACTAAAAAGTGAGACTCTTGCAATAATCTTTGTGTTGTGAAGGCCTATTCTAATTTTATATCGCACAGTTTGTCATGAAACTTTTATTATTCGCTGCACTTATTGACATAAAATGCAACTTTTATAAGAGTCTTATGTTCATAGGTATTTTGTTGTTACTTATTTAGGCCCATCGCAGAACATAACGAACATAAGCACAAGTGCGGAGCCGGCCGCTGTGGCCGAGGGGACTGAGGCGCTCCAGTCACGGTCTGCACGGCCACTACGGTCGGGGGTTCGAATCCCTCCTCGGGCATAGATATTTGTGCCGGCCTTAGTTCATTAGTGGTTTGTAAGTTTGGGGACTGATGACCCCGTAGTTAAGTCCCATAAGCTATACAAACATTTGATTTGAACAAGCGCGGAAATAAGCGATTCAATAGAGGTAAAGCAGGAATTCCACTCTTTTGATTTGGTAAACAGTGTGATTCCAGCAACTGATACCGCCGATAACTGTCGCTGGAGCGCGCTGCGCCTTGTCCGAGTGTTCAGCCACACGGTGGACTCGGCACGTTGACCACACACGTTCAGACACACGCTCCGTGGGCCGACGGCTTTACCGCGCCATGCGTCTGTTCGAAGCTCTGCTGCGCCGAGGTCGAGGCCAGGACCGCTGCCCCAGGCTGTGCTGCCAGTATTCCGCAGGCTGCATCTCCCGTCACGGATGCCGAGTTGACCGCGACGATCGGCTGCTAGCCGCACTGCGTCGAAGTGCTTCCAGCCTGCGACTGACTCAGTTTCGAAATTAACAACGATAACAACCCAGCTCGCGCTATTCGTCCACGAGACTCAGAGGGCCATAGACACGGGTTTCAGGTAGGTGCTGTGTTTCTTTACTTCCACAAGGCGTGTGATACAGTTCCCCACAGACGTTTAATGAACAAAGTAAGAGCATATGGTCTATCAGATCAATTGTGTGATTGGATTGAGGAGTTCATAGATAACAGAAAGCAGCATGTCGTTCTCAATGGAGAGAAGTCTTCTGAAGTAAGAGTGATATCAGGTGTGCCACAGGGGAGTGTCGTGGGTCCGTTGCTGTTCACGATATATATAAATGACCTTGCGGATAACATCGGTAGCTCACTGAAGCTTTTTGATGATGACACTGTGATATATAGAGAGGTTGTACCAATGGAAAATCGTATTGAAATGCAGGATCATCTGTATCTAATTGACGCATGGTGCAGGGAATGGCAATTGAATCTCAATGTAGACAAGTGTAATATGCTGCGAATACATAGAAAAAAGCTCCTGTATTATGTAGCTACACTATAGCGGGTCAGCAAATGGAAGAAGTTAATTCCATAAATTATCTGGGAGTAGGCATTAAGAGTGATTTAAAATGGAACGACCATATAAAAGCAATCGTCGGTAAAGCAGATGCCAGACTTAGATTCATTGGGAGAATTCTAAGGAAATGCAGTCCGAAAACAAAGGAAGTAGGTTACAGTACACTTGTTCGCCCACAGCTTGAATACTGCTCACTGGTGTGGGATCCGTACCAGGTGGGGTTGATAGAGGAAGTAGAAAAGATCCAACGGAGAGCACCACGCTTCGTTACAGGATCATTTAGTAATCATGAAAGCGTTACTGAGAAGATCGATAAACTCCAGTGGAAGACTCTGCAGGAGAGACGCTCTGTCGCTCGGTACGGGCTTTTGTCGAAGTTTACCGAGGACTCTAACAGTATATTGCTCCCTCCTACGTATATCTCGCATAGAGATCATGAAGATAAAATCAGAGAGTTAGAGCCCACACAGAGGCATGCCGACAATCTTTCTTTCCGCGAACAATACGTGACTGGAATAAGAGGGAGAACCTATAGTGGTACTCAAGGTACCCTCCGCCACACACCTATCGGGTGGCTTGCAGAGTATGAATTTAGATGTAGAGAACGGTTGTCTACGAATAGCACAGTCCGAGTGGCAGGTGACTGCCCAACCGTGGCTGACTGCTGAACCTGTCTTTTCCACCTGTATTTATGCGATGAGCTCGATTCCTTCGGCCTGTGTTTCACAAGTGTGGCATAACCGATCGTTGCTACTGTGCCGATACTGCTGGCCCTCTCATCTCAATGTTATCGTGCGATACCGTCTGCCTGGTCCTCCCATCTCAATGTTACCGTACGATACCGTCTGCGTCGGATCCGGAATCGTGTGGTTCAATAGTGATACATGTTGCGTGTGAAGTTACAAACGAAATAGCCAGTCTAGGAATCAGTGTAGGACAGTGTCTCGGTGATACTGTGATTAAAACAAGCGATAGATTTCATTAAGAGACTGGTATAAGACGTTTCCAGACAGTTCCATAAACAATAGTTTTGCCATTGTATGTTATTTCAATAAATAGACAGACGAATGGTAAAAACTTATGTATCTACATAAAGACATTAAAATAAATAGCATTGTATATATGTTAGGCTCATAAACAAGTTGTGTAGACCAGCCAATTGTGTAATTAACGTAATAGTCGAAATTCCTATATTGTATTTTATTGACGTGAGATTTTGAACCTGTTTCCAGAATGGCAGAGATATGTGACAGTTCAGTATATGTTAGTAACACGTATGATGTACTCGTTAACTAATTAATTGATATTTAACATTTTGGTTTGTTGTCAAACAAAAAGTAGCGTGATTAAAACTTAAAAAGATAGGTGCGATCTACAACTATTGTGTGTATAGTTTTCATTTTATATTGTAATTATTTTTGTGTACATGAAATGTTTTACTGTTGTGTTCGGCAATTGTAAATTAGTTTATTCAATTGTTATGAACAATGCATAATGTAATGTCATTATTGTCGATGTTATATGTTTGCCTCACCGTCTTGCGTGGGGGAGTTCGAGTTTTGGCTTTTACAAAGTGCACTGGAATCTATGTTAGTCTGGGCCTTGAAATGGAAGTACTACCAACTAAGTTCTGTTGTATTGTGGATGTTTTGAAGCTGTAATGTTTTGGTGGAGAGTAAGTTTGAATGAAAATTAAAGAAGAAGTGAAAAATCGTACCAACGAATATTTATTTCTACCACGACGCCCCAGGAGAATAATGTTGCAGCGAGCAGAATCCCTATACATCGTAATGTTGAAAAGCTGAGTATCGGTAGAATAAACTGTAATTACTTAAAAATCAATTAAAATGTTTTACTACACGTGACCGGTTTCTTACTTCCGATCGTGTACGCTCCAGCCACGTGTTCCTTTAAGCATTACACTTGTTTGGCTGTTACGCAGTACGGCGTCCTCTCCGACCCTCTTGCGTCACCGAAGCTCACTCTGCCACTCCACTTTACTTGCTGAAATCATAAACGTGCTTGTCAAACACAGCACCGCTTCCATGTTCAACTTCTGCGTCAAAGTTTACTCGCCATTTGCCAACTTTTCTTATATTAAATATGTATATTCTTCGTACCTCCAACAACAGCGTTATCCGGCAGAACACCCAATGACCCAAGATCTCATTAGATTGCAGGGAAAAGTTTGATGAGTTATATTGTGATTTCTCAGATTTCAAAGTTTCTTTTGAGGCCAACCAAAGAAGAGCCGGTATCCTTAGAGAGCTACTTGAGTAGCCTATTAGCAAAGACGGACATCTGTCCTTTGCTAGAAACTGAGATAAACATCACTTTTTATTGCGAAACGTAGAGCTAATATATTTATAAGCTGATTTGAGCATTATCAACTTTAATACTCGAGGATTTATACCTGGAAGTGGCTAATATCAATTTGATTACGCAAGCACCTTCAAATTGTGTTTGAAAATACAGATGTCCATCTTTGAAACCAAAACGTGTAGATGTCCGCTTTTGATGTGAACACGCTTTCAGATGTCCGTTTGTGATACACAGAGATTCACTTACTTCTGACGAGAATAGTTAACAGGTGTATCATCTGGGAAATTGTAGGGATATCGACATAAAGTGGAAAATATTACATTTTGAACTCTATTACATATTGGAAAAATTACGAACTACAATATTCATAATAATCTTTTTAATTTTATATACAAAACGAAATGTTACGGCACTGAATCTCTAAAATTATTAGCATAAGAATAAAATTCTTGAATATCAGTCTCCAGATCGCTTTTATTTTCTAGAGTATTACCGGGTTTCGGGACAGCTGCCCATCTTCAGATCTGTTAAACAAATGTTACAACTGAATGTAAGCTACTATTTACAAACTATAATATCTAAAAAGTAAATGGAAAAAATATTAAAAACATACGAAATTTATGAAGTTACAGAGTAACCTGTCTTGTGATGAACGAATGTTCACAGTCGTAACTAAAATATAGTAGCCTCATGAGGCTTTAACGTACTTAAAATTATCTGATTGGTGCGGATCATTTTCGGTAAAATTATTCTCCATAAGTAATTATTGACTTACATATAAAATCAATACTGAAGTCTAGGTGTAAGATAGTAGTCAAAATATAAAATAGCAGTTGCAAATGAATACTTAGCTATTAAACTATAAAATGACATAGAAATAGATAACATAGGGTTCTGAATACATATAAAAACATGTTCTAGAAACTAAAAGCGATCTGGAGAATGATATTCAAGAATTTTATTCATATGACGATTGCTGAAACTGCCTCGAGAGCCATACGTGTTGTTTTGATATTAGCATAAGGTCTGTTGAAACAGTCGTCAGATTTTTCCGTAAACATCCTTACGTTATTTCTGACATCGAACTTCTTTTCAAGAAGTGATGATTTCGTACAACACAACCTTACAATAGTAGTTTACAAGCTAGTCTTACCTTTGTTTCTTTTCAATGTTTGTTTTCCACTTTTCAGGTTGTCTGAACTCTACCTAGATTTTCCTTCGGACGCTGGTGATATATTATGTTCCATTTCACTCGCTTCAAGATGGTTATTAGTAATAATACTATAAAAAATTACTGAAAAACTTAAGTACGGACTAATACGTCTTGGTACCTGGCACATACTGTCGCCATGTCTGATTTTCGAGGTCATGTGATCATATACCTCGAAAATCAGACATGGCGACAGTATGTGCCAGGTACTAAGACGTATTAGTCCGTTTTTCAGTTTTTTTAATTTTTTTCCGAGGTCATGTGATCATATACGTGCGCATTGGTTGCACAGTGGTAGAGTAGCAGACTGCAAATCCAAAGGTCGCGGGTTCGATCCCCGCCAAAGGTCCTAGGATTTTTATCTGTCACTTTCCACTTCTGTCACCTCCGGCAGTATTGCTTATGTGAAAAATACCGAGTTGCACCGTGGTTCGGAACCCACGTTAAACTGTAGGTCCCCCTTATAACTGGCTGGGTAAATTGGTTCGAAGGTCGGAGGAAGGCAACGGCATACTACCTCGAAACAGGACGATGCCTAGTAAAGCACTGTGGTGTTCAAACCAATCTTCGGGTTGTCGACTGCTTTACCTTTTTTACCTTTGTGATCATATAGTGTGTTCGCATTTGTGCACACTGCTGTATTCAACAAGTGTCCGAATTTGAAATCAAGCTCTTGTGTAGGTGTCTGCTTTTGATGTGAACAGTCTAATTTAACGCATTTACGTCAGTTTTTGAAAAAAAAAAAGAAGAAAAGAAACTGAATTCACCAATGAAAAGAGCGGAGAAGCTTCCCCCCAGGATTGACTGCTGACTAAATGCCGGCCGCGGTGGCCGAGGAGACTAAGGCGCTCCAGTCACGGTCTGCACGACCACTACGGTCGGGGGTTCGAATCCCCTCTCGGGCATGGATATTTGTGCCGTCCTAGTTCGTAAGTAGTTCATAAGTAGTTTGTAAGTTTAGGGACTGATGACCGCGTAGTTAAGTCCCATAGACTATACAAACATTTGAACATTTTGCTGACTAAATTTCGAACATTAGGTCAGATGTCCAGGTTTGATGTTAGTCGACTCACTTGTATTCATTACGTCTAGTGTGGTGTTGCTTCAGAGATAAGGAGCTCTTCAGCAATCTGTCACGGTGCAGCATCCGGTGCATACGTGGTGTACCTAATTGCGCAGTGAGGATATCGGTGGTGCCCGCTGCTTGTATACGGAATCTCTTACGCCACCGGCGGCTGCGTCACCGCTCCATAACCGCTCTGCTTATTTATGGCGCCAATAAAGGCGGCAATTTTCCGAGTACTGTCGGCGGAACGAATGCGAAACGAGCTCGCGGCAGAGGCTACAATGGCGCAGGCTGCTGGGAGAGGGTGGCCAGGCGTCGACTGTAGGCGCTGCCGGCAGAATGCGCCGTTGTCGCGAGAAACGGCCCGCACAAAAGCCTGCCGAGGGAGGCGTCACAAAGAGACGATGTAGCTGTAGGTATTATATCTTCTGGGTTGTAATGCCGTGTTTTTGGAATCTTGCTGCTTCCTGACGTTTCGTCCGATGCTGCGTCTGATTTCTTCGGAGGTTGTCCGTCTGTTGAGTCTTGCCGAATGACGAGTCGGGGGTCTGAGAACTTCTTAAATACCGTCTAAAAGGGGGCGTGGCGTGGCACAGGTCACGCCTATATTCAAGAAATGCAGTAGGAGTAACCCACTAAACTACAGGCCTATTTCATTGACGTCAATTTGCAGCAGGGTTTTGGAACATATCCTGTATTCAAATATTATGAATTATCTCGAACAGAACGATCTATTCATCCAAGGTCAACACGGATTTAGAAAATATCGTTCATGCGAAACACAACTAGCGCTTTATTCACACGAAGTGATGGGTGCTATCGACAAGGGTTCGCAAATCGATTCCGTACTTCTTGATTTCCAGAAGGCTTTTGACATCGTACCGCATAAACGGCTTTTAATCAAATTGCGTGGTTATGGTATATCGCCCCAAATTTGCGATTGGATAGGGAATTTTCTGTCAGAGAGGACACAGAATGAATCATTGCGTATCTCATACACGGTTAGAGGTATCAAAATGATATTTTCCCAAATGATAACATGAAAAAAGGGCAGTATTTTGCCACATGGTTACTACGCAAAACTTCATTAACTGTCACGTTATTCAAGGAAATACATAGTTGTAGAAAGAAAATGAGTTAAGTTAGTGATTTATTATTCTATTAGCAGATATTCCTTCGTCACTCACAAATTTTTATTTCTTTGCTTCTTGTCCATTCTGTTCAGAGCTACTACTCCGTTTCCAAAACCTTTTCTGGAGTTACATTTCCTTCATTTTAAAGCCTAGCAGTAGCAGAACGGAAGTTACTAGATCTAATGAGGATTTTATGTGAGAATACTTCAAAATGACAGATAGCAAGGATGTCTTCACTAGCTAACGAACTGACTTGTTCTCATTTCCTCACATAATAAAGCACTATGTATTGAGATATTTAGAATATCCTTTTCATGTAACTGAAAAATTGAAATTGAATATTACATAGAGATACAGCACTTTTGTAGTGTGCAACAATTAAATTTAATGTGTTAAAAGAAGTCAGTACCAGTATCTTCAAGTATGGATGTTATGCAGTAACAACGTGCTCTAATACGGATGACATTTTGCTACTAGACGGGCAGGCGGATTCCAGTACTTCATATTTAACTGACATTATCTCAAGTTATGCATTTCTCATAGAATTTCTGTTTGGAGAGTATGAAAATTTGATATCTTTTGAACATTTCATTCGCTTAACATGTTCACCTAACTACAACAGAAAAAAACGTTCCTCGCATGTCAAAAATTCCGTAACGTCGTCAGAAAGTGCACGGCCGTAAACTATCAGTATATGCTGTTTTTAAATTATTGCCATAAACATGTAGAAAAAAAAAAGAAAAAGAAAATGTTGTGTAGTTCTTAACGAAGACATTGATGAAAATTCCACGTTCATACAATGAGTAGTTTGCTAGTGTGAGCGAGTTGAATGAAACGCGAGTTAATGCGTGAGCTCGTCCGGAACGTGGCAACTCCTACAGCTTGGGGAAAAAATGGCGCCGGCCGCGGTGGCCGAGGGGACTGCGGCGTGCCTGTCACGGTCTGCACGGCCACTACAGTCGGGGGTTCGAATCCCCCCTCGGGCATGGATATTTGTGCCATCCTTAGTAGTAGCTAGTACATAAGTAGTTTGTAAGTTTAGGGATTGATGACCCCATAGTTAAGTCCCATAAGCTATAAAAACATTTGAAATAATAGCGGATAATTCAGCTCGGGTTTATAGGAGCCTCACCTACTCTGCCTGACGTCACACGAGAGCGCCGCGGCCTTCTCTCCAGGTGGTGGTGATTATGCCCGAACTTCGGCTGAGCACACTGCACGGGCAGCAACGGACGGCACCTACAAGACAAGTGCAGCACTTGGCATGCCACCTGTGAGCTACTGAAAGTTCACCAACGTCTCTGCTTTAGTTACGCTGTTTTGTCTGTAGCCAGCAGATGAGAAACGATTTTAACTATGCTCATTATTCATTACTGTTACTCTAGTGAAAAAAATATCCCTGTATTTCCATTCACAAGAGGAAAGTCTGTAAAAAATCAGAAAGATAAAGTAACTGGCGTTTATTCAATTTCCTTCTCGACGAGAATCCGTACATAGGCAGTGCTACCGTGGTTCGCTGGTGAAGTGCTGATTTACAATTGCAAAGATCACAAGTTCGAGCACCGGTCATTCCTTGGATTTTTATTCGTCACTTATGACGTCTTTCAAATGTTCAAATGTTTGTTAAGCTTAAGGGTCTTAACTGCGGGGTCATCAGTCACTAAACTTACAAACTACTTATGAACTACCTTATACTAAAGACGACACAAACATCCATGCCCGAAGGGGAATTCGAACCCCCGACGGGGAGCGTCCTCGCGCATCGCAGCATAGCGCTTCATTGCGCTTGGCCACTCCGCCGCGGCGACGTCTTTCATTTCTGGTAATGTTTGTAAACGTGAAAAATACCAAGGCACAACATGGTAGGTCCTCCTACAAGTCGTTGATAAAAGAGTCCGCTGCAGTCATATCTGCAGATTAAATACACTTAAAACATTAAAACATGCGGTTAGTTGTTGTTATGGTCTTCAGTCCGGAGACTGGTGTGATGCAGCTCTCCACTCTACGCTGTCCTGAGCAAGACTTTTCATCTCCTCATAAGAACGGCAACCTACATCCACTTGAATCTGCATACTATATGCGTCTCTTGGTCTCCCTCTGCGATTTTTACCCCACACGCTTACCTCCAATGCTAATTCCTCGATGTCTAAGAATGTGTCCTATCAATCAATCCCTTCTTTTAGTCAAGGTATGCCAAAAACTTCTTTTCTCACCAATTCTGTTCAGTACCTCTTCATTTGTTACGCGATCTACTCACCTAATCTTCAGCATGCTTTCAGAAAAGATTTCCGTACACTTAAATTAATATTCGATGTTAATAAATTTCTCTTTTTCAAAAATGCTTTTCTTCCAATAGCCATTCTGCATTTTACGAGGTATGTCCACAAAGTAAGTTCCGTTTGGTTATATAAACCAAACGTGAAAAGACACAGAAAAAATATTTATTGTATAAAAATCTGCAACTGTTCAACTACTTTTCTACATAACTTCCGAAATTTTTTAGGCACTTGTCATAGCGTGGGACAAGTTTTTGTGTGCCTTCTGCATAGAAGGTTGCCGCATGTGTATTCAAACATGTTCTTTCAGCTCATCATCATTGAAGTGATGACCACCAAGGACAGATTTTAGGTGTAAGAAGAGATGAAAGGAGTCTTCTTCTTCCCTTCACGTTGCCGCCCGACCTTACAAGGGGTATGTGACCAAACAACTCTTACAGGAATTTCACTGGGACATGTTTGATCATCCTCCGTACAGTCTCGCTCCTAGCGACTTTCTTCTTACACCTAAAACCTGTCCATAACAGCGATAATGACGAGCTGAAAGAATACCGCATGGTTGAATACATAGGCGGCAACCTTCTACGAAGAAGGCATACAAAGACTACTGCCACGCTATGACAAAGGCCTACAAAATTTCGGAAGCTACGTAGAAAAGTAGTTTAATAATTGTATATTGCGGTGGCCGCGGGGACTGAGGCGCTCCAGTCACGGTCTGCACGGCTACTACGGTCGGGGGTTCGAATCCCCCCTCGGGCATGGATATTTGTGCCGTCCTTAGGATTAATTCAGCGCAAAGTTCCTAGTGATTGGAAAAAAGCGCAGGTGACTCCCGTGTATAAGAAAGGAAAGAAAACTGACCCATACAATTACAGGCCAATATCGTTGACATCGGATTCATGTAGAATTTTGGAGCATATTCTCAGTTCGAATATAGTAAATTTCCTTGAAACGGAAAAGCTTCTTTCCATGAATCAGCACGGGTTTAGGAAACATCGTTCATGTGAAACTCAGCTTGCCCTTTTCTCACATGACCTCTTGCGAGCCATGGACGAAGGGCAACAGGCGGATTGTGTTTTTCTCGATTCTCGACTTCAAAAAGGCGTTCGACACGGTGCCACACTGCAGACTGCTAGTGAAGATACGAGCTTATGGAATAGGTTCACAGATTTGTGACTGGCTGGAAGACTTCCTAAGTAATAGAACGCAGTACGTTGTTCTCGACGGCGAGTGTTCATCAGAGACGAGTGTATCGTCAGGCGTGCCCCAGGGGAGTGTGATAGGACCGCTATTATTTTCTATCTATATAAATGATCTGATGGACAGAGTAAGTTGTAATTTGCGGCTGTTTGCTGATGATGCTGTGGTGTATGGGAGGGTGTCGTCTGTAACTGACTGTAATAGCATACAGGTTGACTTAGACAAAATTTCTAGTTGGTGCGAAGAATGGCAGCTAGCTCTCAATGTAGAAAAATGTAAGGTGATGCGCATGAGTAGAAAAAACAATCCTATAATGTTCGAATACAGCATCAGTAGTGAGCTTCTTGATGCTGTCGCGTCGTTCAAATATCTAGGCGTAACACTGCAGAGCGATATGAAATGGAACGAGCATGTAAGGACAGTTGTGAGTAAGGCAGACAGCCGACTTCGGTTTATTGGGAGAATTTTGGGAAGATGTACTTCACCTGTAAAGGAGACCGCGTATAAAACGCTTGTACGACCACGTCTTGAGTATTGCTCAAGTATTTGGGACCCGCAGCAGATCGTTTTGAAGGAAGACATAGAGGCGGTTCAGAGGCGGGCAGCTAGATTTGTTACCGGTAGGTTCGACCAATGCGCGAGTGTCACGGAAATGCCCCGGCAACTCAATTGGGGATCGCTGGAAGAAAGACGACGTTCTTTTCGTGAATTTCTGTTAAGTAAATTTAGAGGGCCGGAATTTGAAGCTGAGTGTAGTACGATCTTGCTGCCGCCTACTTACATTTTGCGTAAAGATCACAAAGACAAGATAAGAGAAATTAGGGCTCCTACGGAGACATACAGGCATTCTTTTTTTCCTTGTTCAATTTGGGAGTGGAATAGGAAAGGAAATGTCTAGTAGTGGTACAGTGTACCCTCCGCCACGCACCTTACGGTGAATTGCGGAGTATGTATGTAGATGTAGATGTAGGTAGTTCATAAGTAGTTTGTAAGCTTAGGGACTGATGACCCCGTAGTTAAGTCCCATAAGTTCTACAAACATTTTTGAATTGTATATTTTTGTACAATAAATATTTTTTCTATATCTGTACACTTTGTTTTATATAACCAAATGGAACTTACTTTGTGGACATAGCTCGTATATCCTCTGTACTGCGACCGTTATATGTTATTTTACTTCCCACGGTTAAAACATATAGGCAACACCCGCCTCCGTCAAACAAACCATCAACCATCAAGCAGTCAGGAACGAAGCGACACAGGCAGTGGAGTTAACCTCCAGCCACTCCACTACCCGTGCCGTGCCCGACCGAAACTGGCCTTGAAGACAACACATTATTAATTTGAATTCTAAATAAGAGCGCCAATATGAAATACGAGCTCATTAAATTCTTCTTGGTCTGAGGGTATTTCTCATGTCTGATACACCTTGCGCACAAGGTGGCAGAATGGCTGGAGGCTGGGTCTGTCAGAGTCGTCAGTAGTTCTGTGGAAATGCCGTCTACTCCAGAGGTTATAGAACACCTCTGTTTGTTCTTCCCAACTTTCAACTTTCCCTTCTTCACACAGTAGTGCTTTTCCATCTGAGGTCTTGATATTCAAAGAACTGGTTTCCTTTGCTCCAAGCGTCTCTTCTATTTTCCTGTAGGAGGTATCTGTTTTTCCCTTACTTATACATTCTCCTATAGACCTGCATTTGACTTGTAGCCACTCCTGTTAAGCCACTTTGCACTTCCAGATTGCTTTGGCCATCTTGTGCATGGACGCTGGAACTTCAGCCGTATATATAGCAATGAATACAGCCGCGGCGGAATCGCCGTGCGCACTGAGGCCCCGTACTACGGTGCGCGCGGTCGTTCGACGTCGGGGGTTGGGGGTTCGAGTCCCACCTCAGGCAGGGGTGTAAGTGTTGTCCTTGGGTTAGTTTAACTTAGTTTAAGTAGTTTGTAAGCTAGGGACTAATAACCAAGCAGTTAAGTCCCATAGATTTACATACATTTGAACTTGATTACCAATGAATGCAATGAATAATAACACCGTCAGCTGTATTTTCATATTGTTATTTACTGGAAACCAGTTTCGACGGACCACGCCATCATCACCATCAGGCCCTTAAAATAGGGTAAACTGCATTTTGCTGCATTAAAAAACAACAAAGTGACTGGTGCCGCACAATCATAGAACATAACAGTAAGGAGGATCTTCCAGTTATTTTGTTGTTTTTTAATACATCAAAATACGGTTTACCCTATTAAGCGCCTGATGATGATGGCGTTGTCCGTCGAAACTGGATGCCATTAAATAACAAAATGAACATACAGCTGACGGTGTTATTGTTCTTTCTAGTCATTGCTTTTTTGCCATTCCTGTCAACCTCATTTTTCAGTCGCCTGTACTCCATTTTACCTGCTTCATTTACTGATTTATATTTTCTTCTTTCATCAATTAAATTCAGTATCTCCTGTACTATCCAAGGATTTCTACTGTGCCTTGTACGTCCCGCTGTACGATCATCTGCTACCTTCGAAACATGTCTGTACAAATTCATTAATATTGTTTCGCCTGTCTTGTATCGATATTTGTATGTAAAACTTCTTTGAGTAACTACTTCCATGGTTACTCTGTTGTGTAACATCTCTGTCGAAGACTATGAATGTGATTAGTAGCTGAACAGAGAGAGTCGGTGTGTAGCTCTGGTATTAGACGGACGTGCTTTGGTTCACTGCTGAGGCAGCAAGTCTTGTACGAGCTATTGGAATAGTTTTGAAATCTGATTTTCACTGACACAGTGCTGTCTTTATAAGATCTTTTATCATTTATATATGTATCAGTCTGAGAAGATTTTTGTTGTTCGCATATCATAAGGTAATGTAATCATTATTGTTAATAATAATTGAGAAAGTTAACCTTCTTTACCTGTTTCACTTTTGTAGTTAGAAAGCTAACCCTCTTCTTTTAATTGAAAGTTATTGACTATTAAAATCAAAGCATAGTATTGACTAAGCTGAGTTTGATTAACATATTTCTTTATTGGTTTGACATTTAATGATAATAGCGAATGTTGTGGAATGCTACACAGGTGAACAAGATACTAAGTTTCTGCAATCAGTCAGTTAGCGAAAGAAATTCTTGCAGTTGCATTACTAGAAATTGGTTTGTGTTTTTTCAGTTAAATTTATAGCGCAGTCAGTGAGCCTTATGCAGACTACGTATTGTTTTTACTTTGTTCAAAATATCCGTTGCGCTTTCGATCAGTTTAAACGCACTGTTTCTTAATTAACCGAGCAAGTATTAACATTAGGACCATAACCAAACAGAATTATAATGTTAATGAATAATAAATGTATTCAAGTAATCTTTAATCAGCTTGATTGAAAAGTTAGTTATCGTGAGTGTTAACTACCAGATGATGATAATTATTAGTGCTGTATTTAACATCAGATCAGTTTTGAATGAGTAGTTTTGAAACAGACCACCTTTAGCTGGTTCACAATTGCCAAATTCCTGTAGCGACCCTCTTTTTCCTATCAGCAGGCCAGCCTTACTTTATTCCACCAAACAACATACCGGTTTTACCTTTACTACATAATCTCTGAAAATAGTCCATTCTATGGTATTACTTTCCCCTGTTTCCGTCAAACGTTGCCTAACGCTCTTTTTGAAACTCTCAAGAACTTCAGGTTCCTTCAATATATTCAGGTTTCATCTTCTTATCGTCCTACATTTCTGCAGTTTCTTCCATTTTAATCTTCAGTTCGTAACCAGTCAGATACGGCGATAGTCCATCTGTGTCCCTAATTGTCTCTCACTAGTTGGCTGTTTCGTAGCAGAAATAGGCTACGACACGAAGAGAATCACGTTCGCACCAAGGTTCCGTTGCCTCGGCTTGCACAGTTCAGCAAGCGTGACCATCGCGTTAAGCTTGCGGCCCTTGGTAACAAATGCTGTGCCAGGAGGAATAATCAGCTCACGAAACGTGCTCCATATCTCTTGCCGCAGAACTATATGGCCTGGGGTGCAACTCGGCAGTACTTCGATATCTAAGACCAGTGAAGATGCAAAAGTGCAGAACGTTAAAGATCAACACATGACTCCACCGTGGACACTTCAGTTGTTCTCCTAGACGAGCACTCTGCCTAAGGAGGCTGGTTGGTGTAGTGATTAAAACTACCAAATTACTACCTGAGGAGGAAGAAACAATTTGAACACCATGCAGTACACTACATCTTGTTGCACGTTGGCATCACTGCGTACGTTTAACACCAAGACTCTTCTGCAGTGCGCAATTGACATACCAAGTCCTGCACGTTGAAAGACCACCGTTAATTGTAAAATTAATTCTAGCTGAAAGGAGCCAGTTAATAACCTTACTTTAAACATGTAACTCTGGTCGTAAAACCAGCTAAGGGATTCGCGTGAACTACTGACTACTTCCTGCAACAGAATCTTGTTCCCTGGCCCAGAATTTAGAACTGAGTCATACTTTACTTTAGCAGCAGGAAGACAAAGAGACGCTGGCCAGCATACGTCGTAGATCACGAGAATTATACAAAATCATTAACATACAAGCCACCGCGAACAAAATAATTTCATGAAGGTGGCTGAGAGAACATTTCTGACGAACGGAATTAAAAATATGATGATATGCATCTGAATTTGTTCTCAGTACTGGTGAAAAACAACATTAAATAAAAGGGGAAGGTATTCGTTAACTAATATTCATAATTAGGATAAAGTTTCACTGATAATAAATTATTTATTCACTTCAAACATGAGGAAATGGGGACACCAATTTTGTTAAAACAATAAAAATGCATCCCCATTTAAAATATCTTAAAGTAATCTGAACATCGTCGGAGGAGGCATTTACAATCAACAAGCATTCGGCCATCACACGCGCGAAGCCAAGCGAAACTCATCCAACTCAGCGTGCTGATACGAAGAAGAAGCAGGCGCCGTTATCGGAGGCGAAATTCAGCGAACCAGAATGTATCACACAACACAACAAAAATAAACATCGTAGGCCGTTCTGGTCTGTCTTTCTTTACTTGAGATGGTACGCGATAATAGCGAGATTAATTTCCATTCAAATCAAATCGTGAGCATTTGTAATTATTGAGACACATGACACGTGTCTGCTACATTACATACTCGCACTCCACTGAAGGCGAAGTGCTTAAAAATAGTATTCATTTCAACCAAAACCAACGGAATCACAGATTACAAGCAAGAATACACAATAGGAAGACAATAGTCTGGGCAGTGGCGATAACCCAAGTGACTTGCTGTAAACCCTTGAGGTCGGAGTTCGGAGCCACGTAGTTTCGAAAACCAGTAAAGATACAAAAATTCAGTTTCTAAAAAATAAAGAAAAATAGCTACGGCATGTAACCTTTACAAAAGCGTACGATATCATAAGGAAGCTAAAGAAATACAGTTAAACGCAATTGGGAAGGTTTTACACGGATGGACGAAGTCCAGACTTCAAAAGTCAGAAAAGTGGAATAAATTCAGGGTCGGAGTAAATCAACTAAGACATACGGCATGCAACCCCTAGAAATGCGTAGTATTTCATAAGCAAGCTAAAAAAAGGGATCGTACAAGGCTAGAAGAGCATTTACTGACGGAGTTTCAAAGCAAAGTACAAGTTTGGAAACGAAACAGCAATTTAAAATAGGCGGAGAGGAGGTCGCGATGTACGAATGGAAATCAGAAAGATACATACATAATTTCTTGTCTGAAGGGCCTACAAACAGACACAGGGGTAGCTGAAGGGTTTGTTGTAAGAACACACCATGTGGAGTACATATCACTCGCGGAAGGGGAAAACGGAAAAGAATATTTCACATGCACTACACAGAATCAAAATATTCCCGCATATTAGTCGCGTTCCACAAAGCTGGAAAGAAATTAAACAGAGTTCATACACCACCAGCTAGTCCCTCACAGATTACCGATTCCCAGCCGACATCAAAGCGAATTAGTTGCATATTCACCGCGTTTACCTATCAAAATCACCGAAATAAAATTGAATACATTTTTGTACATGATCGGAGAATCCTTTCCCGAAAAATGAACCTTAAGTTCTGAAGTCTAACAAACCAGACAACGAATCTCCTCTATCTCAAGGAAGGAAAGAAAATCCAGAGCGTCTTACCAGGTCCAAGCGCAGCCACAGCATGAACAGACGGCCTACGAGCCCGCCACCAGCGGCCGGAAATCGCTCGGAAATCGGCAAAACCCACAAAAATTAGAGACCCCAAAATGTTTTATATAACTGATTTCGAAAACAACAAAAAATGTCACAGCGGGATTCAAACCACCGATTTTATTTTTGTGAGTCCAGAACGCTGTTTTATTTATTTATTTATTGGTACTTACGTGTACTTCGAAAACTTCAAAGTCGATTTTCTAGAGAATTTTTGACAGTTGCGTCGAATCGCTTTGGCTGATTGCCATTTAAATAATTTTAGAATACATTTCTGTAGAAACAGTGATCTTTGCTGAAATTATATTTTAAAAAACACAGTCTCGATCGCAAGAGAATTTTTATTGTTGTTAGGCAACCTGTTTCAGTCTGCTTGTGAGACCATCTTCAGGCCGACTGCAATACAGTAATTTGCGAATATAAAAATGATGTACAGAATACGATAGTATGGCTATAAATAGAAAACAATAACAATGTGAAAAGTTATACGTATGACAGCCGATTGCGAGCGGGTCGGGAACTGTTGGCTGTGGAAATCAACTGCGGAATACTGCAGTAACGGTCGAGTTATTGAAAACGGGGGATAAAAATACAAGAACATACAGATTATTACACTCGTTATGACTGGTAACAATTTGGAGAAAATCGTTTTGAATGAAGATTAAAAACATTTGGTTTTATCAGTTTTGTTAGCTAGCTGTCCTCTATGGGTATTTGAAGATTCTTGCTGGGCATATTGGTGCCGGAGTCAGTAATACTTCGTTGCTATTGCAATGACTTGTGCGTATTGATGGTTGCACACCAGCACTGCTCGTCTCAGCACTCGTAGCAACGGACGATGCGTTGATGCTCTGGAGAGATAATTATGTTCATAAACTGCCGCAGTTGGTTCTCAGACCTAGACATTGGCACCGTCACTCGTAACAACTGTGCACATGGATGACAGTCTTGAATAGTTATGAAATGAAGTCGCCTTCCTACTTGACAGGCGACATGAATCGTGCCTCAAAATGTATTCCTCGACCGTTACTGCAGTATTCCGCAGTTGATTTCCACAGCCAACAGTTCCCGACCCGCCCGCAATCGGCTGCCATGGATATAACTTTTCACATTGTTATTATTTTCCTTTTTATAACAATAATATCGTATTCTATACATCCTTCTTAATATTTGTAATATTATTGTATTGCAGTCGACCTGAAGGTGGTCCCACAAGCAGACTGAAACCCGTTGCCTAACAACAATAAAAATTCTCTTGCGATCGAGAATGCGTTTTTTTTATTTTTATTTTTTTTTTTATTTTTTTTTTTTTTTTTTTTTTTTTTAATATAACGTCATTTAAGTTCTGAACTACGCGTAACATAAATATAGAGCAATTCTAAAATCCGATACCCATGTGATCTCCTTGTTAGATTTACAAACCTTTCGAAAATCACGGATCATTTCTGGGCTCCAAACACGCAAGTTGGACTGTTCACATGAAATAAGCCAGCCAACGGTAATAGTGGAGGATACCCGGTTAGGCTTCCTGGGCGCACTACCGAGCAATTCCTGAAACAGACTATCTAGATTCAGTCTACGATATTTACATCTACATGGGATATTCTGCAAATCAAGTTTAAGTGCCTGCAGAGGGTTCATCGAACCACCATTATACTATTTATCTCCCATTCCATTCTCGAATAGTGCGCGGGAAGAAAGAACTGAATCTTTCCATTCGAGCTCTGTTTTCTAGTATTTTATTCTGATGATCATTTCTACCTATGTAAGTGAGAGTCAACAATATATTTTCTCATTCGGAGGAGAATGTTGGCAATTGGAGTTTCGTAAGTTGCCCACGCCGCAGCGATAAGTGCCGTTGTTGTAATGATTCCCTTCCCAGATCCTGTATCATTTCCGTAACGCTGTCTCCCCTGTATCGTGACAATACGAAACGAGCTGCCCTTCTTTGGACTCTTTCGATGTCCTCCGCCAAACCCACCCGATAAGAATCCCACACTGGGCAGCAATACTCTATAAAAGGACGGACAAGCGTAGTGTATGCAGTTTCTTTTGTAGTTCTGTTGCATGTTTTAAGGGTTCTGCCAATAAACCGGTGTCTCTGGTTCGCCATTCCCACGACATTATCTGCGTGTTCTTTCCAATTTAAGTCAGAAGTAATAGTAATTCCTAGGTATTTTGTGGAGTTTACGGCCTTCACTTTTGATTGATATCTTGTAAACAAATTTTAACGGATTTCTTTTCGTACTCATGTGGACGACGACTTCACACTTCTTGGAATTTAGAGTCAAATGCCAATTTTTACACCATAGTGATATCTTATTCAGATCGTTCTGCAGCTGGTTTTGATCTTCAGATGATTTTACTTGACGGCAATTGACGGCGTCATCTGCAAATAATCTAAGAGAGCTACTTCGATTTTCCCCTAAATCGTTTATGTAAATAAGGAACAGCAGAGGACCAATAACACTACCATGTGGAACGCCCGATATCACGTCTGTATTAGTCGATGCCTTACCATCGATTACTACAAACTGTGTCCTCTCTGACAGGAATTCCCGTATCCATTGCAAATTTGGGGTGATATAGCATAACCAAGCAATTTCATTAAAAGCCGTTTGTGAGGTACGGTGTCAAAAGCCTTCTTGATATGAAGAAATAAGGAATCGATTTGCGAACCCTTGTCGATAGCTCCCATCACTTCGTGTGAATAAAGAGCTAGTTGTGTTTCGCATGAACGATATTTTCTAAATCCGTGTTGACCTTGGGTCAATAGTTCATTCTGTTCGAGATAATTCATAATATTTGAATACAGGATATGTTCCAAAACCTTGCTGCAAATTGACATCAATGAAATAGGCCTGCCTTTCTTGAATATAGGTGTGACCTGTGCAACTTTCCAATCTCTTGGTACAGATCCTTCTTTGAGAGAGCTGTTGTATATGGTTGTTAAGTAAGGAGCTATCGCTTCAGCATGATCAGATAGAAATCTAGTGGGTATACAGTCCGGAGCAGAAGACTTGTTCTTGTTAAGTGATTTTAGTTGCTGCACTACTCCGATGATATCGACTTCTACTTTACTCATTACTGCCTCCGTTCGTTATTCGAAATCTGGAATATTAATTTCGTCTTATTTGGTGAATGAGTAAGCTATGTTTAGAAACTCTGCTTTAGTAGCGCTGTCATCGGCAGGATCGCTATTACTATCACGTAGTGAGGGTATTGTTTGTGTTTTCCTTCTAGTATATTTAACATATGACCAAAATCTCTTTGTGTTTTCAGTCAAATTTCGAGAAAGAGTTTCGTTGTGATAAGTATTGTAGGCATCTCGCATTGAGATCCTCGCTAAATTTCGAACTTCAATGTAGGATTGCCACTCCTGGGGATTTCGTGTTTAAATTTAGCATGCCTTGTTTGTTTTTTTATATCTTGTTCATTGGCACAGTATTGACATTATTCCTTAAGACATCTACAAATAGGGGCAGAGGTTGCCCATTTGGTAAGTTCAGATTTGGAAGCATTTTGCGAGATTGTGCAGTCGGTCTGCCAGGAGCAGGTAGGAGTTGTCGAGTTGCCCAGTTCGTGCGTGTCACTCAGGGGGCACTTTGGGGACAGTTGCTCAGTTCGAGTCTTCCGTTTATCACCAACAGGTAGAAGGTGGCAAGTTCGGACGAGCCCACGCTTCCTGGGCGCACTACCGAGCAATTCCTGAAACATACCATCTACATCTACATAGATAATCTGCAAATCACATTTAAGTGCCTGCCAGAGGGTACATTAACCACTTTCATAACTTTCCTCTACCGTTCCATTCTCTAATAGCGCGCGGGATGAAAGAACACCTAAATCGTTCCGTTTTAGATCTGATTTCTCTTATTTTATTGGGATGGTCAGGTCTCCCTAAGTAGGTTGGTGCTAGCAAAATATTCTCACATTCAGAAGTAAAAGTCGGTGATTGAAACTTCACAAACAGATCACGCCGCAATGAATAACTTCTTTCTTTTAACGATTTCCACCCCAATTCGTGCAACATTTCCGTGACGCTTTCCACCCCGTAACGCGATAAAACAAAACTAGCTGCCTTTCTCTGAACCTTCTGAATATCTTCCGTCAGTCCCACCTGGTGAGGGTCCCACAATGAGCAACAGTACTCCAGGAGAGGATTCACAAGTGTGATGTAGGCAGTGTCTTTGGTGGAGCTGGTGCATCTTCGAAGCGTTCTGCCGATGAAACGTAATCTTTGGTTCGCCTTCCCCACAATATTTTCTATGTGTTCTCTCCAGTCAAAGTTGTTCGTAATTGTAACTCCTAGGTATTTGGTAGAATCTACGACCTTAAGGTTTGACTGATTTATCGCGTAGTTAAAGTTCAGCGGATTTCTTTTAGTGGTCATGTGTATTACTTCACACTTTTCTTTATTTAGTGTCAATTGCCAATTTTCGCACCATGTAGAAATTTTGTCTAAATCGCTTTGCAGTTGCTTTTGATCCTCTGTTGACTTCACTAACCGATAAACGACAGCATCATCCGCGAACAGTCTAAGGGAGCTATTCAGATTGTCTCCTAAATCGTTTACAAACACGAGGAAGAGTAGGGGACATATAACGCTTCCCAGGGGAACGCCAGATATCACTTCTGTTTTACTCGATGACTTACCGTCAATTAAAACGAACTGTGTCCTTTCAGATAGGAAATCGTGAATCCAATCGCACAATTGGGGAGATTATTCCATAAGCACGCAATTTCATAAGAAGCCGCTTGTGGTGTACAGTGTTAAAAGCCTTCCTGAAATCCAGAAATATGGAATCGATATGAGATCCCTTGTCAATGGCACTTAACACTTCATGTGAATAAAGGGCAAGCTGTGTTTCGCAAGAGTGATACTTTCTGAATCCGTGTTTGACTACTGGTTAATAGGTCTACGATAGTGCTCCGTCAAAAACGTTATCTCGATATCGTGAAAAGTTCCCTCGAGCCACTGAAGGCACATTCCTCAGCACCTTACTAGAAAAAGGTTGTGCTACCTGCATACTAAGCTTCTACGCCCAAGAGGCACTTCCGGCTAAGCAGCCTCGGTCCTGTTCAGTCACTGCTCTGCATAATATACTGCCGTCCCCAGGCGCTAGTCGTGCTTCCCACTTTCCGTTCCTCCGCTCGATTCCTTTCCTCTCTGCCTTTTTCTTCTTCTTCTTCTTTTTTTTTTTTTTTTTTTTTTTTGTTCTCGGTCCGAGCAACCGCGGTGGCTCGCACTGACGGCGTACCCTCCACCGAAATTGCCCGCCTCGCCGCGCTCGCTGCGTGTTTTACAAATACTTCGATATAATTATCGATTGTGGTCCGGAGATTAGGCGGAGGCGCCGGTGGGGCGCGGGCGAGCGCGGCTGATGGCGAGTGGAACATCTTTATTCACGAGCGGGCCGGCCGCTGGGGTGGTCAGCCCGCCTCTGCCCCACCTGTTTGTTTTACCTGCGGTGATGAGTGCCGGGCCGGCCATTACCGCAGCCTCAACCTCAACCTCAACCTCAGCCTCAACCTGCCGGCAGACCCGGCCAGCAGGCCTCTGCAGCTGGCGGGACACCTCGTTAGCAGAAACGGCCAACACGTCATTATCTGCAGGCCTACGGGGCAACCTTTCTTTTTTTCTCTCCCCTGCTAGCATTCTTCTCCTCGTTCTGTAGCTGTCGCTCTGCTATAGATTCTTCCGTTTTAAATGGATTGTACGATATTTTAAGAGAGAGTAGATACAGTTGTACAGATAGGCCCTGTTGTGACATCTGCATTTGTGCTTTACAAGTCTTTGAGTATCTCGGTATCTCATTCTAGTATCAGTCGCCATTATCCTTCGGCATTCACGGATGTCTCTTCTAAAATAAATGACGTTCTCTGGCTTTTGTCTTTCACTGGGTGTCTCAGTTAAATGGGTTGCAGGACGTTTACAGATTTCAGATTGCATCTCTGTTACTAAATTAGCTCCGCCCTGAGGTGTTACCCGAAGTTTAACTGTTAGTTCATCATCATTAGAGACTGATTATGCCTTTCAGCGTTCAGTCTGGAGCATAGTACCTCCATGATCCCCTATTCAATGCTAACATTGATGCCTCGTCTGATGTTATGCCTTTTACTTCAAAATCATTCTGCACCGAATCTAAGTACTTTCTTCTTGGTCTACCTCGACTCCTCTTACCCTCCGCTGGCGAGCTCATGAGTCTCTTAGGTAACCTTGCTTCTCCCATGCGTGTAACATGACACCACTATCTCAGTCTGTTCGCTCTAACTGCTTCATCTATGGTGTTCATTCCCAGTTTTTCTTTGATTTCCTCATTACGGACATCCTGCTGCCATTCCTCCTATCTATTAGTACCTGCAATCATTCTTGCTACTTTCATATCTGTAACATCTACCTTGTGAATAAGGTAACCTGTATCCACCCCACTTTCACTCCCATACAACAAAGTAGGTCGAAAGATAGAGCGGTGCACCGCTAACTTAGTCTTCGTGCAGAAGAGAGTAGATCTTACCTGAGCACTCACTGCATTAGCTTTGCTGCACCTCGATTCCAGTTCTTTCGCTATGTTGCCATACTGTGAGAAAATACATCCCAGGTACTTGGAACTGTCTACCTGTTCTAACTTTGTTCCTCCTATTTGGCACTCAATCTGTTTACATCTCTTTCCCACAGACATTACTTTCGTTTTTGAGATGCTCATCTTCATATAATAATCCTTGCACTTCTGGTATTTAATGCCAAAACTCACCGAGAACACCAGTGGGAGGGGGGGGGGGGGTGCCGGCCGCTGTGGCCGAGGGGACTGAGGCGCTCCAGTCACGGTCCGCACGGCCACTGCGGTCGGGGGTTCGAATCCCCCCTCGGGCATGGATATTTGTACCGTCCTTAGTATTAGGTAGATCATAAGTAGTTTGTAAGTTTAGGGACTGATGACCCTGTAGTTAAGTCCCATAAGCTCTACAAATATTTGAACATTTGAACCAGTGGCGGATTTTGACCTTTGCCGCCAGCAGCCTATTGAAATTTTGCCGCCCCTACCGACGTCTACAATTCGAGACCCTATGACACAATTATACTAATTATAACTTCTGTCAATAACAGAAAAATGATGCCAAAGATAGTTTTTTTGAAATTTTTTTATTTTTGCACAACCAGTTTCAGCAGGTTCTCTGCAATTGTACAAGGAAGAATGTAACAACTGCATACAAAATTTTAGAAAAAATCTTATTTGCCTAATGTTATATACATACCATTTATTTCAAATAACATAAGCTTATTGATGTTTATGGAGAGTGCTTAGGTTAAAAAACTTGCACGTTTCATGTTAAATTTGAAAATACATGTCACTAATACGTCCAGTATGCTAGGAGACATTTTCAAATTAACGAACATTCGTTAATTTTAAAGTGTCTCGTAGCATACTGGACGTATTAGTGACATGTATTTTCAAAAATCTTCGAATGTTTGTAGAGCTTATGGGACTTACCTACGGGGTCATCAGTCCCTAAACTTACAAACTTCTTATGAAGTAACTAATACTAAGGACGGCACAAATATCCATGCCCGAGGGGGTATTCGAACCCCCGACCGCAGTGGCCATGCAGACCGCAAATGGCGCGCCGTAGACCGCTAGGCCACCGCGGCCGGCAATGTATTTTAAAATATGTATTTTAAAATATGAGATGAAACAAGCACTCTGCATAAACATCAACAAGCTTGTGTTATTTGTTGTAAATGGTATTTATATAACAGTAGGCAAATAAGATCTGTTCTAAAATTTTGTATTCAGCTTCCTTGTATAGTTGTAGAGCACCTGATGATGACAGCTAGACTGCTGAAACTGGTTATGCAAAAATAAAAATAAAAATTGCAAAAGCTATCTTTAGCATTATTTTTCTATTAAAGCAGATCATGCCCTAAAGATGTGCAAATAAATAAAATTGTAGCTTTATTTTTTGTACACTATCGTCCTAATTAAACCACCTTTTCTCCCATAATCAGTATGAAAGTGAACTGAGGAATCAAAGTGTCATTTGATAGATTACTTTTAGAACCCAACTGTATGGTCTAGATTGCACAAGAGAGAGTTTTTTTGTGTATTTCTGAGCTAATGAAAGCACAGTCATTACTATTCGTACAAATAATATGGGGATGTAAGGTAAACTTTAATACTTCTTACACAATAATCTATATTCGGTAAACGTAATTACATTTCTTTTATTACACTTTCTTAGGGGTTAAAAACATTGGCATCAGGGCTGTGAAGCTTTTCCCACTTGTGTAGGTTCGTGCACATAGTTCATGTTCTGTTCGGATTCTGTTTAGGCTTTTCCATAGCTATCGTAGAAGTTTAAAGTCATTAGGTTTCTCTAATGGACAGATCAGTTCACAGTTGTCAGGGAAGGCACTATCTACTCCAGCTCTTGTGCTACTTCATATCCATGCTGAAGTTCGCAGCTGACAGTAGTTGGGCCAGTCTTGGGGACGGGAGGGAGGGGGAGGGGGAGGGGGGAGATTTCTAGAGCGGAATCGTGTTCTTTCCAAAGTTGGGACATTTTCATGCATAGGAGGTAGGGTGAACTAGAACTCCAGACGTGCACCGTGGGTAATGCTACATTAGCTGGAGCGACATCTAGCGCCAGGTTTATCTTCTCCAGAGGATCTCCTGGCCTCGAGCACATGAAAGCAAGCCTGTCAGATAATGGCTCCTGCAGGAGCGGCATGACAAGAAATATCGGGCCTAACCTCCGAATTTGCCAACGAAATATATGTCTCTATATATTGACATGTTCCACGTCTTAATTTGCTCATGTTTGGGATTGCCGATCACGATTTTTTTTTTTTTTTTTTTTTTTTTTTTTTTTTGTTATTCATTTTTCTTGGCTACAGTTCCGGCACACTAAAATATCATCTTCTGGTTTGGTGTCTTAGAGCATTTATGCCTTTACAGAAGAGCTCGACATATTGTTAGTGCAGTTGATGAGTCAATTATAAAATCATCCCCCGCCTAGGGCATGGATATTTGTGCTGTATTTAATATAAGGCAGTTCATAAGTAGTTTGTAAGTTTAGGGATTAATGACCCCGCAGTTAAGTCCCTTAAGCTTTACAAACATTTGAACACCGACAGATGAAGAGGGCAGTACAGTGTAATAGGCACGTATCTATCAAAAATTCAAATGTTTGTACAACTTATGGGACTTAACTACGGGGTCATCAGTCCCTAAGCTTACAAACTACTTATGAACTACTTACAACTAAGGACGGCACAAATATCCATGCCCGAGGGGGGATTCGAACCCCCGACCGTAGTGGCCGTGCAGACCGTGACGTATCTATCTAGACCAGGGCTGTCCAACATACGGCCCACGGGCCACAATGTGGTCCACGGCGCCGTAAATTCCGGCCCGCCTAAAGCCTGACAAAGTTGTGAGTTTTTTTTAATTATTTATTTTTCTCGCAGCCGCAATGTTAACTAAGGACAATGATATGAAATTAACCTGCTTCGTTGTTGCACTGGAGCGTAAACAGCCGCCCTCTTCTACAACAGTTAGTGCCTCGCGGTCCTCCACTAGAGCGGCCCATATCGCTCTTCCCAGGTCGCCGAGGCCTAGCAGAACGCAACCGTCTGGGAACGGGTCGGCACAAATGTTCAAATGTTTATAATTCTATGGGACGAAACTACATTGGTCATCAGTCCCTAGACTTACAAACTACTTAAACTAAGTTAAACTAAGGACAGCACAACACACACATTCATCCCCGAGGGAGGCCACCTCACACCAGTTCAATCAATATCAAATAGGTTTCGATCTTTTGTTCTACGAAAACAGGCGAAGAGTTGCACAGAAAAAATATGTTACATACGGTTAAATTTCTGTTTCGACCCTCTGTAATGTGTATCTACTTACAGTGGGGCCGTACACGAGCTGAGTTGCTGGGCTTATGTTACCAACATTTCCGGGTTTGCTCGGAATTAAGATAAAATCAAGAAGTTAAGATAGAAGACGCCATGTCACACCTGCGGATGGAGTTGAGTGAACTTCAATGAAAGCCTGAAAACATAGTTGCCTGCAGAATGGACTGATGGAGTTTTATAAAAAATATATCAAACCCGATCAGTGTCACAACCTATACAAGTTGTCACTTCAACAGCTGTCCTTGTTCGGAAGCACATACCGGTAAATCTGTCAGCAGCTTTCTTCACGAATGAAAAATGTAAAATCTAAAACGAAATCTTTGCTTACAGATGGCCATCCCATCCGAGCGGAATTATACGAATTTCTACATCGGACGTATCACCCAATGTCAACGAACTCTGACTAGTTTTCCTTTTTCATATTTTTTTTTCATTAATATAATTTTTCTTTGAAATTTATCATGTTCTGTTCTAAATACATCCTTAACTGCCTATCTCCAAAAACAGTGTTTTATTTCTACTGGTTTCGTAATTAATTCTTTTGCAATTCTCTTTGTCTGGCCCGCCACAATGAAAAAAGTTGCCAAAGTTGGACACCCCTGATATAGACCATCACACAGGAATTCCAAACTGCATCAGGATCCACTCCAAGTACTACGACAGGCGGGAGGTGAGAAAACTTGGATTTCGTGGTGGAGCGGCTGTCCATAAACCACACATCACGCAGGTCAATGCGAAATGACTCCTCCCGAAAAGTGTGAAGTAATACACATCACCACTGAAAGAAATCCGCTGAACTTCAATTACGCGATAAATCAGTCAAACCATAAGATCGTAGCTTCTACCAAATACCTAGGAGTTACAATTACGAACAACTTAGACTGGAGAGAACACACAGAAAATATTGTGGGGAAGGCCAACCAAAGATTACTTTTCATTGGCAGAAAGCTTCGAAGATGCAACAGCTCCACCAAAGAGATTGCCTACATCACACTTGTGCGTCCTCTCCTGGAGTACTGTTGCCCCTTGTGGGACCCTAACCAGGTGGGACTGACGGAAGATATTGAGAAAGTTCAGAGAAGGGCAGTTCGTTTTGTTTTATCACGTTACGGGGGGGGGGGGCGTCACGGAATAGTTGCACGAATTGGGGTGGAAATCATTAAAAGAAAGACGTTATTCATTGCGGCGTGATCTGTTTGTGAAGTTTCAATCACCGACTTTTACTTCTGAATGTGAAAATATTTCGCTAGCACCCACCTACTTAGGGAGACATGACCATCCCAATAAAATAAGAGAAATCAGATCGAAAACGTGACGATTTATGTGTTCTTTATTCCCGCGCGCTATTACAGAATAGAACTGTAGAGTGGTTAATGAACTCTCTGCCAGGCACTTAAATGTGATTTGCAGAGTATCTATGTAGATGAAGCTGTAGATGTGTGGGTATGGCGAATGCCCGGTGAAAGTCATCTGCCTGCGTGTGTAGCACCAATAGTAAAATTCTGAGGCGTCGGTGTTATGGCGTGGTCGTGTTTTTCATGGAGGGGGCTTGCATCCCTTGTTTTCCATAGCACACGATCGAGCACCTGTACATAATGCACGGCCTGTAGCGGAGTGGCTACACGACAGTGACGTCCTTGTAATGGACTGACCTGCACAGAGTCCTGACTTGAATCTTACTGAACACCTTTGGGATGTTTTGGAACTCCGACTTCGTCCCAGGCCTGACCGACCTACATGGATATCTCTCCTCAGTGCAGCACTCCGTGAAGAATTGGCCGCCGTTCCCCAAGAAACCTTCTAGCACCTAATTGAACGTATGTCTACGAGAATGGCAGCTGTCGGTGGGCTGACACCATACTGAATTAAATTTGACAACATTGTCAGAGGAGAGAAACAGCGATCTATTTAGTATCTTTAATATTACAAAAAACAATCTTGATCGCAAAAATTAATAGTTTCTATTTACCGGTTTCGATCTGCTGTAGGTCATCTTCGGAATAACATATAGCCTGCAAGGATTAATGGAAATAATTACTAAAATGTCTAAGTACGACTTTAGATGTAACGTAAAATTTATACAGAGGAATGTTATGGCGTTTACCCATGTGGTCAGTGCTGGACTCCGCTGGGCTATAAAATCTATCTCACTATCCATAGTATTTTATTATCGTACTAGTAGTTCCTACTACCATTAGTTGAACCTTTTATGGTTCATTTTATTCTCCATAAGACACATTGTATAACGTTTTATTAGTATTTTACTGAGTGACAAAGATATAGTAACTTTTATGTCCTTCTACTATACATCTGTGTCATTTTTCATAATTTTAGCGTTTTTCGAATGCCATGCACTCGAAAAGTCTTAACGACCTTCACTTAGCACATTGATGCATTTGTGTAACCATCATGACAGTTGGCGACCTTCTACATACATTTTTGACTACCAACCCACCGTTTTAACTTCTGCGTTGGCATGACAACGGCATCAGAAATTGCTAACATCTTTGACCCTCCCTTAACGGTGTTATATCTAACGACCCACTAGATGCCATTGTACCATAAAAATACGACTTAATTTATAATTATGCAGTATTTTAATATAATAAAATTAGGTCTGCATATGTTTTAGCCACATTAGCATATATATTGATTATAATAACCATTCGTTTGCAAACTAATACCATTGATTAAATCTCACCTGCTGATTACATTCGTTATGCATTTTTTAAATACACAACATTTTTATATTATCCTTTTTTATTATACTTCTTAATTTTATTTATATACTTTTATTATCAGACTATGTATTAATTTATATATTACTCAAAACCTACTCTTTGTAAAGCCCTTTCCCATTGACTGCTGCTGACTTGGCGCCAAAATCATACACTATTTAACCAGAGGCCTTACGGCCACTAGTCAACAGTTACCTGCTGGCAGGAGAACAGCCAGGACAGCCCAGCCCAGCCGAGTCCAGCACTGGCCACATGGGAAAACGCCATAACATTACTCCGTATAAATTTTATGTTACATCTAAAATCGTACTTAGACATATTCGTAATTATTTCCATTAACCCTTGCAGGCTATCTGTTATTCCGAAGATGACCTATATCAGGTCGAAACCGGTAAATAGAAACTTAATTTTTGCGATCAAGACTGTTTTTTTTTTTTTTTTTTTTTTTTTTTTTTTTTTTTTTTTTTTTGTAATATTAACCATACTGAATTCCAACATCACCGATGAAGGGCGCCACGAACTTGCAAGTCATTTTCTGCCAGCTGGCCGGATACTTTTGATCACATAGTGTATGTGATAATTAGGAAACAATCAGTCAAGTAAAGTATACTCTAGGAGGAGATTGCTTTTATTTACTAACAGCGAAGCAGCTGAGAGTTACGACGCATTAACGTAACCAATGTTTGTGTTACCAATTTATCGTAACATCTGTCCCGTAAAACGCCGGCCACTTTACACATCTGCAGGGCTCAATACAAGGACCTAATATAATTCCAGTTCGTGGTGCACATAAACGTCCTAAGATCTCGAGATAAAGTACTCATCAGCTGATGCTCACCGACTACGCAAAGCAGATTTTAAACGAAAGTGCGCGGATAATGAAAATTGCTTTCGTTATCGACCTCCGGTTCATCGGCGGCGCGCCGTTAACGCTACCATCAATTACGGCAGGTCGCGTTTGCCGAAGTCGCCGAGTCCACTGGCGGGTGTGTGCTTCCGAGCCCGGCACCTGCCACTCGAGGATTAGGCATCGACGAACGGGCCGATCGTAACTTAGGAATGACAGAACTCGGTACGTGTCTGCCTCAGTTCATTAAGCGCGGTAATTGCACTCCGCGGACGAGCGGAATGCGTGTTTCGTGAGGGGATAATTGACATTTGGGTGAAGACGTGGGAGGCGACGTGTAGCCTCAGGGGGTGGCCGACATAATTACCAGCGGCCGGTGCTCGGCTTTATGCCTCTGACCTGTTGCCCGCTGCCGGCGCTCGAACATTTCCCGTGGCAATTAAAATGCATGGCCTCACTGCAGTACAAGCTGCTCCGGAGCTTCCACCCCCCCTCCCCCCATCCTGCTCCGGCCATACTCCTACTACCTCTACACCACCTACTCGGACCCAGTATAGGGGTCTAGCTAATCTGTAACGACGTCTTTGCCACTGGACTTGCAGCGCCAGTAGAGACATACTGATCAGATGCGAAATTCGCATTTAATGGTCGTTATTTACTCGGAATTATTTGAAACGCCGTAGTAGGACAACATACCGCATCCTTGTGCGCTGTTTCTTCACTGTACTGGTACAAAGAAGGAGCAATAACCAGTTCGAAATTGATTAACACCCGTATTAGCCCTCCAGTAGGCGCGTCAACTTTCATGACGCCACTGGTCGCGATGTATCTCCTGGATACATGCGATGATTTTTGTGGTTGTGCCTTTGTTTACAGTGTCTTTTTGTTTTGCTTCTGTTTTAAATTGCAGTTACCTTTGTTGTTACATAGTTGGCAAATACATAAGTGAATATTAGGCTCATTACACTTTCAAATTAACAGAAATATTGTCACGTTGCAATGGAAGTAGGCTTGACTTCGAAGGCAACTAAACACAGCACTTATACTGAAAGCACGTTTATTACGAACTCAACATACACGCAGCACTGACTGCCTCTCAGGCAGAGTGCTCTGCTATTTATACACAGACAGAATTTACCAGAAATTAGAACAGTTAACATAAGAAACAAGTAGAATTTACAAGTGAACATAAGAAAGATGTAGAACCTTCTGGAATTGTAAATTACAAAGAAATAAATTTTTGCCGGTGGGCGGGATTGAACCGGCGACCTTCTGCTCCGCAGTCCGTGACGCTATCCCCTGCGCCACGCCGGCAGTTGGCGTTCGTGGTCTCTCGCGGCAATATTTAACATATTGTAATAGAGAATTGCATGAAATTCTATTACAAAGTGACTTCATTATAGATACAAATAAATTATTGAACTAATCAGAGCATGTTTCTTTGTACGGATTGCTCTCTAGAGAAATACGGTGTTCACAAATTATTTTAGCCTGCTTTTGCAAACAAAGATGTGTACCGCATTTTCCACATGCATAGGATACTTGCTGAGGCAAGTCTTTTTTGTCTTCCTGTGACATGACTAGCATCTTTTTCTTTACTTTTTTCCTGATTGCGAAGATAGTGCAGCGTTTTCTTGCTCTTTTCCTTCAGGTTTTGAGGTACTCGCGCCTATTTGAGTATTTATTCTTGTTCCCCAAGAAAACTACTCTTGAGTTGATGCCTGCATTGTTTATTATTATTACAACTGAAAGCATTTTAGTTGTTTTTTACTCACAAAAATAGTAATGTTCATCATTTTGTTGCAATTCATTATTCTCCTCTTCATCAAATTCATGATCTGTGTCTGAGTCTACAGATCTTCTTTCGAGGATATGTTCGGTTTCCGAATGAGTTTCTACAAGATCATCTTCAATTGGTACCTCATTGTCAAAAAGAAGGCGATGTACTTCTTCCAAATACTTAGGATTTTCTAAATCATATAGTTTACTCAATTTGAAAGAGTGGGCCAGCAAGCCTTTACCACTGTTCATTGCGGTAATATTAGAGAACAAGTAGTTCATGTATCTCACAGATACATACGCGACTGTCTAAGGGTTAAGGAGCTTAAGATGCCAAAACTATGGCGGCACACGAAAGTGGTCGAGATATCAGATCCTAAAAGTTACAGACCAGTGACACTTCTCTGCCATCTCTCCAAGATGCTGGAGCGGATGATTCTTAACTGTGTGGCTGAAATAATCGATGGAACAAGCCGATTTTAGACCATGAAGATCTTGTTGTGGGCAAATACTCAATCTAATACAGCACATGGAAGATGGTATTGAAAGAAAATTAATAACTGGGGCAGTTTTCATAGACACGGCAAACCATAGAAAGCTATTGTGCAAATTATATCTCACAGGCAACAGTACGTTGACAGTGGTCATTCGTAGCCTCCTGCAGAATGGAAGATTTTATGTATCTCTAAATGGTAAGAACAGCAGATGGCGACTGCAGAAGAATGGCTTACCACAAGGAAGTGTACTTTCTCAGATCTTGTATAATGTGTAAACAATAACCAACCTATCCCACACAAGATTGTTCGTATATGCTGATGACACAGCTGTGGCTGTCCAGGGGTCCAATTTTGATGAAATGTCCCAAAAACTCTCCAAAAGACTTGAACTAGCTCAATACTACGATGCCAATCACGTAAACCCAAACCCTTGCAAAACCCAAGTATGTGCTTTCCAAGCGGCGGTAGAGAGAGACAGATGCGAAATTATTATTTACTCGTAATTATTTGAAACGCCGTAGAAGGACAAATACCGCATCCTTGCGTGCTGTTACTTCACTGCACTAGTACAGAGAAGGAGCAATAACCAGTTCGAAACTGGTTACTGCAAATGATTAACACCTGTATTAGGGAGCTAAAGATGCCAAAACTATGGCGGCAGACGAGAGTGGTAGAGATATCGGATCCTAAAAGTTACAGACCAGTGAAAAAGTTGACCACTGTACGTAATAAAAGCTTAATTCTGTGATGAGGCATCCAGATAAGAGTTTTACTGTTATAAAAAAGCTTAATTTTAGCAATAAAATTAGCAGAAGATCCGTTTGAGCTACTCTCTGCTGCAAAACCTTGTTTCCTGGCCCAAATTGAGAACTGACTTGGTTAAAACTATTCTAATAACAGGAAATTAACGATACAGTGGCCAACATACGTAGCAGCTCACACGAAATTACACACGGACATTAATAAATAAACCACCCCAATTAAAGTTATTTCATAAAGGTGGCTAAGAAAACATTTATGGCCCAACGGAACTTCAACATAAAAAATTGCATCTGAGTTTGTTCTCAGCACTGGTAAAAACAATGTTAAATAAAAAGTGGGTCGGTGCTCGAAGACTACAATTTATAAGCAAGTCAAAATTATACTGACCTTAACTTGTTTATTCAGGTCGAAGACGAGCAAAATGGGGAACCAAATAAAGAAAATTAACTACGGCATGCAACCGCTAGAACTGCGTAGGATTTAATAAGGAAGCTACTGCAATGCAGCAACATGCGATTCGGAGCGATTACAGAGACGGAAAAAAGTCCAGTCTCAAAACCCGGAAAAATGAAATAATTACAAAGACGGAAAAGTGAGAACAAAAACTACGGCTTGCAACCTATAGAAATGTATAGAATTTCATAATCAAGCTATTGAAGGAGGTTGTACAAGGCTTGGAGAGACTTACTGACCAAGACTGAGTGCATACTACAAGTTCGGAGAAGAAACAGCAAAATAAAAAATAGGCGGGGAGAGAAATTCGCGAAATGTTAGTGGAAATCAGAAGAATACACGCATGGTTACTTGCCTGATGGGCATGGAAGGCTTTGTTCTAAGAACCAACCATGTGGAACACACATAAAAAATGTTCAAATGTTTGTAGAGTCTATGGGACTTAACGACAAGGTCATCAGTCCCTAAACTTGCAAACAACTTGTGAACTAGCTAACACTTAGGACGGCACAAATATCCATGCCCGAGGGGGGATTCGAGCCCCCGACCGTAATGGCCGTGCAGACCGTGACTGAAGCGCCTCAGTCCCCTCGGCCACTGCAGCTGGCGAACACACATCACTCATGGAAGGAGATGATAAGAAAGTTTTACATGCACTGTACAAAAATGAACATATCGTCTGTTAGAAACGGGCCCCACAAATCTAGATAAAATTTACACAGAGTTCGTATGCCGCCATATAATCACAAAAGCGTTGAATATACCAGGCCGTTATCAAACTGCAACTAGTAACACATACACCACGTTTATCTGTTGAAAATCACTTGATTGAAAAACTAGAACACATTTCTATGAACTATCTGAAGGAATATTCCAAAAAATTAAAGCTAAGTTCAAGAGTCTAAGTTAAACATGCTAGACAACGAATCCCTACCATCTCCGCAAGCACAAGACAAGAACCAACCTTACCTCACCATGATCCCAGCACACAGTGACCATCTAGCGGCCAGGAGCCGCGAGAAAGCTACCGGAAGCTGGAAAATCCAAGGTAACAGCGGTGGTGGGGAGAGAAGATAGTGATACTCGCCCTGGAGAAGGCTCGTCTACAAGCTTGTAACCAAAGGGTGTAGAAACCTCTTTGGTCGCTTCAGCAGCACGGGTTGGTAACGACTATCGACTCTGAGCCAGAGAACCATGCAAAGCGAGCTATCACTACCGACATTCAGACACCCATTAGAATCTCGCACATCCCCTTGAAAGTAAAATAAATACACATTCTAACAGGGACAGTGGCGTAGCGGAGAAGCTGCACTTATTGCCACATTCATAACCACAATAATAAATTATTAAAATAACAAAATCCTAGCAATATTAAGGAACATTTCAGAAACCAATATTTTGAAAAATGAAATAAAAATGCTATTCCTCATGCCTTGAAAAGAGTGGGGTTCTAGTTTTAACAAAATGCTAATCTAGCGACATCAAATAAATTACAATTTTATAAAAAATGTATGGAAGATGACAGACGGTCGCCTTTCAAGTGTCACTTCTCTGCCATCTCTCCAAGATTCTGGAGCGGATGATTCTTAACCGTGTCGCTGAAATAATCGATGGAACAAGCCGGTTTTAGACCAGGAAGATCTTGTTGTGGGCAAATACTCAATCTAATACAGCACATAGAAGATGGTATTGAAAGAAAAGTAATAACTGGAGCAGTTTTTATAGACACGGTAAACCACAGAAAGCTGTTTTGCAAATTGTATCTCACATGGGACTGTACGTTGACAGTGGTCATTGGTAGCCTCCTGCAGAATAGAAGATTTTATGTATCTCTAAATGGTAAGAACAGCAGATGGGAGCTGCAGAAGAATGGCTTACCACAAGGAAGTGTACTTTCTCCGATCTTGTACAATGTGTATAACAATAACCAACCTATCCCTCATGACACACGACTGTTCGTATATGCTGATGACACAGCTGTGGCTGTCCAGGGGTCCAACTTTGATGAAATGTCCCAAAAACTCTCCAGAAGACTTGAAGAACTAGCTCATTACTACGATGCCAATGACGTAAAGCCAAACCCTTGCAAAACCCAAGTATGTGCTTTCCATTTGCGCAATAGAGATGCCGGAGTTGAGCTTGACGTTACGCGGCAGGGTAAAAAGCTTATAACGTCACAGCTGCGTCCACCTAATCCTCGATGGGCGAAGGTGCCGTTATATCCTATTTGCTGCTTAATTAATCCTTGATCATTTAATAATTGTTCCAGTGGCTTGACTGTATGGGTTGCGGACAGTGACTGGGTTGATCCATAACAATAAACTTTGTTAACTTCCTTTATTACGGAACGACAAATGTTAATAACTCCTTCTTTAAGTACACTGATTAAATAACCGCGTGCCACGACGATAAATGTCTACAAGTCCACACTGAAACATTTCAATACGCAACTGCGACCGAAACTCATATGCGATACGACCGATGGGCAAAACTTTAGCCACCGCTAAACGCGGGTTCTGACTCACTGTCGACGTGCTACTGCCTCGCTCTGCAGTCGGCGGGAGACTGCCGCACACCGGCCAACAAACAAGAAACGTTCAAACCTAAGCATTGTCGCCCAGCATCTATCGCTGCATGCCAACGATTACTGTTCGACCAAAATGTACCAAAGAGGTTACTAAGCTAAAACCTTGTATCCTAACAAGCTAGAGCACTGTCCAGCATCTAAATACTCTGGAGTTACACTCGACAGAACGCTCTTCTTGAAACAACATTGCCAAAGTTTGCTCTGGGAATAACACCATCCGCAGGCTGACAAACTATGACTGGGGAGCTCAGCCATCAGTACTGAGAACATCAGCACTTGCCATATGTGTCTAAGCTGCAGAATATGCAGCACCAGTATGCACCAGTATGCACCCGCGGACGCTAAACAGGTCGATGTAAGTGTAAACGAGACTATGCGCATTGTTACAGGCAGTCTCAGAGCAACACCAACAGGTAATAGGTACCTCCCCCACACAGGATCAGAAAGCATGCGGCACCAGTCGCTGAGAGAACAAAAAAGAGAAAGATTATTGACACCCATTGAATGGGCACTTCACTCAGGCTCGGAGGCTTAAATCTAGAAACAGCTTTATTGCTTGACGGTTCGCAGGAAGATAACGTAGTTTGTAAATGGAAGAATGGACAAACAGCACTACTGATAACGCCAAAAGATAAACGTCCCTGGAAACAACCTTCCTCGTACAGTCTGGAGAACACTGAACAGGCTGAGGGCTGGTGTACTCAGATGTAAAACTAATCTGCGCATGTGGGACCTGTGGTCTGACGATGACGATGCTCTTTGTGAATGCGGAGAGGTTCAGGACGAGGCACATGTGCAGGGCCGACCCGAACAAATTTGGCGCCCAAGACAAATTATTTTAATGGCACCCCGTTTAATAAAATCGCAATAAAACACCCATGTAAAATACACATAGCATCTTATTCTATTTAAATACATAATCATAACATACATATTACATAAACATATTTCCACACAAAACTGGCACACATCATACACTTTTATATAATGTTACTTATTCATCGTTTTTATATTTTGCCTTTTAAAAAGGTTTTGGTTGATAGCTTACAATAATTGATACAATTATAAGCTTCATTATATAAAGAGTCACACAAATTTCATTTTTCTTGCATTGAATTTTTCAAAATCTGAGACGATCTTGTTTCAATCAATTGTGTCTGCTGTTTCTCGTTCAGTTGACAAAGTTGCCAGCCCCACATGTATTTCTTGAGTCATTGTGGATCGCAGATATGTTTTTATGAGTTTTAATTTCGAGAAGCTGCGCTCACCACTGGCTATAAACACAGGAAGAGTAAGCAACACTCTTAGTGCAGTAACTAAATTAGGTACAATGTCTTTAAGTCCATTTTTACAAATATAACTCAGAACGTTCTGTGGCCCTGAGTTACTGGGTACTCTCCTAGCAATGGCTTGTAATTCATCGCATAGATCAGAAACATCAATATCTTTAGACTCTTCCAAATTAACACATTCTGCAAGAACTGCTTAAGGGAGTTTTATTTTGTACATTACATATTTTGTTCAGACGTCCAAATACACCTTTTAGGTTGTTAAACAGATGACACCTTTCCTCAATTGAATTTATTGCGGTATCCAACATTATCATCATCGTCATCATCATCATCATCCTCATCATTAGAGGCTGATTATGCCTTTCAGCGTTCAGTCTGGAGCATAGTACCTCTGATGAAATTCCTCCATGATCCCCTTTTCAATGCTATCATTGATGCCTCATCTGATGTTATGCCTTTTACTTCAAAATCATTCTGCACCAAATCTAAATACTTTCTTTTTGGTCTCCGCTGCCCAGCTCATGATTCTCTTAGGTAACCTTGGTTCTCCCATGCGTGTAACATGACCCCATCATCTCAGCCTGTTCACTCTAACTGCTTCATCTATGGTGTTCATTTCCAGTTTTTCTTTGATTTACTCATTATGGACACCCGCCTGCCATTGTTCCCATCTATTAGCACCTGCAATAATTCTTGCTACTTTCATATCTGTAACCTCTACCTTATGAATAAGGTAACCTGTATCCACCCAACTTTAACTCCCATACAACAATGTTGGTCGAAAGACAGAGCGGTGCACTGCTAACTTAGTCTTAGTACTTCCTTCCTTCGTGCAGAAGAGAGTAGATCTTACCTGAGCACTCACTGCATTAGCTTTGCTGCACCTCGATTCCAGTTCTTTCGCTATGTTGCCATCCTGTGAGAAAATACATCCCAGGTACTTGGAACTGTCTACCTGTTCTAACTTTGTTCCTCCTATTTGGCACTCAATCTGTTTGAATCTCTTTCCCACATACATTACTTTCGTTTTGGAGGTGCTGATCTTCATATCATAATCCTTGCACCTCTGATCGAGCTCTGAAATATTAGTTTGCAGTCTCTCAATCGAACCGACCATTACAACTAAGTCATCCGTACATGCGAGACTGCTTATTTTGTGTTGACCTATTTTAATCCCGCCCTGCCAGTCTACTGCCTACACCACAGTTGTGCATCCTATTTTGCAGTATTGCTGCGCATTGTGGGAGCCACACCAAGTGGGGCTGATAATCGATTTAGAGGCAGTTCAGAGAAGGGCATCTCGTTTTGTACTATCACGATATAGGGGGGAGAGTGTCACGGAAATGCTGCACGAGTTGGGATGGAAATCATTAAAATAATTGCATTATTCGTTGTGACGAGATGTATTTGCGTAATTTCTTTCACCAGATTTGTCTTCCGACGGACGCTGAAGACCTCGACGTCGTGCGGCGTGATCCCGTAATCACCACTACCACTTTGTCCTCCGAATGCGAACACATTTTGTTAACAACAACCTACATAGGAAGACGCGGTAATAAAAATAAAATAAGAGGAATCAGATCAAAAACGGAAAAAAATTAGGTGTTCCTTTTTCCTGCGAGCTGTTAGAGGACGGAACTGTAGAGAAATACCATAAAAGCGGTAGGATGAACCCTCTGCCACGCTCTTCGATGCGACTTCCAGAGTATTTATGTAGATGTACTCAGTTTAGCTTTAGAAATGGTTTTTGCATAAGGAAAGCTATGGCTGCCTACAGCGCCTTGAAGCGAAAAGTCGAAGCGTGCCCATAAAAATATTTTTGTAAGAAAATGTCTAATATTGTACCTCCTGTTTTGTGTCGAGTAACTTGCTTGCAAGAAAATGTATAATATCGCTTCTACTGTGTGTATCGATATGTGTTCTTAACTCTGTGAAGTTTCATCTTTGGCAAAGATCATGTATTGCATAGCATTGTAGCTCGCGCTGAGAGAGAGAAGCACTTGTGGTTCAGATCGCTTAGAGAGCGGTTGAGTTGTGTGTATGGCTCCGATGTAGAGCAGAGGCTGCTGTGCCAGCAAGTCGATTTGATTGTATTTGGAATATATATTGTATTGTATTGTGACACCGCTGGAATGAAGGTAATTGCATTTGATGTCATTAGGAAGAAGTTGTATTATGCAGGTAATGTAATGCTGATTATTAATAATAAGTAACAAAGTTGACCTTTCTTTCCTGTTTCATTTGCGTAGTTAGAAGATTAACCTACTTCCTTCATTTGATAATTAGTTATTAGTGGATTTAAAGTGCAATATTGATTTTGATAATATTGTTGAAGAGATTTAGTTATTGGTGCCATAGTAAATGATAGTTAATTGACTATGATACTAAATTTCAATAACCAGAAACTGATCTGCATAAAATTCTCAGAGTCAAACATTAAGAAAGTGGTTTGTGGTTTTTTAATATCTTTCTCGCAGTCAAAATTTTTGAGTATAGTCAGTGTCTGTTTCAAATGGTGATTTGCCACAGTTGTTTTGTGTTTAAAATATCCGTTGCGCACATAATCAGTTTAATGCACTGTTTCTTATTTAATAGTATATACATCAATATCAGGGCCATAATTAAACCATATTGCTGTGTTAATGAACAATTTGTTGTCTGATTTAACGATAGGTTCAACATCCACAACACACACACACAGCCTTTAAAGTCTACACCTGTTTTATTCATTATAACTAAGGATCTGATAAAGTCAGACACAAGCAACTTATAGAAGTACTGGAAGAACCTTGACACAAGAGAATTACAAATAATAGTAAAACCGAACCTAAACCAAAGTGCGACTGTTCGTATTCAATGTGGAAACAGAGAGAGAGGTCAAATAGGGGTGAGGTCTATCCACTCCTTCTCAACGTTTATGTTGATTTCGAATTTGATACATTTAACCATTTCAGTCAGATTTCTGTAGCGAAAGTCGGACGTAAGTGGCCGGCGATACGTATCATCATCCGTCCAGTGGATAAAATTTTGTGGTTCGACTGTGTGACGTAATGAATTAGAGTTGACCGCTCTACAAGTGAGGGCGGACGAATGTTTTGTACAGCATGTGTGAAGAGAAGTCCTACTAAGGGGTTACGTAATGTCCTCTTTTGTTCAAATTTATGATTTTTTATGCTTCAGGAGCCTCAGTCATATCAATTTTTTAAAAGAACTGACCGCCATTTGACTGGACGTATTTTTTTAAATTTAAATTTTATTTTTTATGGATACTCCCGTCGGTTATTGATGGAACATAGACATATTAAATAACTGTATACACTGTGGATTTGTTCCACAATAATATTTGTTTTTGTTGTGAACTAGCTTTCGGATTCTTAGGCCATCTTGAGACAATACTGCAGATCATCCACATCACACCAGCTGCCGTCTTTCGAGTACAAATATTTTACAAAGATAACTGTCAGTCATAGACTATGTAGCCTTTAGGTATTTTATAAACAGACGTCCAACCAATTAAAAGAAAATTGTAACTAAAACATAACTGTACATTAATTTTCAACAAGTAGGTTGAAACAAACAATGGTTCAGTGAATAATAGTAAATGCAATTGTATATTAAATTAACTTATATAAACGAAAATAAGTAGGAGGGGAACAGGTGAGTGAGGAAAACATAAATGAAATGTTAGAGGGGAACAATTACATAAGTTTGGAGTTTATGAATATGGAATAAAGGAGCATATTGAAGTATATAGACTATATTAAAATTCGCTGGTTGTCAACAGAGGAAAACATTGCAATGTGGGTGAGAGACATTACACAATTTCGACAAGCACGGTGGCAGAATTATACATAATAGATTACTTTAATAATGATGAATGCTGGAATTGGGTCTGATCATTGAGGATTAGGTTCGGTTTTTGACCTTGGTATTTCTTGATACAGAGGATTTCAAGCAATGTTAGCTTTTTGCCTTTATTTGCTCTATGGAGAACATCACATTTAATGTCAAAGGCATGTCATTCATTTAAGGCATGTTCTGCAAAGGTGGAATCTCTCTTTTTTAATCTCCAACTCCTCTCATGTTCAGCTAGTCTAGTTGGTCACAACTGGCTTTAGCCCATTTTCAAGTGCTGTGGTAAAAGTTGTCAGACATGACATAAGGAAACCTGTCTGACAACTTTTATCACAGCACTTGAAAATAGCCTAAGACCGAAACCAGATTGTGACAAACAAAAATAAAATAATAATAATAATAATAATAATAATAATAATAATAATAATAATAATAATAAAAACTTTCAGTCAAATGGCGGTCAGCTCTTTAAAAAAATGTCCATTTGTTTAAGCTTATGGGACTTAACTGCGGGGTCATCAGTCCTAAAACTTACAAACCACTTATCAACTACCTTATACATCCATGCCCGAGGGGGATTCGAATCCCCGACGGGGAACGGCCTCGCGCATCGCAGCATAGCGCCTCAATGCGCTCGGCCGCTCCGCCGCGGCTAAAAATCTTTGTGTTGGTTTTGAGATAGGAGGTTGTTGAAGTGTTTGTTGGATTTTCGACAGATTTGGTCTTATTCGCTATTTACGGAGGCATGATTCGAGGTTGTTGCTGTAGTTACGTCGCTGTTTGCTAATTCGACCGCAGGTGGAACGAGGTACCAGCAGGTGGCATCATCTACACTTTACGCAAAGTTTTTGTTCCAACTACTAGTTCTGGAGATGTCAACAGCGTAAAAAGAGTATAAAAACAAGACATGGTGGTTCCTTGAGTCATTGCAGTTTCGTGTGTACAAAGAACTCAATTTTCACCTTCGCCTTCATTATGATGCAACTTGTAATTTTTCTAACGAAAAAGGTACCGTCGAAGAGCCTGGTATCAGTGTCCGATGGGGACAATATTTAGGCAAACAACCACGTCGCCATTATCAGAAAGCAATATATTGGTTAACTCTTCTACAAATGTTCGCTCTCGCAGATTACCAGATGATGGCAACGTGCTCGCTTGCCGAAATATTGCGCCCTTTGGATAATGATACCAGACTGCTTACCCGTGAACTCTTGTCATGAAATACGTGGGGAAAAATCAGAGGTAATTTTCTCTTTCTACAGGATATGAACTTGTGAAGCTACAAGAAACTGTTCGCTGTTAATGTGAAATTTTTCAACGTTTCTTGAAATTTATATCTTTAACGTATTTTTTTTTTTTTTTTTTTTTTCATATCTTGGACAAGCTCACTCTTTTATTCTCGTTTCATCTTGGGTACTAACTAGCGTGTTTAGCTCTTATATTTGGCAGTCTTCAACGTTACTATATGCAGATCACACACACCCGATTCACACGACATGCAATGGATTGATTTATTAATATGCTGGTAATGTTTTGTATGACACGAACAATTTTGCTTCACAGTGCCCGTTATAATAGTCGTCTTCACTATATGCTATATCTTTCATGTCATCAGATAATTCATACGCGAAAGAGTATGTAACTGTGGAGATTAAACTGTATGCATAGTACATGTTAAAAGCGTATTAAATTACTGACGTTTCAAAATAAACATATTACAAGTTTTATCCAAAGGAAGTTAAATTCAGCTACATTTTTAACTATTTTGGGAATTCGTTGCGGTGATGATGAAAATCCGATACGCGTGGCGGAATTTCACTATTGTTGGCAACACTGCTGAGATCAGGTGACTGTGCTAGCAAAGAAGTAGGACCTCTGGTTCCTACCCACTTCCCAGGAAATGTGGTGCTCCACCATGTTGGAACAATATCCATTGATGAATTACAAGTGGGGTATGTTCTACGAACGGGTACGTGTATTCCAATATTGAGAGACATGAGAAAGATTTACGTTTGTAACTTTCGACTATTTCGTTTCATAACTAGCGCTATCTCCTACAAAATGATAAATTTATCCTTCCCATAATCCCAGATAGTTTATAAAATCATGACGAAATTGTTCTGTAGAAGGCTACCTACAATGTACGGAACAACGGTAACACGCAAAAATGAAGGCTTTGTTTTCAATTGCCTGTGGTTATTTGTAGGATAAAATTATTTAAATTTCTATTTTCTGAAAGTGAAATTTTATATGTTGAATAACTCTTAAATAGTCATTCTGCATTTATTTTCCCACTTATCGCCTCCATTACAATGCTAGGGAATGTAACAGAGACAAATTCTTGTGTCGCATCTGTGTGAGGGACGTACTTGTGTCAACAGTTGCGGTGGTAACCTGGGATGAGACAAAGGAGCACATCCTCTGAAGTCATTCGCGGAAGCAAACCCAAAGGTCTCCCAGACAAAACAAGACTCCACTTTTGGATGGATGTCTAAGAGAGACATGCTTAATATAATAATGGAAAGTCTAGGTTGGAATTAATAATATAGTAAGGACAGTTTACAACTCACCGCCAAGACGTGGCGACGAGCTGCGATAGGCACATACAAAAGACACACACATATAACACTTTCAGCTATCGGCCATGGCCTTCTTCAGAAAATAGAACACTCACGCAATCACACAGGCACACAATACAGTCACACCTCTAGGCCAGTCGCCAGGTATGTTTAGGGCCAAAAAAAATTGCAGGAAGCTGAATTTTTCGTATGTTGTTAGGACCTATTAGAGTAATATTAAACCAAGTTTGCAGCTTCGAGATCCTTTAGCTTAACTTTTAAGAGCCAAAACATCTCGAAATTTTCGGAGTTTTTTCTCGTTTTGGCTTATAACTCATGAAGGGTGGTTTTTTTACGAGAAGTCACTCACACCTCTATTAATCTAGATGAGATATTCCAAAGTTTAAGCCCAACCGCAGCTCTGTAAGTCCAATCATTCCTGAGATACTGGACTTCAAAAATTGACTTATTTCTACAAAAAGTTCAAATTTTCGATTTTACTCATCTTCCGGCTATAATATTGGCTCTACTGATCACCCCACAGGGAAAATCACACACAAAAAGTTATAGAGCAGTTATTTAGCTTTAATCTAAGTACATAACGAAGTCCACAGTCTTAATAGGTTTCAAGTTATCGTTCGAAAACTAAAGTCGGGAAAATCGGATAGTTCAATAAATTGGTGTAAATGACACAGTCATACAACCATCACCTCCGGCTGCCGCATTCGAAGTGCGGTAGTCGGAGGTGATGGCTGTATGACTGTGTTGTGTGCCTGTGTGATTGCGTGAGTGTTCTATTTTCTGAAGAAGGCCATGGATGATAGCTGAATGTGTTGTATGTGTGTGTCTTTTGTATGTGCCTGTCGCAGCTCGTCATCACGTCTTTGCGGTGAGTTGTAAACTGTCCTTACTATATTATTAATACAGACATGCTTAAGTCGCACATCTACACCTAGTATTTTTCCTCACGTAAGGATACTCAGGCAGCGAGTAAATTTCGAATTTTTCAGTACATCTGTGAATCGTCAAATTATGTAAATTTGATGGTCCATTAAGGAAGGTTAGACGACGATAAATCCATTAGTACCGATTCCTCGTAGTCTCATTCTCTCTATGACGGGAATCATACAATGTATGAGCATTAGGAGCTTCACTGTTGCATATGATGAGTGGGTTGGATTGCTCCGAAGAGCGAAGAGAGTTTGCTGAAGTTGCTAAGGTTACTGCTCGCAATAAGCGAACCAACAGGGTTCGAGCCCTGGTCTGATACAAACATGCACGTCCTGCTAATAGGTTGTATTTCTATACCTATTTGTGCTGATAAATTTCGAGAAAAAATTAAGCAATTTCGTTGCATGTACGCCCAGCATTTTCTCCTAATCATCTGGCCTTATTGTTTGGGACACCCTGCTTAGTAACCAAGTACCGGCACTGCGAGGAGGGCTGGAACATCCTAGCAGAGATAAGGGCTATTCCTCAGCGCCTCGCTTGTAGACAGCCCAGCACAACAGGTGTGTAAGTAGGGAAAGTAACGGCCTGTTTTTTTTTTTTGCAGGTAATATCGTTATACCCAGAAGGGGAGGGAGGTTATATGCAGATGAACATGGCTGAGCAGCGACCAGGGCGAGGGACAGGGGGGGAGGGGGGAGATGAGGAGGATGTGGAGACGAGAAAGAAGGGAGGAGGGAATCTGCGCAATGTATACAGAGTGCCGCGCTGGACTAGCCGAGCAGTCTGGAGCGCCACGCTAAACACGTCTGCTTAAAACATTTTTTCGTCATGTCATAAAATACATTTAAAAGGTCCTTTTAAATGTATTTTATGACATGACGAAAAAAAAACTAAGCAGAGCACATAGGTCATCATGACTTGCAATTCTGCACGAACTGATGATGTGCCATCATAGGGACGAAATCGATATGTTTTGAATTTTAATAAAATAAACATCTCACATCGCCTACCAAGATGAAACCTTATATTTCACAATAATACATTATTAGCATAATAAAATCCCAGCAATATAACAGAAACTAAAATTTAAAAACATGAAATGAAATGCTATTCATCATGCGTCCGAACGAGAGGAGTTCTCGTTTAGAAAAAAAAGGCCGTCTAGTGAGCTTAGATAGTTTACAAAGTTAAAAACCTGGGGAAGACGGCAGACAGCCGTCTTTGAAGGGCTATTGAATATTTTGGTGCTAAACATCTCACACTTTTGTATTGCATCATAGTTTGGGGTAATTAATCTTTGAGAACAAAAGTATTCTTTGCGCAGAAGCGCGTAATCACAATAATAGCTGGAACCCACCCAATATATGTATTCACTTATGAAGTTTGTTATTAATAATCCAATCCAATTCAGAGGTAATTACATACAACATTGGGAGAAAGGATTACCTTCAACATTCAAAGTTAAGTCTAGCTCTGGCACAGAAAGGGGTGAATTATGCTGCCACAAAAGTCTTAGGTCATTTACCAAACAGCTTCCAAACCGTGACAAACAACCACCATTTGAAAATAGATTAAAATAATTTCTGAATGACAACTGCTTTTATTCAGTAGATGAATTTTTAGATATAAATGAGCGTTTTTACAAATAAAATAAAAAATTGAATTTAAAAAAATCGTTATAATGTAAAGAATGCTTTTATTAAACTGATACGCTTCACATCTATGAAAGAAGTATTAATCTAATCTAATCTGATGAGCACAAAATCTAGATTATCACTAGCAGTTCTTGGATCATCTGCCCTTGCCATTTACTTGTTTGCTGGTGAATACGCTGTACATGTAGGGAGTAGGTAATAGGTAAGCATATATATGTATAGTTCTCATATATATATATTGGACAGAAATCATAAATAATCGACAGATCCCAGTGCAAAAACATTGCTTCCTGACCGGAATTGTTCCACCAAATATACGACAAATTGTGAGGATATGCCACCGTATGCAAGACACTTAATTTTATTTACTTTTCCCAAACATGTTTCAGCACATTTTGTGCTATTGTCAGTGGGCTGGTTTATTTTTGTTGTGAAAAATTATAGTGTGTTGCACAATTGTCTTTAAGAGACCCCTAAAATATTTTTACGGGTTAATTCACTATGAATTTCCCTTAGGTTATCAGACAAAATATAACTATTTTAGTTTTGTGAAATTAGGCCTAGAAATACGAGTATCACACTTTTTTTACATACCTTTACGTTAGGCTACGTGTAAAATCACTGAGTAAGTAGCCTACTAATTACTTGTTGTTGTGTTAATAGTTTTTACATAATTTTATCTGCATAGCACAGTGATCTCTACATAACCTGCATGTATAACTCTGGTGTGTGAGGATAGAACTGTAGCGTGCCTGCACATTGATATGTTTTGATCACGAATTTGCATTGTCCTCCATGCTGTAATTTGTAAATAAATTTCAATCAGTTAGTATGTGACAAATAATAGCTGGATGATCTCTAGATTTGCAATTTATGTTAAAATACGAAATAACAGAATCGCGCGAGTACAGAATTGAAACACTTTTCATTTTCGTTTTCTAGTAATACTTCATAGAAGCCATGTTGTAATTAGCCAAGAAACAGAATATGAACACCTTTGGCTGGCACGCTTAGAAATCTGTGGTTCAATATCCAGGTAGTAGAGAGATCACTGGCAAAGCATAACAAACAGTTTAAATTTTTTGTTTTCAAATTTTGGGTCCGAAAAACGTGTCATTTCTGTTAGAACTTACGATTCTTTTCCATTATTTTAGTTTCTGGCTGTTCCTGTTTTGTTTGTAGAGCGTCTGTTATTTGTTTTCCACGTTTTGTTCGTGCCATACGTTACGCCAGTAGTAACATTTAGCGTCTGCTTCCTAACTAGACTTGCGCATAGTAGTTCGCGATCGGGAGCGCTCACTTTAGTTCGCGGTTCTGCCGCGAACTAGTTAGCTTCTTTTTAGTTCGTCCGCTCCCAGTGACAGCTGAGCGGCGTGATCTGCGAATGCAGGTGGAGGGAGAAGTTCCCCCACCTAGCTGCTTCATGCGCTTGCTGCTTGAGCCGCTAACGATATCACGCAAACCAAAAGAAACAGTTTGCGGATAATTTCTCCCGTTTAAGTTTAAAGTTATCTCTATATCTTGGCATTATGGAATTTATTAGTCAACTTATTGCAGAGTGCAGAATACTTCAAAACAGAAATTTTGTTGCACTGAACTATGTAATCTAGCAGGCAGACGCTCACCTCGAAATGGCTCTCATCAGCAGAAGGCAAAGACGTGATTTTTCATTCTGCTGCGCGCCCTCTCGCTATTGCCCGTCGTTCTTCGGGAAAGAATTCAATGAACGAAGAAGCGAGATACGTTTGGCATAATAGTTCGCGACGGATAACGCATATTTTAGTTCGCGACCGATCACGCATATTTTAGTTCGCTACCGGTGTCGCTCTTTTTAGTTCGTGCGCTCTTTTTGGCTTTTGCTACCGCTACTAAAAGAGCTCTTTCTTTTGTTATGACAGCTTTTTTATGTAATGATCAGTGTTGCCCGAGCGTGTGCTATTACCCGTATTTTTGGGCAATTAGACATCAAATACTTAAGCAAATAAACCAGTTATTTACACGAATGGGTGATACAATGGTGTTCAACTATTTTGCATAAAGATTACTCGTAGTAAATATTATTTAGACACTGCTGAATACCTTAGAAAAGAAAATTTGTGGCAGTGAACTATGAAACTACAGCTGAGCTGCATCGCAGCTGGAAATGACGGTAACTGGCAGAAGAGAATCACGCGATTCTGCTCGCTCTCGCGTCCTCTCGCTGTTCCCCGTCAGTCCTCGCAGAAGGAGCGGACGAACTAAGAGGCGAGAGATGTGCTTACTAGTTCGCGTAGTTCGCCTGTGGGAGTGCTTTTCAGAACTAGTTCGTTCGCGAACTACACAAAACTAATACTAACCTCCTTGCTGCATACGGATGAAAGCTGTCCATTTGTTCTCTGGGTGTTTTGTTTTGGAGAGTTGTGCGCGAAATACGAGTGTTTACTGTTAGTGCCGTGTTTGATTTATCTGTTGATAGGGAATTGCAGACGTGAATCAGTATTGACGGTAAGTAATTACAGGACGGGAGAAGACAACTATCCGACCATAGACAACTACTATATGATCCATTTCTTGAAAGATCAAGTCTCAAATCTAGCGATAGTTTCCTCAGGACACCCAACAGGTTTCGCACTTGCGTCATCTGATGTCGCTTAAATATTAATTTTTTGTTTCGTTTTTGGGGTTGAAAACAGAGCCGATACCGAGCTGTTTGACTGTGGTGTGATCCAAGATCGTAAACGCCTAATAACCTGCTCACAATTGAAAGACCCTTGAACAGCAAAGGACATATTCTCGGCAGTGACAAACCTGAAGAAGCAGCTGTTTTGTGGAAATACGATATTCAGACACGTAACACAATGGAGTGAGCTAAACGATCATCAATACACAGGAGAGCAGCTGACTTACTAATTACTCATCCCAAATGTACGTTCATTGACTATGAACTGAGCTCTGCTTGCAAATCAAGTGACGTGAACAGTAAGCCAAATTAAGTTAGGTCAGTCAGTTTTAGAGAGCTCTACTGATTAACGTTCAGCGGACACTAGGAGTGACCGCAATCTTTCCCACAAAGATGGGGTCACTTTGAGAGCCAATAAAAGTTATTGAGAATTCAGCCTTCAAATTTTTTGTCACTGCTCTCACGCATAGTAAGGAGGACAAAAAAATCGCACTGACGTGTTTTACGGCCCACTTTAGATTTGTAGGTTTATAAGTTTTTGCAAACATTTTGGACCAAAATAATAATCTAAATAATAACTAATTAATGAATAAGAGTATCTGAAACCCTTTTAGGGAAAAAAATTAGGTAGTGGCGGGTTTCGAACCACCCACCTTTCGCGTTACGGTCCAGCACCTTGCCACTACGCTACGGCTTAAATCAAAACTTGGGTTCTTTAATCTCATACTATTGATGGCCGTTGTTAACTGATGTTAATATGGCATTTGTAGACATGAGATTATTATTTATCGTACGAAGAACGATGTGTTTTTGTTAATTCCTCAGTGCGCCGTTGCTTTGAAATGACAACGTGTAAGTTACAGTAAGAAAATCATCAAATACGCGAGGAATGTCACGTGACATCTCCGAACGGCTGGTTTTCGCTAATTCAATGGAGGGTGTCAATTCTCCGTTATTTTTGCAAATATGTCTCAAACGATACGAGATATGAAAAAAACATAAGGCAGCTAAGTTGTAGAGAATTTTCTCCTCTATCAATTTGGTTATTCAGTTTTCGTGTCAGATGAATAGTTAAGCCGTTATTTTCATTTAAATGTCGAGCTGTCAAAAGACGATCGCAAAGGCCCACTTTCAGTGTTACTACCGTAACCTAAAGTGGGCCAAAAAAGTTCATTACAAAAGTCTCGTTTATGTTTGATTGCCCCTTGGTTATTAGTCCTACTTCGTATGCCGAGCAAGCTGGTTAATTAGTTTACGGCCTGGCTCGGTCTACACCATTTATGACTTAATGTAACGTAACAATCATTCTGCAATCCGTGGTTGCCAGCAGAAGAAAATTAGGTGATCGTCACGTGCGCGCCAAGCGAGCGTTTCGTAGCAGACGCACGTCTTCAGAACCAGACGGAATTACGTAAGCGGCCAGCGAGAGGGCCTCTCTTGGTTTATGTGTCGGCTAATAAGCTGCGACCACTGCGAGGAGCCTGAATTATGTAAACGAAAGTAATGAAGTCAATCTCCCGCCACAAAATATTTTTATAGTTATGGCCCGCTTAGCGAGACGCGCTCTATTTAACATTCAAAACGCTGTCACTGTAAGTGCCTTTTGTATTATAATAGAGCACGCAATTCCGGTGTGACGTGGAACAAAAGAAGTGTGGCGAAAAAAGGAAGAAAAACTCGCCGGAGGTGACTGAAAGGTCTCGCGTCTACACGCACGCCGTTGAACTCTAGCCTGGCGGTCGTGGTCCTGGGAGAGAAATTAGGCAAATACTCTCTGTAATTATCGCACTCTGAATCACTTTGTTGCTCATTCACTGTTAACCGACGAAAAACGTAATGAGGCCTGTCAGAAAACTCCTCAGGAACCTTGAGAAATTTGAAACTGGAGAACCTCCTAGCGCATCCAATGTAAACACAACTTACGGAATGCAGCCGGGCGACTTCTAAAATCAAATGTTTGTTAAGCTTATGGGACTTAACTACGGGGTCATCAGTCCCTAAACTTACAAACTACTTATGAACTACCTTATACTAAAGACGGCACAAATATCCATGCCCGAGGGGGGATTCGAACCCCCGACCGTAGTGGCCGTGCAGACCGTGACTGAAGCGCCTCAGTCTCCTCGGCCACCGCGGCCGGTGGGCGACTTCTCCGTCAACCACTGATTTGTTTCGACAGTTGAACAGTCCGTCATTTTCAAGTCACAAACACGACGAAAGAACGCTGTGCAACGAGATCCAAAACCTTGATTGGCAGAGTTATGCCTTACATGAACAATACTACGTTGTTGCAAACACATAAAAAACACACCACACACACACCATAAATAACTACTACTGTTGTTGTTGTTGTTGTGGTCTTCAGTGCGCAGACTGGTTTGATGCAGTCTCTTCATCAGAGAATACGTTCGGCAACCTACATCCTTTTGAATCTGCTTACTATATTCGTCCGTCAGTCTCTCTCTACGATTTTTAGTCCACAAGCTTCCTTCTAATGGTAAGTCTTGATGTCTCAGAAAGTGTCCAACCAATCTATCCCTTCTCTTATACAGGATATGCCAGAAACTCTTTCTCCCCGATTCAGTTAAGCACCTCCTCATTAGTTACGTGATCTACCCATCTAATTTTCCATCATTCGTCTGTAGCACCACAATTCAAAAGCTTCTATCATCTTTTTATCTGAACTCCTTATCGTCCACGTTTCACTCCCATACAATGCTACACTCCAGACAAACGCTTTCACAAAGGACTTCCTAACATTTAAATTACTATTGGATATTAACAAGTTTCGCTTCTTTAGAAACGCTTTTCTTCCCATAGCCATAACTACTACCTCCGCATAATCAAAGATGTCCAGTGACCGAAGGTATCGATAGTGAATATCAAGTTACAACGGGCGAGCAAGTAGCTTTAATTGTTATCCCACATTGTTTGACCAGATAGTCGGTTTTTAATCAGAATTTAAGAGAATAAGACATATCCTGACGTACCTAGAAATAATAGGCCTATAGTAGAATCAATTTGGGGGAGGGAGACTCATAAAGGGAGACTAACGTGTGAATGCAGTAAATAGATTGAAATAGATATAGATTGTGGAATTCATGCGCAGAGCATAAGTAGCTCGAAGAACTACGTCCAAACTGTCAAGAAATGAAGACCACAAAAACAAGAAATTCAAAGAAACAAAATTGAAATCCCCATTTTGGTTTTCCATGATAACAACAGAACTGTTTCAGAAAAGTACCGGGAACAGTTCTTCAACAACGCTACGTAAGGTTCCTTTCCTCGTTGTTTCCATACTTGTGACGGAACGAGCGCACATGGCGAACTCTTTAGATGAAACTTTTTAAGAACACGTCTGGCTGCAGTTACGTAAATATGAATATTTATAGTCGGTTTAAGATTCCATTGACAATTATTGATCCATATTCTAAGAACACATGGGAGAACCACACTGTTTTCTGACACTATAGATCAAAATGTTCAAATGTTTGCCAATCTATCGGAACAAACTGCGTGTTCATCTGTCTGTAGCTTACAAACTAATTAAACCAAGGTAAACTAACCTAAGGACAACACAAACACCCATGCCGATGGCGAGCAAGCGCGCGCTCCGTAGCTAGGCGCCTTAGACCGCTCGGCTACTCCACCGCGGCACACTATAGATAGATCTGTATCCTGCCCCAGTCCTATAATTTATTACTTTGGCGTTGTTACCTTCATTAATATTTTATGACAAGACAATCATAGTGTCCACCAAATATCTGTCTGCTTTTTATGCTTATTGAGGCAGCTTTTGGCGGGAATAAATTTTTGGACCAATTAATGCACAGTGTATAATCTCATGTTGATGGTACTCAGTACCGCAACCGGTGGAGTATAAACAATAAATCTGTACAGCTGTTGACCGAAGAACGCTTTTCTATTTAACAGCTGTGGATAACCACTTAAAGAAAACTTTACATTATTTACAATTTCATCAGTTTATTCTTGCTTCTATACCTCTATCGTCAGCAAAGAAACTAGGTATGCGTATTTATGAATATAGAATGGCAAGTCATTAATATAATGGGTGAGTCAAGAAGAAAGATACATGCTTTGAGGGGTGATACAATATAGGTATCTTGAAAAAGGAAATTTATTTAAGTGTTCAGTAACTGCAAATTCAAAATGTATTTAACTTGTAATTGTTTTCTGATTGCACTTCTGCGTAATTTGATTACATATAGTGATTATTGGTGTGTTCCTGAGCAATAATGTGCAGATAGATGACCAAATACAACACTGACAAGAACTTCTCGACTATATATTTTTCATATTTCAGTCGAATATTTGTTCGTAGGTACATGACCGCGTTGTCATTCAGAACCTCTATTTCCCCGAGAAATTTTTGCGTTTTCTGGAAAAAGACCGTACAAGAAAAAAAAAGTCAGCTTTTAGAAATGAAATTTTTTCTTCATTAGTGGGCTAAAGGCGTAAGTTCGAAAGATATTGCCAAATACAACCTCCTTCCTTACTTCCAAACTCACAAAATATTAAGTTCAAAAGTTTGCGACAGCCGTAAATGAAATTTTATTGAATGTCATCTGCAATAAGCAGCAGCTACTGAGTGATATAAGACAGTCCGTTGGCTCTTATGTACGATGATAGTGTAATTTCGTTGAGGTGGATTTCGCGGAGAGGTGCAAGTGTTCGAATAGTTAGGTTCATGTTCCCTTGAAAAATATAAGGAAAACTCTGTGGCAGATATACCAGTTATAAATCTTCAGACGCAGAACAGCATCGGTCATAAATTTTAATTTTTATAAGTTCAGAAGTTTGTAATTTACAACCGACTTTGTTCTGCCTCATTCTTCCATAATATTATTAATACAGTCGTGGAACACGCTGTTACATATGGGGGGGGGGGGGGGGGGGAGACCAGAGCTATCAATAGTGGTTGTTGTGAAACATGAGAGGTCATGCCATTGCTGGAATTCCTCGTTAATTCATAGTTCTCAATCTAATAGTAGAATGGGCAATGATTTTCGCAGTTCTATACCTGACACCTTCCCCCCACAAAATGCGACAGAGTTGCCTTCTGTATCATGAGCGTGTACAGATCAGTGCAGGGCACAGAGCTGAAGAAAACCACAGGAACAGTGAAAAAAATACATTCAGTGAAGAGATGCTTAGGAAAAATACTGTCCCAGTTCACTTCTCGCACCAGTGCAGAAATCGATGATACTAAGCTCAAGCGCCGCTGAGAAACACCTAAAAACTGGTTTCGAAGTCGATGGAATCGTCGTCAAATTATATGCGGAATTTTTCGTTTAGGTTGTGCCGTGTTAATTGTAATGTTCAGTACACTCCTTGAACAAAAAACTGCGTATGGTAAGAGTGAGACAGCAGAGGTCACACTCATCTCGAAGAAGACGTAAGTAACAAAGCTACCTGACAGCCGTAATGACTCGGTGTGTTGCGAAGTCCTAGGACATTTTTTGAGCTCACACATAATAAGTCATTTCTAAGTCATGACCTCCAGGTTATGCAACGTAGATTCCGAAAAATTAATCAAATTTGAGCCTTTTACCCATGGTATCTCGAGATCCGAGGTTTAAGAAAATCAGGTGGGTATCGTGGTTGTGGATTTAGCAAAAAGATTTTACTTTGCACCACACAAATGGTTATTAACAGGTTTATGATTATGTAAGGTTTCAAACAATATTTCCAACTGAAGTGAAGGTTCATTGGGAGGCACAACACTCACGTTATCTGGGATCTTCGACAGAAGTTCAAGTAACTTCGGGTACGCCCCAGGGAACTTTGTTACTTTTCTGAACGAATGATGAAAAACTGGCAGACTAAGTTAATAGTCAACACGCTCTTCATTGATGATGCCTAAAAATGTTGCAGAAATATTCAATCATGTACCGAAAAGATTTCAGTTGTGACCGGATATTGGTCACCTATCACTGCACACACACACACACACACACACACACACACACACATATATATATATATATATATATATATATATATATATATATATATTTCTAACAAGAGGACTACATGGTACATCGATACAGTTAGTAGCCTCTAGCGACTAGTGTTTAAGGCGTGCGAGGACGTTAGACCTACAATGTCTGAGGTATGTGGCACTGTTCTAATTTATATCAGTGCCAATAGACATAAAATGACGAAACAATAAATGTAATTTTCATGAGAATTGGAAGCCAGTGTAATAATTTCCTCTCCAGTTATCCCCACAACCATAAAAAGTTTAGTACAGGAAGGCTCAGTCTACTAACAAGCTGCTGTTAATTGGCTAACAGTCAAAATCAAGTACAGTACAAACTATATTAAGGTGCCTTTCTTGCTGTAAATATATCTACGTAGTGTTTCGTTTCTCACTTTTCTCTTTTCTGCGTCCAGTAACCGAGGAACGTGAAAACAGACGTAGCGGGCAAGTGACTGAAAATAAAACAAATTTCTCATTATAAATGAGAATGTTCCACAAATAAATTCAACCACTTTCCAAATAACAATTTCAAAACTAATCACAGTACTAGAATGATAGCGGTGATAAAGCTCACCCTACACGCAAGTAACGTTATGAAATGTGCAAATTACTTTTGTCGGGCTTGTTTTGACGAGATCTGATAACATGGTTCCTCTTTCTCCAGTATTCCTTCATACGGACGCTGTGTGTTGCTTCTGTTCATCCGTCCAGGCTCTTCCAGTCTTCTTAGTTTTTTCGATTTCAAATGCTTCAAAAATTTGAATCACGATCCGAAACGTATCCCTATTTAACATCTGAACTTTCTGAATATTCAGATCTTTACGAGCTTCCTTAATCCGTGCCATTATAGTCTTCTTTTGCAGCAGGTAGTCGAATATCGTTCTGCTTAGTGTGGTTTTGTCCATTCTGTACAAGTGACCTAGTAATGATAACATTTTTTTCATGGTCTCTGAGATTTCACCCACCTTTTGGTAGATTTCATTGTTGCTCCGAAGTTTAAATGCCGTTTCAACCTGGATTGGAACCATGATTTTTCTTAATATTCTTCTTTCTAGCACCTCCAGCTTTTCCAACTCGTAATTTATTGATTCGATGGCATATATGCATTGTAGTGCATTTTTTGGCATTCCAAGAGAAGCACTTTTTTGTTGTAAATGTTTTTATTTAATCCGTAAGCTCTCTCCATTTTTGAGATCAGGTCCTCCACCACAGCTTTCTCCAGTCCGTTCTCTTGTATGTTTCTCCGAGGTATATTTCAAGGAATTGTGATTGATGTTTGTCACTTATCATGAATTTGGTCTTCTCTCTCTCTCGAGATTTTATCTTTATTTCTTTTATTATTATTACTAGTGAACCCGAAAATGCTTAGAATTGCCTAGGAATCGAATATACTTCATAAATTATTTCCTTTAATTTGTCGGCTCTTTAGTTTTCCCATCTCTATGGCTTCTTGTTACCTTCCTCAACGCCCTCTTAACCTTATCCCGGTATTAGCTGTCGTAAACCCCTGTTTTATTTATTTATTCCAATGTTCAGAATGCATGCACTCCTCCCTCCCCTATCTTCCTTCTCTTCCTCTACCGGTGCAGCTGCCCCCGCCTCCGCAAACTTCTCATTTTCCTCTTCCTCATTCTCCTCTTCCTTCACTGCTCTCTGCGATTCTCCTTCTCCCCCCCCCCCCACCCTCTGTTCATCTCCTCCCATCCAATATGTAAAACATTTTACATTATTTTTCATGCTGATCAGTCAAACGGTGTCGAATTCTGGAGTAAGATACCCTCCGTCAAGCACCGTACCAATTAATACGCAGCTAGCGCCATTCCTCTTGTTTTGCAGGTCGAGTTCTCATAATTTTATCGCAGTGAGATGAACGGTATCGGAAATGGTATGAACGGTATGGCAGCGCATAAAATACAAAGAGAATCCGATGCACCTACAATATATATATATATTAGCACTTTGGATCTCCAAATTGTTGTCTAAACCACTACTGTATTAAAGCAAACAGAAAAAAATTATGGAACTCGGTCAAGTCATTCTCTGTTTTAGTGAGACTAACGTGCAAATATACATAGGCTGCTGACCCTCTTCAGGAACCACAAGTTTTCTGGTCTCTCCACAGATACTCTTCCATTGTCATTGCGCCTACATACATGAGGATGGAATAATAATAAAAAATTAAAGAAAATTCTGGTTCAGTATTTTCCACAAATACATGGAAAACTCTCTCTCTCTCTCTCTCACACACACACACACACATACACACACTGATATAAAGAAAAGATAGCACAAACACATAATTTGGAAACTAAAAGCCGCGCGAGAGTAGCCGAGCGGTCTGGAGCGCCACGTTACGTATCGCGCGGCCTACCGCGTCGAAAGTTCGAATCCTCTCTCGGGCATGGGTGTGTGTTTTGTCCTTAGGCTAGTTTAAATAGTTTGTAAGTCTGTTTGTAAGTCTGGTCGACTTATGAGCAAAGTAGTTTGGTCCCATAGAATTTAAAACATTTGATTTTGATTTGGAAACAAAAAGACATTGAACAGTTGGCAACGCCACCCAGAACAAGAAAATCTCACAAAAAATTATCCTGTGCCTATTGGTGGAAAGAAACATTCCAATGAGATGAACGAAAGGGAAAAGAAAAAAAGTTATTAACAGCCAACAACACACGTAGAACAGTATCTACAAAAACTGGACGTTTTAATAAAATCAAAATATCATTAGTCTTACGTAGAAATAACAGCCAACTGTTTATAATATAAATTACTAAAAAATTAAAATACGAAATATTGTAAAACATAAACATGTACATATTTCAGGACACTGAATATGCGTGTTAAATAAAGGCGAACCGAGCATGGCAAAAAATTGTTTTATTTCAGTTGCATAGACGGTTAATATAAGTAAATGTCTGTATATTAATTTCATACAGTTAGCTTAATTTCGAACCCAGTACCAAGACTTCCAAAAATCGCGATTCTGCACTCAACCTGTTCAAACCTTTTTCTTAGATTATCTTCATTTTAACTTAATGTGACTTAAGCTTTATCGTTTACACGTTATCCTATCATGTGAGATGTAAGTATTGCTTTTATTCTGTACATCAAACTAGTACTTACATTTCATTTAAAATATGTTTCTCTTTTGCAGATTTTGTAATTTATGTTGAAGGCTTTTTGTGTTATTCTGATTAAGGCACTCCTAGCAATTGCTAAAACCTGGTAAAAACATTTTATCTCTGCGATTGAGGGCTATTTTATTGCCATTTAAATTCATGAACAGTAACTGTAACAATACGGTCATGTTTAAAAGTTTAAGGTTACTGCCTGCCGAGGCATCCAAGGCTGCTTCTAAGTATAAAGATTTAAAGAAAAAAAAATATTATATACGGGTATGGCCATTCAATTTAATAAGTTGTGTAAAGAAAGAGAGCTAGTTCCTAATTACGTTGTAACGTACATTAACTTCAGTTTTTGTAAAACGACGGCAAATTCTTCAGACCTGATGTTAAAAATCTTATTTCTACTTATGTAAAAAGCAGTATGCTAAGAAAGATGATCTCAAAGAAGAGGCATATTGTTTGTATTCAGAGCAATTTTAATGTTGACGAGTTCTGGCAACGGTTTAACGAGCATTTAAAAATTTGTAAACAAGCTATAAGACACGAGAAGATGCTTAGTAAACTTTTCTGTCTGCTGCCTGTAGGAAAGTGCTCTCAAAGTACTTTTAAGAAAAGCAGTCGTGTCCTTCATAATAGAATTTTATATAGGAGTAACATTACCTTCACACAAAATGAAACTGTCTTACTTGAAATTTTTTAAAAGTAGTGTTATGCCCAATCTATCAGATAGAAATGTAATAGAAAATATGTTCGTAGATTTAAAATATAACCTTGACTGTGTAAAAATGTAAAGTTCTAGTCATACCACAATTGCCTTTGACGTACCTAACATTTTTAGTAAAAATACAGTACGTTTTCAAAATGTGGTGCACAACGACCAACATTGATTATATCTATAAATAATAAACTTACAAAATTTTATAAAAAATTCTCCTTAACAGAGTGGTAGAAACTTTAGACAAACAACTGGGAGAATATCAGAATGGTTTTCGAAAGCGAAGATCCTGTGTAGAACAAATTTTTAACATAAATTCAATAATTCGCCATATGATGTTAACCAGCAAACCAATAATAGTATCATTTATTGATTTCAAGAAAGCATTTGATTGTATAGTCAGAGAAACAATAGATGAGGTGTTAAATTAGCAAATATAATTCTTGAAACACTAACAGGTACAATATCTATAGTCAAATTTATGGGGGAAGTATCTCAGCCATTAGAAATAAAAAATGGTGTCAGACAAGGTGATGGTTTATCAGCTTTACTTTTTAATTGCGTTCTAAAAAAAATGTAAGGATCTGGAATTCAGAGCTAAAAAAATCGCAAAATTGAATCAATAACTCTGGGAAGGAAAACAAGTGGAATTAAGGATGATTTTCACTTATATTGTTTCTTTCCAAATCTTTCTTAACTTCTTGAATCGATGCTGTTGTTGACTTCTTGTCTCCGAGATATTTAAAAATCTGTTTGGTTAACCTGTTGCTGTTCATTCGGTATAAATGTCCAAAAAACAGCAGTCGCCTCTTCCGTAGTGTTTCGGTTATGTTTTCTATATTGCGATAAACTTTTGCATTACTTCTTAGTTTCCATACCTCTGTATTTCTTAGTGGACCAATTATTTTTCGAATGATTTTTCTTTCTATGACTTCAAATTTATGTAATTTGTAATTCAGTACTAAACATTCATTTGCATAAAGACATTCTGTTGTAGTGCTGTATTTTCAGATTTTTATACAGAGACCTTTTGTTGTAAATGTTCCTGGTTATACTATATGCTCTCTCCATTTTATGTACTCTTTCTTCTACAGCAAATTTTTCTAAGCCATTTTCCTGAATTATTTCTCCCAAATATTTAAATTTATTTACCCTCTTTATCGGCCCAATATCTGTTAGTAGGATTTCTGAAGCATTTTTTATGTTTGTCATAAATTTTGTTTTCTCTACAGAAATTCTTAAACCTGCTTTGTTGGCTATTTCTTCTAAGAGATTGATTTGGATTGCTGCATTTGTTAGGTTTTCAGAAAGAATGGCAAAATCATCCGCAAATGCTAGACAGTGAATTTCAATACCTTTGTGTTTAGTTTTATTTTTTATTATCTTTATTTTTATTTATTAATTTATTTCTAATTACAATTCCATTGACCAACTAGGATCACGTTAACAACTTCAATTCCTTTTCTTCTTTTGTTGTTGTTTTATTTCTTCTGGTTTGAAAGTCTTCCAAATTTAGTATTTCATTTTTAAAACGGTTTCTTTCTGCTATTTCTGATTCTTTGATGTAGTTTCTTTCTAGATCTTTCCTTACTTCTGTAATCCATGCAATTGTCGATTTCTTCTTTGCGAAATATAGGAGTATTTGGTTTGTTAGTCTATTTTCATCCATTCGGTAGAGGTGTCCGAGACAGCGTAATCGTCGTTTGGCCATTACTTCAGATACTTTATATTTTTGTAGATCTCCTGATTACTTCTTATTTTCCAACCCCCACTCATTATTTTTGTAATAATCCTTTTTTCCAGTACCTCTAGTTTGTCCATCCTATAGTTCATAGTTAGGCATTCAGATCCATATAAACATTCTGGGCGTACCACTGTTGTGTAGTGTTTTAGTTTTCTTTTTCTAGATATACAATTCTTGTTGTAAAATATTTTTAGTCAAACCATATGCTCTTTTCATTTTGTTTATTCTTACATCGATTGCAGATTTTTCTAGTCCATTCTGCCAAAATATTTAAATTTATTTACTCGCTCTGCTTTACCTATTTGTGTTTCTATGAATTTTGGCGCTTTTTTTTTTTTACATTTGTCATGAATTTTTTTTTCAGCTGAAATTTTGAGACCAGTTCTGTTTGCTATATTTTTCCAGAAGGTTTATTTGCATAACTGCTTCTGTCAGGTTTTCTGAAAGTATTGCAAGAGAAACTTTTAAGAAGAAAGTGTTAAAAATGGAAGGATTCCAAGACAGGAGGGAGAAGAAGACAGGAGTAAGGTGGTCTGAGGAGAGAAAAAGGATGCATAGTGAAAAGATGAAAGAAAGATTACTGGAGGAAAAAGAAAGAAGAACAAAGGAGAAAACATTGAAATTGGTGCGTGGTCCTTAGATGGCCGAAACGGGAAAAAAAACCTTAGAGAATCCGATACATTAATAACCAATTGCCACTACGGTCGGGGGTTCGAATTCCCACTCGGGCATGGATATTTGTGCCGTCCTAGTTCGTAAGTAGTTCATAAGTAGTTTGTAAGTTTAGGGACTGATGACCCCGTAGTTAAGTCCCATAAGCTTAACAAACATTTAATTTTAATAACCAATTGTGGCAAAGGTTGCTCTTTGGTTATAGCGGTTTTATTAGCACTTGGATTTGCCTTTTCAAACATATTTACTACGCCGCTGCAACGGTGTAATGATTCGGTATGGGATTTCCAGAGATTGGCCCTGGCGTAGCCCGGCGCCGAACCCGGGACGGCCGCATGCCATGGTTGGCGCCGGCGCGCCGCCACCCGCCTCGAATAAAGAAAGAGGCGAAGCGGGCCAGCGGGCCGGCAGTCCGGACAACAAACTGGCGGACAGCTTGATAAATAGCGGGCGCGGAGGAGCCGCCGAGAAATGTGGCCAGATAAATTACGAAATGTTTAAGACAATAGCGGCGCAGGTCGCGTCGCGAGCGGCAGACGAGCAGCGCGGCCTCCCACGAGACGCCCCCCCTCCCCCTCCCCCTCCCCCGCCCCACACAGTAATTACCGGCGCCGCTACTGGCCGTCCCGCCGACGTCGACCGCAGCCGTGGGTGGCCCTCGCGATCCGCGCTACGGCCGAGCCGAAAACATCGGCCGCGCGCGCGAAGGCGTGGCCTGCGCGGCGGTGACAACCCCCGGCTGTCCGACTGCCCCATTACTTGCAGCGCCTGACAACACTATTATTATCGCCCGGTCTGTTTCCTTCTTGTTGTACCAGCAACCGTGTGGGCTTAATCATGACGCGACGAGAGTGAAAGTGAATACTCGCGTGTACAGAGTTAGAGCCAGCGTCAAAACTGCATATTTGCATCCTATCGCGATTGTTACCGGCAATTTTTTCTCTCTCACTTGCGTATGTGCTACGGTAGGCTTACCATAAGTCCTCTTATTCCCGGACACGTCCTCTTTTTGAGGAGTGAATATGTGTCCGGCGGGAATTTTCTTGATTATACTAAATGTCCTCTTTTTTTGGGTACCGAGAAAGAAAATTCATGTTTGTATCATTGGCGACAACGGGTTCGTTCGCATTGCAGTTCCAAACTATTCGCAACTATCACACGAATACCCAGTGCGAAATTGCTTTTCACAATTTTGCACTCCGCATGGGTTTGGCAGTTGCAAACGATTCGGAACTTGTCTGCGAAGGAACCCGGTTATCTATCCTGCATTCAGGCTGTGAATTCTGTCTTCCGCATTGCGTTCTTTTGTGTTGCTTTTAATATACTTTGTGGTTTAGGTTGAAGCTGTATTGTGTGTTCGAGATCGTAGGTAGCCTTTTGCTTCAAAATAAATTACGAACTTAAATACAAATACTAAATGCCGAAAAGGAATTCAGTGTTAAATTATGCGCTCTTGGAGAAATGCAAATAATTCAGGAGAATAATCAAACGAAGGTAAGCATTAATGATACATTGTGCTTTGGTCAGCTCTATAATTTTATAAAATTTTTGAAAGATTATAAAAGGAAACAGAACAGTAGGGTGGAGAGCTGCATCAAACCAGTCTCCGGTCTGAAGACCACAACACCCAAGCAACAACAGAACATACCAACAGCTAAATTGTGGTGTGCATATTTCAGTCATCTACTGTTGTTTGTTGTTAGTTATTCTGAACTCCCGAAAAATTGAAGAATTCATTTTTCTAATCCTAGACATAATATCAACACATAACGTGTATTTTCTCTTGTGAACACACAGTGGTAAAAAGGCAGGAATAGATTTAAAATAGAAAATATAAAAAGCATTGTTTGTGTACAGTACAATTTCAAACATTTGAAATGCCTGAGCTTTTGTCAGTATTTTTTAAAAAACAAAAAGGACTTGAGAGAGAGTTCGTTGTCCTTCAAATATGGTTGGTTCAAAAGTGAATAAGACAAGAATGAGACAAATGAGTGTACTAATGGTGAATAAACTGCCAAGGTTCATAATATTTCGTTTTACAATAACCACGCCGGGTTAAACTTTTTAGTTTGTAGCAGTTTTACGTGGTTCATTAATAAAGTTGTAAATTACATTATGTTAAAAAAATTGTCCTCTTTTTTATATGAACTGTCCTCTTTTCTGATGATAAACATATGGTAACCGTATGCTACGGTCAGTGATGCCAGATGGCAGAGAGAGAAAATACCTACCGTCTCACAAAAATGTACCTACGTTTTTCCTACTTTCTCCCTACCACCTCATTAATGCCCCTACATCAGGGTCGTAGGCAGGATTTGAGTCTGGGAGGGGCTGAATCTAGGAGTCCAGCCAGCAGAGGTCAACCAATGCATTAATGTGACATGTTACAATTTTGAAAAACTTTAAAATATATATTTGGCATCATGCTTCACTTTCTAGAGATGTTTTTTTTCCATTGACTAGTATTTACTGATTGATAGGGTCATGTGTAGATTATGCGGTGAATTCCAAGTGCTCTGTTACAAGAGGATTACTGTTTTATCGATCGGACAAGGGTACATCAAGAACCTGTCAACCATAGAGAGGAACAGCATTAATTAGTTTCCCCAAATATGCCGCTAATTCCACTGTTACACCAGGGTAACTGATTTATTGAGCGCACAAGGATACACGGAGTCACCATCAACCATAGAGTAGGAACAGCAGTAATTATTTAGTGCACAGTCAGCCCAAAAAAGGAAGTCCGTCATTCTGCATGATTCGATTTTCAAACAGTAATGCTACTAGCGCTTTGTTCATTTATAACGTTGGCTGTCGCAAATATTTTAGCGTTTTCTTGTCAGCATCTTCTCATTTAGAACTACTAACTAGTATATGCTCCTGACGCAAATAAATAACAGTCTAGTCAAGGCAATATAACGTCTTTCGTTCATGGAAACAATGAATATTCCTTTTGCTGACATTTTCTAACACTATTTCCAAACCGACTCTCAATTCCACTGATATAAATTGAAATCATAATATTTCGCATCAATTTTAATGTCCCCGAAACTAAGTTTTCAAATTAATATTGTTTACCATGAACAGAAAACAACTATGCCGTCTAAAATATCATCGGCTACTTCAAACTTTGCCCCAATTGGTCGGCTCCATTTCCGCGTGCCTGTTGCCAACATTACCCGCTAGGCCTGTGTCGGCGATGGTAAAATTTTACCAAAGTACCTACGCGTTGGGGACTTTTGGATGAAAATTTCCCACATGATTTTAATGCTTAAAAGTACCTAAGTGTAGGGAAAATTCTCTACGTCTGGCAACACTGGCTATGGTCGTCATGTTAGTGTCTTCAGATAAGCATTAATACTTGCTTTGACAGTATCTACTCCTCTTCTTGCATGTAGTTTTTCTATTCATCATAAAAAGCTGCATGCTAAGAAAGATGCTCTCAATGAAGAGGCGTGTTATTTGCATTTATATCTAGAAAACTTCCATATTACAAGGACGTAGCCAAAGGGGGTCCGGACCTCCCCCCCCCTATCACCTAAACGATAAAATACTACTCAAACTTATACTAAGGACAACACACACACCCATGCTAGATGGTACACTCGAACCTCCAAAGGGACTAAATGAAATACGACACGACCTACCTACCGTGTAGTGAAACAATGATATTGTTATCAGCCATACACCGAAACAGGGATACGCACTATCGACAGTCAACAAAGCCATCTATAGATTTTAATTATCGATAACAGCATCGGCTATTGCCCAGTCCTCCTTTAGCCGTTGTCCATTGTTGGCCTTACTCCATTATTGCTATGTTAAGCACTACATTGGAATGTTGCCGCTGCCGTTTATTTCTTTCGTGCTGTTAAGAGAAGTTTCCAATTGTAAGTTCATAACAAGAAAAAAGAGGAAAACCAACTTCCATTTGTCCACTAGCGTTATGGTAAGTTAAAATACGTACTACTGTAATATATTTATCTATTTGCAGCAGTGGAGTCGTTATTTGCTGTGGCAATATTCCAGTATATCATAAGGCACCTCACTCAGTACGTGTAATAGTTTTTATATTTAGGTTAAAGTGTAATATTTTATCTGGAGGATGGATACGTTGCAATGCCAACAATAGTAAAAGAACCAATAATCTTGGAAATAAAATTATAGATTTACGCTCCCTAAATCAATATGCAAAGTATTTATACTGATGCAAAAATTTATGCAGATTTTGCGAAACACCAAGCTACATCTACATACATACTGCGCAATTCACCGTAAGGTGCGTGCCGGAGGGTACACTTGTACCACTACTAGGCATTTCCTTTCCTATTTCACTCCCAAATTGAACGAGGAAAAAAAGAATGCCTATATGCCTCCGTACGAGCCCTAATTTCTCTTATCTTGTCTTTGTGATCTTTACCCGAAATGTAAGTAGGCGGCAGCAAGATCGTACTACACTCAGCTTCAAATTCCGGCCCTCTAAATTTACTTAACAGAAATTCACGAAAAGAACGTCGTCTTTCTTCCAGCGATCCCCAATTGAGTTGCCGGAGCATTTCCGTGACACTCGCGCATTGGTCGAACCTACCGGTAACAAATCTAGCTGCTCGTCTCTGAACCGCCTCTATGTCTTCCTTTAAACTGATCTGCTGCGGGTCCCAAATACTTGAGCAATACTCAAGACATGGTCGTACAAGCGTTTTATACGCGGTCTCCTTTACAGGTGAAGTACCTCTTCCCAAAATTCTCCCAATAAACCGAAGTCGGCTGTCCGCCTTACTCACAACTGTCCTTACATGCTCGTTCCATTTCATATCGCTCTGCAATGTTACACCTAGATATTTGAACGACGCGACAGCATCAAGAAGCTCACTACTAATGCTTTATTCGAACATTATGGGATTGTTTTTTCTACTCATGCGCATCACCTTACATTTTTTTACATTGAGAGCTAGCTGCCAATCTTCGCACCAACTAGAAATTTTGTCTAAGTCATCCTGTATGCTATTACAGTCAGTTACAGACGACACCCTCCCATACACCACAGCATCATCAGCAAACAGCCGCAAATTACAACTTACTCTGTCCATCAGATCATTTATATAGATAGAAAATAATAGTGGTCGTATCATACTCCCCTGGGGCACGCCTGACAATACACTCGTCTCTGATGAAGACTCGCCGTCCAGAACAACGTACTGCGTTCTATTACTTAGGAAGTCTTCCAGCCAGTCACAAATCAGTGAACCTATTCCATAAGCTCGTATCTTCGTTAGCAGTCTGCAGTGTGGCACCGCGTCGAACGCCTTTTTGAAGTCGAGAAAAACACAATCCGCCTGTTGCCCTTCGTCCATGGCTCGCAAGATGTCATGTGAGAAAAGGGCAAGCTGAGTTTCACATGAACGATGTTTCCTAAACCCGTGCTGATTCATGGAAAGAAGCTTTTCCGTTTCAAGGAAATTTACTGTATTCGAACTGAGAATATGCTCCAAAATTCTACATGAAACTGATGTCAACGATATTGGCCTGTAATTGTATGGGTCAGTTCTCTTTCCTTTCTTATACACGGGAGTCACCTGCGCTTTTTTCCAATCACTACGAACTTTGCGCTGAATTACAGCTACAGTCGTGGTTGACAGGCAGCGAGCTTGGTGACATGCAGCCGTGTCGTTGCCAGTGTTCAAATACAAAGAAACACTTATCATTCTGATAATCTGACTTCATTTGGAATAACAACTAAACGTTCTGCTGGCGTATACTGAAACAATTTTTAAGAAATGTTTTCCTCAATCTTGTAAGTAAAATATTGCAGTGTTTCTAAGAAGGTCTTAAAAACGCAAACTATGTGCATAAAATATAGAATAAATGAAAAACATGAGCACCCCCCCCCCCCTTTAACAATATCCTGATACTGGCTACGTCACTTCATGTTTACCCTTTCATTCCCAGTGTCGTTCCTGGACGTATTAAAAGCTGATTTATACCCATTTTTTGTATCAGTCTTTAAAGTCGCATCGTTGTTGATGAAGTACGATATTTCTCCGCTTGGTATGGCGTGTAGCCACTTCGGAGGCATTAATTCATCCGTCTTGGTGGTGGTGTTACGTTGTCGTCTGTACGTGGCTGTGAGTGTGGTTAATGTTACTTTATTTCAGCAGTGAACTGTCGTGACTTTGGTACTGCGGCGAAGATTATTCTAGCATTATTGATCTGGCAGAGTTATCTACCAACAAAATAACGTCTCAAGTAATAATTGTCCGTCGAGACAAAAGTCTGGTTGCGCATGAAATACATGGTATAAAAAAACAGTGGTTCGATAAAAAAATTTAAAACACATTTTTCGATGTTTAGTGCACTGTATTAATACAGAAAACACTGAATTTTAATTCTTCCGAAGCTGCATCCATGATGTGGGAATGAAAGGGTTAAATACAATTTTAATGTTGACGAGTTCTGGCTACAGATTAACGAGCCTTTAGAAATTTCTAAACAAGCTATAATGCGTAGACACGAGAAGCTTAGCAAACTTTTCTGTCTACTGTCTGTAGAAAAGTAGCGGTGTCTTTTATAATATAATTTTAAATAAGACTGATATTACCTTCAGTCGAAATGAAAGTGCCTTGAAAACGATTTAAGATAGAATGTTAGACCCAATCTATCAGCACTGTAATAGAAAATATGTTCGTAGATTGAAAAATTGGCATCGATTGTGTAAAAATGAGAAGTCTAGTTAGACCAGAATTGCCTTTGCTTGAATCGCTGTTGGTGTATCACTGGATGACGAACTGTGAGTTCCATAATTGTCACTGTAGTGTCGGACCAGAGACATCTACAACATTTACAACAATTATTAAACACTGCTTCTAGGGACACTGTAGAAATTTAAGGGCCACATGTGGTGATGTGGCAGTTCATTTATTAACGCGTTTCGAAAATAATCATCATTCAACTTCTCTTCCAGGTCCTTTGCTGTCTCTGACAGAATTACAATGTCATCAGCAAAACGCAATGTTTTTATTTATTCACCCTGAACTTTAATTCCTTCTCCAAATTTCCCCTTGCGTTCCTTCACCGCCTGCTCGATGTACAAATTGAATAACAATGGAGAAAGACTACAACCCTGTCTTACTCCATTTCCAACCACTGCATCCCATTGATGCCCTTCAACTCTGACAAACGCTGTCTGGTTTTTGTACAAGTTGTAAAGAATCTTACGCTCCCCATATTATACTCCTGCTTGCTTCAGAACTTGAAAGAGTCAAAAGGCTTCTCCAAATGTACAAAAACTAGACATGTATGTTGGCATTTTCTTAATCTATCTTCTAGGATAAGCCGTAAAGTGAGTATTGCCTCCTGTGTTCCTACATTTATCCTGAACCCAAACTGATCTTCTCCGAGGTCGGCTTCTACCAGCTTTTCCATCCTTCTGTAAATAATTCGTGTTAATATTTTGCAACCATGACTTATCAAACTGATGGTTCTGTAGTTTTCACACCTGTCTGCGCCTGCTTTCTGTGGAAAGCAGGTCCTACATCTCATAATATAGTATACAATGACATACATTCTTTCACGTTACTATTTTGATAGTCTTAAGAGAAATAATATGAAATAGAAAAATATCAAAGGAAAAGAGAAGAAAATACAAAGATAATTAGAGAAATATGTATTGAAAAAGATAAAAAAAAAAATTACGAAGTGTGTACATATTTAGTTCTTTGTCAGGCTGTTCCTAGTGGGAAGGTCTCGGGGAAAATTTTCGAGCCTGTCCCGGCTGTATTTAATCTGAAATTGTTGCAATATTTTTGAAAGACGTCTGCTGGAGTCTAATCTAGAGAATAAGGAGGGTGTGGAAGCACAGTGGCGTTGCGTCTAGCGAGAAAGCTGTGCGGAAGGGCACTGTCGCACAGAAATGGTAGATTCCGGTCAGACATGTCGATGAAATCTCCAGATGCTTCCATCCGATTTTCTTCTACTCTTCTGTCAGAATCTATGGTACAAACCGGCTACAAGTCTTCCGCGTTCCTCGAACAATAGCGCTCGCTCATACTGCTTGTGCTGGTCTTCACGTCGTCTGCGATCATTTGCAAAGACAGCCGCCGACCATCCGCAAGCGTCCGTCGCACTCGTTCCATGTTGTCTGCGACTGCGATTGTGGACGATTGACCTGAACGTGGCTCTAAAGCGTTTAACCCTTTCGTTCCCAGTGTTGTTCCTGGACAAGAACGTATTAAAAGTCTTGTAGTTTAGAACCTGTTTTCGAAATCTGCGCTTTATCGTTATAAAGTCCATTTGGTACTTTTCGGTATCTCCTGGTCTCTTCCATGTATACAGCCTTCTTGCATGGTGCTTAAACCAGAAGTTCGTGATGTTTCAATTGTGCTCTCAGCAAAATTCTACCCGACGGCCTCCTCTTTAATTCCTTTTCTCCATTACATACTCACCTACTGTTTTTGGCCCACTTTAGGTTACGGTAGTAACACTAAAAGTGGGCCTTTGCGATCGTCTTTCATTTAAATGAAAATAACGGCTGAACCATGCATCTGACACGAAAATTGAATAACCGAATTTGTAGAGGAGAAAATTCTCTACAACTTTGTTCATATATTTTTTCATATCTCGTATCGTTTGAGACATATTTGCAAAAATAACGGAGTTTTGACACCTTTCATTGAATTAACGAAAACCAGCCGTTCGCAGATGTCACTTGACATTTCTCGCCCAGAACTCTCCATGGCATACGCTATCTTGCGTTGCGTATTTGATGATTTCCTTATTGTAACTTACACGTTGTCATTTCAAAGCAATGGCGTACTGAAGAATATACAAAAACACGTCGTCCTTCGTACGATAAATGGTAATCTAGTGTCTATAAATGCCATATTAGCATCTGGTAACAACGACTATCAATAGTATGAGATTTGCGAACACAAGTCGTAACTGTCAGCTGTAGCGTAGTGGACAATTCGTTGGACTGTGACGCTGGAGGTCATTGGTTCGAAACTCGCTGCTCCCTAAATTTTTTTAAAAGGGTTTCAGACACTCTTATTAATTAATTTTTTATTATTTAGATTATTATTTTGGTCCTAAATGTTTGCAAAAACTTATAAAACTACAAATCTCAGGTGGGTCGTAAAACACGTCAGTGCGATTTTCCTTCGCTTCTTATCCCTACTACTGAGTTCCAGTCCCTGATAACAATCAAGTTTCCTGTCTGAACATTTTTTTAAAAAAAATCTCATACTTTTTTCAATCTCCTCATCAGCTTTTGAGCTAGTTGGCTATATAAACTTCTACTACTGTGGCTGGTGTTGGCTTCGTGTCTAACAAATTCTCTAACTCACCTATTCGATTGAGGGATACAACATTACATACTCCGATCTGTAGAATGTCCGTCTTTTTGTTGATGTCGACATCCTCCTGTCTAGTCACCTCCCTGAAACTGGAATGGGGGTCTATTTTGCTCTGGAATAGTTTACCAAAGAAGACGCGATCATCATATACACAAAGAGCAGCATGTTGAAAATTGACCACTGCAGATGTAATGTGATATTTAGCTATTTTAGCTGAGTATATTCACTGTCACTGTCTGCTAACTAGAATATATTGATCTTAGTCTCGGTAAAAAATAAAAATGCATTGCTTAAATAGTGTAATCAAATCTGGCATAAATTAATTTAATGAAAAACTCACAGTTATAAAATTATTAAATAGAGTCTTGACGAGAGGACCCAAAACCAAGATCCACATTAATTTAATGAAATGATTCTAGTAGCCGTAAACATAGGATTATTTTTGAAAATTATAGTTCCTGGTGTACAAGCCAGTTAAAAGATTCATGTAAACTACTTGATGTGCGGCTGAAACTTGTTCCCTGGCCCAAATTGAGAACTAGTTTGACCTTAAATTACTCTCACAGACGCAAGTTAGAAAAGTAGTGGTCATATGAATTGTAGCTCACAATAAATATTGTTTCACATGTGCTGAGAACAGATTCAGATGCTGATTGTTGTTAATATTTCCGTTGCGCCTCTTGTTTCGTCCGCCACTTTCATAAAGTAATTTATTTGTGGTGGCTCGTTTCATAGTAAGTGTGATTCCTGTGAGCTGCAATTCATATGACCGCTGCTTTTCTAACTTGCGGCTGTGAGAGTAATTTAAGGTCAAACTAGTTCTCAGTTTGGGCCAGGGAACAAGTTTCAGCCGCACATCAAGTAGTTTACATGAATCTTTTAACTGGCTTGTACATCCAGAACTATAATTTTCAAAAGTAATCCTATGTTTTCTGCTACTAGAATCATTCCATTAAATTAATGTGGATCTTGGTTTGGCTCCTCTCGTCAAGACTCTATTTACTAATTTTATAACTGTGAGTTTTTCATTAAATTAATTGGTGCCAGATTTGATTACACTATTTAAGCAGTGCATTTTTGATTTTTTGCCGAGACTAAGATCAATATATTCTAGTTAGCAGACAGTTACAGTGAATATATTCAGCTAAAATAGCTGAATATCACATTACATCTGCAGTGGTCAACTTTCAATGTCCTCGGGAAAAGTAACGACTGTAGTTTCCCCTTGGTTTTAGCTATTCATAGTATCTGCATAGCAAGCCATGTTAGCTGATGCTACAAGGCCAGTTTCGTCAATCAAGCAGACTGTTGCCCCTGTTACTCCCTTGGCAGGTGGAGGACTCGAACCTGCAACGTGAGCAGCCGCGCGATCCATAACGTGGCATCCCAGACCGCATGAGCAAGTGCCGCGCGGCGTCCACGAGGATTTCTTAGTTTTAATATGTAGTGAAGTCTTGAGACACTGGCTGCTGGATCGAAGCATACCGATAGCTGGTGGCGCTCTCACAGCCAGGCCGTGTGTAGCGACTAGTTACCTACGCATCGGTCATTCAAGTTTGTCCCACGTGGCGGCTTTCCTGATGAGCGGCCACCTGCAGGAAGCTATGGGATGGTGGTGTCGTCTGTATTTGATCCGTAGGCGTACGCGTTGAGAGACATGTCAACAAGCGCCCCCTACTGTGCAAAGCACTGCAGGGAAGCGCTGGTACACGCTGCGACCCATCTAACAGCGTCAGTTTGAGAACTAGTGTCATTGCAACATGGGCTGCAAACTGGAGCATCGCGTTAACATCTAGTTGTGATTTAAAGTAGACGAAAAGGTGACGGAAACCCATGGGATTTTAGTGCAAGTGTATGGTGTTGTAGGAGTGAGTAAAAAGTGCATGTTTTAGTAGTTTAACACTTCAGTCTATAATAGTTTTTTATATAATAATAATACTACTACTATTATACTAAAACCATTATTTTTCCATACAGCACCTTCCTCTGTCGGTTGTTCAGTGGTCTCGAAGATCTCGTAGCTCGCCTGACAATAAAACATCACAAAATAATAAGACGTCGGGTTCTTATACGTCATGGAATGAACCATCAATGTGATACGTTTCATTTTTATACAAATTTATTTATCCATTCTTGATGAAGCACAGAAGTAATAGAAAAGTAAGACTTGTTCATAACACACTTCCATACTAACACAAGACTAAGTTGTTACTACTCCATTACTAACTTCATACCAACATTATACTGACTTTATACTGACTACATTACTCCCCGAGTTCGCCGCAATTCGCGCGTATTAATACGTAGTGTAGTTTTTCTAGAACACGGAAGTACAAAGTTTTATATTTAACATTTTGTTCATGAAACATGCGCATATTTTGCTTTACGTGGAGATACACAATATTATGACAAATGTAATAATAAGTTTTTTGTATGAAAATAAACAATACAGAAGATCGTAAGTAAATAACAATAAGCGCAGTGTTAATATATGTTTCCATTATTATTCAACATTAAGCTTCAGTAATTTAATTAAGTTTGTTAGAAGACCCTAGTAATGCAAATGATAATCAATGTGACTTTACGGAAGCGCCATAAGATGCTTATACAATATAAATGTGGAATATTAGGTTATAATACTAGTATCAAATGCGGTATCGTATACTTCAATATTACAAATAAACGAGACATTCCTGGCTAAATACACTACAAGTCCCACATCATGAAATCAGCTTTGAAAAAATTACAATTCAGTGTTTCCTGTATTAATACAGTGCAGTAAACATCAAAGTAGGTGTTTTAAATTTTTTTGCTGAACTATTGACATTTTATGCCATGTATTCCATGCACAACACAGACGTTTGCATCGAGTTATTTTATTACTTTGACGTTATTTTGTTGATGGTTAACACTGCCAGATCAACAATGTTAGCATTATCTTCGCTACAGCACCAAAGACAAGACAATTCACTGCTGGAATAAAATAAAAGGAACCACACTCACGCTCACACTCTCAGCCACGCACAGACGGCAACGCTACACAACCTCCAAGATGGACAGATTAATGCCTCAGAAGTGGCTACACGCCGTACTAAGCGGCAAAATGTGCTATAAGCATGTTGTTCATTAACAAAAATGCAACTTTAAGAACTGATGCAGCTCATAGAGCTGGCAACAGTGTCGATGATTATCATACAGTCGTGTCTAGATTGTAATTACGACCAGTACGGAAATCTAACAGGATTAAGGAAATCATGGAAGACGTTCAGAAACTAAACATGGGAGACATTACAGACAGAAAAAATTCATGAAAAAATCAGGAAACATAAATTTGAGTAAAAACTCAATAAATAAATAAGACAGGAAAGAAGTGGACAAAAGAGAGAAAGAAGAAACATAGTGAATACTTGGAAGATTTTTGGGAGGGAAAATGAAAAGAGACAGAAAGAAAGACCACGATAATTGATTGTGTTCAACTCTCTCTTTTAATGAGGAATTAGCGATGGTAATAATAATAATAAAACGTTGTTAATGAAGAAATATATAAAAAAGCATAAATATAAGAAATAATTCTAAAAGAGAATAGAGATCTAGGTTCTAGGTGTTAAAATTATTGAAGAAAAACCAGATAAGGTCTGGGACACTGAAAAAATTTCCAGTAAATCGGAAAGTTGTCTAAATTCACACACTCGATAAAAATTGGGCCAAAACATATATCGGTAATTACCACCCATACAGAAAGAAACCTCATTAAAAGTTCTTCTAGACATATCAATTTCTCAGTTATGGAAACTCGAGAGTTTGGAGCCTAATCTATGAGTAACAAAATTGCCCAGAACAAATTATAAATCTTAAACAAGAGATAATTAATCTCCGCTATTATTCCACAGCGTTCTGGAAAAAAGTTATAAGATAATGAAAAACAGGCGAAGACAAATACAAATTCAATAACTACAAAAAGTTGGTTAGATTGTTAGACACAATAAATTATTTGCCCATTGCAGATGATCTTTACTAATTGGTGGAATGTTAGAGATCGAAGTGAAAATACTTCTAATAAAAAGGTTTAAAAATATGGTGTCGAATCACCATTTGTAAGGAGAGACTACACGACTAATATTACTGTAACCACCAAGTATATTAAAACCGAAGTACGGCAAAATCATAACATACAACTTTAAATATGTGGATGAAAATATAAATATACAAGTGAAAAATTATTAATTGAAATCAGAACTGAAAAAAATGAAAGAGCGTATATAAAAGCGAAAAATCTGTACAGTAAAAATGTTTTTCTAAACATTTTAAATTAAGGCATTATTCTATGGTTCAGAGACACAGCTTTTATCTGGATGAAAAATGATATTAGAAGATTGGGAAAAGATAGAAGGATGAAAAAAATCTTTTGTCTATTATGGATGAGAAACCTGCGACTGTGATGAATAAAGGTATCTTGAAAAAAAAAAAAAAAAAAAAAAAAAAAAAAAAAAAAGCAACCAGTCGCCTTTTATGTGGAATATTTTTATTCATATTTTTCCCATTACCGGTTTCAATATGCCTAACATATCATTATTACGACAAATTTTTACGTACATTTCTTGACAGAGCTGTGACAGAAGGCAAGACGAGTCCACTATCTGACAAGAATTAATAATATAGTACAACTGGTATCATCATTAAATATCTTTGTTGTGGTGTGGCATTTATTCCGTATTGGTATAGCTGATTTGTTTACTTCTGTATTGCGCGTGGGCAGTGCGTTGAAGTGTATACTATGTAGCTGCAAAGCAAACGGTGTTGTGAACCACAAATGATATATGGAGGTTACCAGGTATACCAATACGGAAAAAATACCACACCATAATATATGTAATGATGATACCAATTGCATGTAGTGGTTTAAGTCGATATTATTATGTTATTAATTCTTGTCACATAGTGGCAAGTGTTGCATATTGTTGCTCTCTGTCACAGATCTGTCAATCCCACCGTACACCAACGTATGTAAAATTTTGTCTCACCATCTGGTGATGAAATGCTAGGCATATCGAAACAGGTTATGGGAAAAGATGAATAAAAAATTCCAAATTAAAGGCGACTGATTGCTGTTTTTCCATTGCGCGTCCTGTTTCTGCAGGGGGGTGTGTTGCTGCTGAGTTGCATTCAACCTCCTGTCTCGACGAGCTTTAAACCGAAGATAACAGCAATCTCTTGCTGATGTTACCCATGGACGACCACGTCCTGGAAATTACACTTTGGGACACTCCAATAGCTGCAGCCACCTCCCTCTGTGTCTGTCCCGCTTCCAGCCTTCCAACGGCTCTCCAGCTTCGGTTAAGTCACGTTGTTGTTGCATTTCGCTACCTGCTCTCTATGCTATCTGAACTCAGCTGTTTGTGTAAAATTAGTTTGGTAGAGTAAATACAAGTCAACACAAACCCCCTCGGTAGTAACTTTCTGTTATTACCAATATCTCGGTTATCGTAATTTTCTTGTCTCCTCAGAATAGTGTTGAACCATTTTAGTTCACTCTGTCGATGGCAGTACTTCAGAAGCTTCATATCTCACCTGATCCAGTAATTGTTTTGACTAGTATGTGTGTGTGTGTGTGTGTGTGTGTGTGTGTGTGTGTGTGTGTGTGTGTGTGTGTTTGTGTGCACTGGCCTCAGTACCCGTCTTTGCCCCGGTACGTATTTATTCCATCCTTTTATTGTTCCATTTCCGTCTTGTGTTACTGTCCCTCGTCTCTTGCCCCACTGTGTCCATCTGTCCAGCTCACATGTAACTGCAGCGAATTTCCGCCTGTATTTTCGTTTTTACCTAGTTCTACTGGAAAATATATCCCACAGCAACAATATTTCACACGTCTGCACAGTGGAGTATTGGAAACTATTTGCAAATTGTCTTACGAATATAGTTAAGTGTAAACAAGTTATTTTCTCCACTTTCCAGTATGTAGCTCAGTGTTCTCAATTCCAATTCCCCCGACATGTGTTTCCTTTTCCTTTCGTCAGCAGAGATTTTTATTCATTTTTATCTCCACTTCCTAACAGCCACTGGCACTGTCGTTTTCAATCTTCTCCTCTTCCATTAATAATTTTTTCCCTTCTGTTTGTATTAAAATAGTTTAAATGTGTTAAACTAATCTATCTGCATGTAAATATCTCTTGTTATTATTAGTATTGGCATGTATTACAAATTACTATTGATACTGTGATTTTTGTGTTATTATTATCATTATTAGTAGTAGTATTAGCATCTATTGTTATTATTAATATTATTAATACTGTGTTTTTTTGTTTTTAACTAAAAATGTTCAAATGTTTGTTAAGCTTAAGGGACTTAAGGGACTTAAGCGAGTCATCAGTCCCTAAACTTACAAACTAATTATTAACTACCTTGTACTAAAGACGACACAAACATCCATGCCCGAGGGGGGATTCGAACCCCCGACCTTAGCGGCCGTGCAGACTGTGACTGGCGCGTCGCAAACCGCACGGCCACTGCGGCCAGATTTTAAAATGCTTTGTATTTGTTGTTCCTGGTCAGGTTAAATAACCAAATAAATAAATAAATCTTGAAAATAAATGTGGAAATATTATTGTTTACGAGTGGGGAGGGCAGTGAAGTCAATGGTAAAGCCGAACCTAAATTAACCACGCGAAGTTTATTTACTTACGCAAGAGCCGCTTCCTGGCCGTAACTGCGGTCTGCTTTGTCCTCTCTATCTTGCTAGCAGCTGTTCAACCCAGCGTCCGCGGAGGTGCGCAAAGCGCAAAAGGCCCGTAGATGGCGCGCTAGCGGGCGAGAAACATTTTTACATGAGTGGTGTAAACTATGTATTAAGGGTGGCAGGCGGTTACTGGAACTGAAACAAATTGCTCCATACCCACACTATTGTACAAAATCCTAACAAAATGTTGCTATATGTCAAGACTGTTTCATGGAAGTGTATCAAATTGCCTAAAGTGTGTCCATTTGTGTTGAGATATGTCTGTTGACGTAGTTGGCGTAGTTAGTAATACAGGTAATAGCTTGTTAAAAATATGTGTAACAATGGCGTAAGAGGGGAAATTCATTACAATTTGATGCAACGACAGCGGTTCATGGGGTATTTGCTACAATTAAATGTCCCGCCCGCCTGTTCATGCATCTAGGGTCTCCAAGCCTACATTCGACACATGTTGCGCATGCGCTAATCACTAGTCGCGGCTCACAGAGATGCCCTGAGGTGACTCACACAGAGAGCATCTGACTGTGCCCCTTAGAGCTACAACACTAACAAGGGGAACACCAAGTTTGGTACCAACGAATTTTGATCAGTCGCAGGTATTTTGTGCGGGAACTCTTCCAGACCACCAAGCTAACAGGATTTGTTTCAGTGCGCCTTAGTTTCCACGACAATCGCGATCAAAGTCCAGCGCGTAACAGCTACACCTGTACTGAGTCATCAGGAGCACGTTAGCCAGCGTGGTGTAATTAGCAAGGTGTTCGACTGTCACGCATACGACCCGAGTTCAAATGGTGCTCGGATTTTTTTTTAATTTTTATTTATTTATTTTTTTGTTTACACTTGTCCGGCGATTGACTGTGTATAAATGCTCAAATGTTTGTATAGTCTATGGGATTTAATTATGGGGTCAACAGTCCCTAAAATTACGAACTACTTATGAACTACTTACGAACTAGGACGGCACAAATATCCATGCCCGAGGGGGGATTCGAACCCCCGACCGTAGTGGCCGTGCAGACCGTGACTGAAGCGCCTCAGTCTCCTCGGCCACCGCGGCCGGCTGACTGAGTAATTATATTCCTTATTTCTTACTGCAAAGATAAAGTTATATCAGGTAATTACAGTTACGTGTGAACGATATGCTACGAATGAGTAGCCGCCTGGTCGCAGCATAATAAGCCGTTGGGACGCGTCAAGTGGGCGCACACTGCATTCGACGGTGTAACAACACTGGGGTCGGGGACTGTAAACGCAGCTAACGAATGCTGCACAAATGTTACGGCTGATAACTACAGACGGTTTAAAATAAAATACTCTTGTGCAATACATATTGAGTAATTAACATAAGATATTATTATGACCAATTACTCAAGCATTAACATAAGAGTGGCTATTAAAGCATATAATTATGCACAAACAATGGTCGGACAAGTGAAAGAAATAGGTTCCAAGCAGTATTTGAACTCGGGTCGTATGCGCGACAGGCTGGCGCCTTGCTAATTACACCACGCATTTTTTATTTTTTTATATATATTTTTTTTTTATTTGCTCACGTGCTCCTGATGACTCAGTACAGGTATCGCTGTTACGCGCTGGACTTTGATCGTGATTTTCGTGGAAACTAAGGTGCACTGAAACAAATCCTTTTAGCTTGGTGGTCTGGAGGAGTTGCCGCACAATATGTCTCATATCCCCTGGTAAGAATCGCTTCTCGGCTTTTGGAAAAATTAATCTGTATTTTTATTTTTCTAGGTCACACTTTATTTATGTACAATGTCCATTAAACTAAAAATCTTCATAAGTACCAGATGTGGTACACTGAATGGAATTGGTGGTCTTGAAAGTTTCAACGGTCACGATATTATTACTTATGGTAAAGTTCTATGGAAAGATTATGGAAAAATCTCATTTTTATTGTAACATACCTTTTGTTGTTAGGACTCCTAGTACATATACTTAGTGACGCCGAAGGTGAATAAATTTGAATAGTTAAAACGTGGTTGAATACTAAAAATGTGGGGCTTTGTATGTCATGTGAAGCATCGGAGGAAAGCAGTTTGACAGTTAATCAAGTTTTGGCAACGGAAACCTGCAAAAGGATTTTGGGGCGATTTGAAATGGAACAAGCATAATGTAAATCGGAGGTCAGGCAGATATCAGACTGAGAGTCATAGGAAGAATTTTCAGGAAGTATAGTTCGTTTATAAAAGAAATCGGTTACAGAACTCTCTTCCGGCCAGCTCTTTAGTATTGCTCATCAAGTGTGGGATCAGTACCACGCAGGGTTAAAATAGACAAGCTCCAAAGGAGAGCAGCACGCTTCTTTACGGGCTCGTTTATTAAGCGTCGCAGATAGCGTACGTTTCATGAACAGTCAACCAATATATTGCTTCCTCCTAGATATATCTTGCAAAGCGATAATAAGGATAAGAGAATAGGACACACACGGAGACATACAGGCAATCGTTTATACCTCGAACCATACGCGACTGGCATAGGAGGAAGAGACAATGGCACGAAAAGTTCCCTCCGTCACACTGTGAGGTGGCTTGAGGATTTTGGATGTAAATGTAAATTTATAAAATAAATCTTTATTTACTTTCGTAGATTTATTTATTTGGGTGCAGATATTGATAAATATTCTTCTCTGAGGAACAATAAAAAAACGAAGTTGTGTTTCCATATTGTATTAGGTACATCACAATGTTATAGTTGTATATTACGAACATACGAAGTCAGTAAAATAATTCATTATGTAAGAACTAAGTATTTTAGATACAGTTTGTAAAGTGTGTAGTAAATAGCGTAAGTAGTAAAATAAGAAATGAAAGCTATCTAGGAAAGCAAGGAGAAATTTGGAGAAGGAAAGTTCAGGGTGGAGAAATAAAACATAGCGTTTTACCGATTACATTGTAATTCTGTCCGAGCCAGCAAAGGACCTGGAAGAGCAGTTGAACGGAGTGTGTTGAAAGGAGAGTATAAGAGCAAAACAAGGGTGATGAAATGCAGTCTTAGAAAATCAGGAAATGCTACAAGAATTACATTTGGTAACGAAATAATGAAGGGGTTGATGAGTTTTGTTACTTGGGCAGTAAAGTAACATATGCTAGTCGCAGTACAGGGGATGTAAAATGCCGAATGGCAGTGGGAAGAAAAGAGTTATTGAAAGAGAGAAATTTGTTAACATTGAATATTAATTTAAGCATTAGGAAGTTCTTTTTGAAGGCATTTGTGTGGAGTATTGCCTTGTATGGGAGTGAAACATGGACGATAAACAGTGCGGACAGGAAGAGGCTTCTGAATGTGGCGCTACAGAAGAATGCTGAATATTAGGTGGGTGGATCGCGTAACTAATGAAGAGGTACTGAACATAATTGAGGAGAAAAGGAATTTCTGGCTTCCCTCACCAAAAGGAGGGATCGATTGGTAGGACACATTCTTAGACATCGAGGAATCGTGAATTTAGCATTGGAGGGAAGTGTGTGGGGTAAAACCCGCAGAGGAAAACTAAGAGATGGATACAGTAAGCAGATTCAGACAGATTTAGCGTGCCGTTCTTATGAGGAGATGAAAAGGCCTGCTGAGGATAGAGTAGAGTGGAGAGCTGTTTCAAACCATTCTCCGGACTGAAGACTACAACAACAACAACAATAACAACAGAAATATAAGAAGGAAATCAAAAATAGTAGGAGAATATGGACTAGGGAAAAGGAATGAAAGAAGAAGACAGAACATTATTTAATCATAACAAACAGTTTGGTTTAAGAATCATGAAAGAAGGCTGTATATTTGGAAGGGACGACTGTGATCGTATATTATTCGTTATGAACTGTAGACTGAAATTAAAACTGCTGAAAGGCAGGTAAATTAGGAGATTGGACCAGGATAAATTGAAGTAACCTGTGGTTCTTTTGAGTTTCAGAGGGAACTTTAGGCAACAGTTGGCAGAAAGAGGGGAAAATCATACAGTATAAGACGGATGGGTAACAAGGAGAAAACATAAAAATACTGTAAATGAAGCAGGTAAAATTGGGGACAGGCGACAAAAAAATAAGATTATCAGAACATGTAAAATAACTAAACAGGTTTGTGGTTAAATCCGCCTTATGCAATAGACCTTGTTTTGTTTTTACACCTAAACATGTTTCGCCACTTATATGTGCCCTCTTTCGTGGGTTTTTGCTTTTATTATGTCATTCGCAGTATTTGTATCTGCTTTAGTTGAGGAATGACAGGTTTTTACAGCTTGTCATATTCGAGCTGTGGTGTTGCTGTTTGTGGCGTGTTCTTAATGTTATGTGATATTTAGTGCGCTTTTTGTTGTGAGCTGGCACAGTTTATATCGCCATTTCACAGCAAGAGAAAATCATGACTAAACAGGAGTGGCTAGAGAAAAAATGCGAGGCTTATGAAGAATGTATAATTATGAGAAAGACAGATACCGCCTACAAAAAATGAAAGAGACGTTGGAGACATTAAATGCAGCTGTATGAATATCAATAACTCAGATGGAAAACCACCTCTGAGCAAAGAAAGAAAAGCTGAAAGATGGAAAGAATGTATAGAGGGGCTGTGGAAAGGAACTTCCAGACGATATTGTAGAAAAGGAGGAGGAAATAAATGAAGATGAAATAGGAGATACTTTACTAAGAGAAAAATTTGACAGAGCACTGTGAGACCTAAGTCGAAGGAAGGTACCTGCAGTAGACGAAATTTTCTCAGATGTACTGTAATTTCACCTGGTGTTCTAGATGTATCAAACAGGCGAAACATCTTCAGACTTTAAGAAAAGTGACATAATCCCAATTCCAAAGAAAGCAGGCGCAAACAGGTGAGAAAATTGGAAAATTATAGAATAATCTTGGTTGCAAAAGTCTAACACACATTATATACAGAAGAATGGAAAAACTGGTAGAAACTAACTTCGGGGAGATCGGATTTAAAAGAAATGTAGGAACATGTGAGGCAATACTCACCTCACGACTTATCTTAAAAGATAAACGGAAGCCGGCCGCGGTGGCCGAGGTGACTGAGGCGCTCCAGTCACGGTCAGCACGGCCACTACGGTCGGGGGTTCGAATCCCCCCTCGGGCATGGATATTTGTGCCGTCCTAGTTCGTAAGTAGTTCATAAGTAGTTTGTAAGCTTAGGGACTGATAACCCCGTAGTTAAGTCCCATAAGTTGTACAAACATTTGAACATTTTGATAAACGGAAGGCAAACCTGCATGTGTAGCTTTTGTAGATTTGTAGAAAGCTTTTGACAATGTACATTGGAATACACTCTTTCAAACTGATGTATAAGGGGTTAAAATGTAGAGAACGGAAGATTATTTACAACTTGTAGAAAAACCAGATAGCAGTTATTAAGAGTCGAAGGGCATGAAAGGGACGCAGACGTTGGGAAGCGAGTAAGACAGGGTTATAGTCTTTCTCCAATGTTATTTAATTTATACATTGAGCAAGCTTGAAGGAAAGCAAAGAGAAATTAGGAGAAGGAAATAAATTTCAGGGTGAAGAAATAAAACCACAGCGTTTTGCCGATGACATTGTAATTCTGTCAGGGACAGCAAAGGGGCTGGATGAGCAATTGAACGAAATGGACAGTGTGTTGAAAGGAGCGTATTAGATGAACATTAACAAGAGCAAAAAAAGCGTAATGGAATACAGTGTAAGAAAACCAGGCGATGATGAAGGAATTATTCGGTAACGGAACAATGAATGTAGTAAATGAATTGTGCTACTTGAGCAGTAAAATAACATATGATGGTCGGCAGTACAAAGATTTAAAATGGAGAATGACAAGGACAACAAAAGGGGTTTTGAAAATTAGAAATTTTTAACATAAAGTCTGTCTTGAATGCGTTTGAGTGGTGCGTTGCCTTAAACATGGACGATAAATAGTTCAGACAGGAAGAGGATAGAGGCTTTTGAAATGTGGTGCTACAGAAGAATACAGATTAGATGGGTAATAGCGTAAGTAATGAGGAGGTACTGAATTGGGAAGAAAAGGAATTTGGCCGGGGCGGAGTGGCCAAGCGCATTGAGGCGCTGTGCTACGATGCACGAGGCCAGTCCCCATCGGGGGTTCGAATCCCTCCTCGGGCGTGGATGTTTGTGCTGTCTTTAGTATAAGGTACTTCATAAGTAGTTTGTAAGTTTAGGGACCGATGATCCCGCAGGTTAGTCCCTTAAGCTTAACAAACATTTGAACATTTGATTTAAGAAAAGGAATTTCTGGCATACCTTGACTAAAAGAAGGGGTCGGTTCGTTGGACATGAAGAGACTTGCTCAGGATAGAGTAGGATGGAGAGCTGCATTAAACAAGTTTCCGGTCTGAGGACTACAACAACAATAGGGAAGTTTACATTACAGTTGCAAATAGTGAAGCACTTACCAGAGGTCTTTCAGATGAAACTAAAAACTCAGTTTCAACCTGGTGTGGCTACTTCTCTACTCTGGCTACCCTACAATTCCCTGTATGAATTTCCCTTCGCCACACAAGTAGCTTACAGGATATACATTTAAATAAGCAATTATTTATATTACATTAGTGTGAAGACTTTGTATACACTAAAAAAAGGTAAGACAGCATTTTAGTACCTCACGTCAGACAAAGACATACTGCAGCTGAGAAAAATGGTATAGCGCCTAGAAGAGGAAGAGGAAAATTCGGGCAAATGAACTTTTCCCCGGTTAAAAGGATTATTTCAGCGATTACAAAATCGAATGAAATTTCTAAAGAACTTGGGACCACTTATAGTTTATAATGTTGCACCCCTTCTGACCGGAATGCACACAATGATTTGGTTGCGAACAGTGTCATAAAGCCGTCATATGAAGTCTCGAGGCAAGCTAGTCTAGAAGTGTTGCAACTTGGATTTGATATACTGTGCTGAAGTCCGAACTGGGGAATCTGCGGGCCACAGCAGCCTCAGCATGACGCAGACAGTGTGTTAAGTGTGGAGGAGCACTGCCCTGTCTGTGAACTGAACCACCAAAGTTTGAGAACAGAGACTTTTCACGGCCAGTGTGCCGTCTTGTCGAGTCTCTGACAAACTTTCTGTTTATGGATTCATACAGTACGCAAACTTTCGACACGATTGATATGTCACAAGCCACCGTCCGATTTAAATTGTGAAAGTCGATTGAAATTGTTGTTGTTGTGGTCTTCAGTCCGGAGACTGGTTTGATACAGCTTCCTGAGCAAGCCTCTTCAACGCCACATAATAACGGCAACTTACATCTGTCTGAATCTGCTTACTATATCTATCTGTTGGTCTTCCTCTACGGTTTTTACCCCACACACTTCCCTCCAACGCTAAATTCACAATTCCTTGATGTCTAAGAATGTGTCCTACCAATCGATCCCTTCTTTTAGTGAAGGTATGCCAGAAATTCCTTTTTTCCCCAATTCTGTTTAGTACCTCCGCATTAGTTACGCGATCCACCCACCTAATTTTCAGAATTCTTCTGTAGCACCACATTTCAAAAGCCTCTATCCTCTTCCTGTGCACACTGTTTGTCGTCCTTGTTTTACTGCCATACAAGGCAACACTCCACACAAATGCTTTCAGAAAGGACTTCCTTAAGCTTAATATTCGATTTTAACAAATTTCTCTTTTTCAAGAACGCTTTTCTACCTATTGCCATTCTGAATTTTATATCCTCTGTACTGCGACCATCATTTGTTATTTTACTGCCCAAGTAACAAAACTCATCTACCTCCTTTATTGTTTCGTTACCTAATCTAATTCCTTCAGCATCACCTGATTTTCTTAGACTACACTCTATTACCCTAGTTTAGCTCTTGTTAATGTTCATCTTATATGCATCTTTCAGCACAGTGTCCATTCAGTTCAACTGCTCTTCCAGATCCTTTGCTGTCTCTGCCAGAATTACTATGTCGTCGGCAAAACGTAATGTTTTTAACTTTTCACCCTGAACTTTAATTCCTTTCCAAATTTCCCCTTGATTTCCTTTATAGCTTGCTCAATGTACAAATTGAATAACATCGGAGAAAGGCTACAACCCTGTCTTACTTCCTTTCCAACTACTGCATCCCTTTCATGCCCTTCAAATCTGACAACCGCTGTGTGGTTTTTGTACAAGTTGTAAATAACCTAACGCTATTAATCGGAAAATATACCCCATGAAACTAATTTTCACGGGCAATCTAATGCCACAGGACGCTTGTTTAACCAGAGGATCGTCGTCTCGTAGGAGCTGTTATTTCTTCCGGTCCCACATTAATTACTATTATAAATTCGCAACATAGCGAACAGCAATAAAAAAAAATGTTTCAAATGTTTGTTAAGCTTATGGGACTTAACTACGGGGTCATCAATCCCTAAACTTACAAACTACTTATGAACTACTTACGAACTAGAACTGCACAAATATCCATGCCCGAGGGGGGATTCGAACCCCCGACCGTAGTGGCCGTGCTGACCGTGACTGGAGCGGGAGGACAGCAACCTAAGAGTGTGAAACCAGATCACACATACCGGGAACCAGTGACAGCGGTTACTCTGCGGAGGTTGGCCACAAGTTCCTAATTTTTCCGGCGGTCCAATAATGCGATTAAACGTACGAAGTAAGTTAGCGAGAGCAGCCCTGTTGAAAAGCATCGGTTGACGAACTACTCTTGTGCGTAAGTTGCCCACGTTGTAGTAGATCTTGGTGCTGAGTTTTACAGCAGAAGCCATGAACTTCGCCGTCTCGATGCGTACATGAAATGGAACGGTCATTTTAACCATGCTCTAGCTTTAGCACTAGTGTAGCACTTGCGTGATTCACTTGGCTAGAAGATAACTTCAAAATTGTAAGTACACACTCTCTCTCTCATTAAGGGTTAATAGAACCATCATTTAATTCAATGTGTGATTTCTCTTCTATCTTGTGCTGCAGCAAGACTTTTCAGTGTCAGGTTGTGTTTTATAACTTGTGTTTGACTGTGTTATCCAGTGTAACACGCTTCCTCATCTTTCAATACGTCATTTCCAGAATATAATGACAATTTATTTTAACTAAACCGTCCGACTTCTAGATTTCCCCTGTTGCTAGCATTTTTACCCACTAAATTACAGACAGAAATCCCTGCTACAAGAGAGGGCTGTATGCTTGCAACGGTTATAGCAGCAGCAGGAAGGGCGTCGTTAGCTGATGATGCTCCACACTGAATTACCAATGACATCATCCAGTTGATTGTTCAAATGTTCAAATGTTTGTAAATCTATCGGACCAAACTGCGTGGTCATCAGTCCATAGCTTACAAACTACTTAAACCTAGGTAAACTAACCTAAGGACAACACACACACCCATGCCCCAGGGAGGACTCGAACCTCCACGGCGAGCAACCGCGCTCTCCGCAGCGAGACGCTTTAGACCGCTCGGCTACTCCACCGCGGCTCCAGCTGATTGATGCACTCATTACACAAGACCTGCGTGTGACAGTAAAAGCCATAGACGCTGTGGTTGGATTGAGTGTCGGAAGTGGTCACACTAAAATGACGGAACGACTGCACTTGCTCAAAGTTTGTGCCCAATGGGTGCTCCAAAGTCTTCAGCCACACCAGGAAGCGTGTCTGCCTTGCTCACCTGTAGCGCTATGCTCTTTAAAGGAATACGTTCCTGGTACAAGTGGTGGCTGGAGATCATCTCCAGCCACCATGGTGTCATCACTTCGAACTAGAATCGAAACGACAAAGCATTCAGGGTCACCATCATCATAAAAAGCGAAGGCCATCCACACGATTCCAAGAAAGGTTATACTGACGTGCTTCTTTGACCAAGATGGTTCCCTTCCTGCAGCTTAGGGCAACAGTGACTGCTCAGCGTTACTCGTAAACCTTAACGAACCTTTCGCTAAGCGATCAAATCAAGACTACACTGTAGTTCCTTCTCTAGATTGTTGCACAGATGACAAAATGGCAGATATCGAAATAATTGACAGAAGGATAGAAAAAAAAATCGCTCAAAGTGGAAAGGCCACAGGACCTGATGAGATACCAGTTCGATTTTACACAGAGTACGAAAAGGAACTTGCTCCTCTTCTTGCAGTGATGTACCGTAGGTCTCTAGAAGAGCGTAGCGTTCCAAAATATTGGAAAATGGCGCAGGTCGTCCCCGTTATCAAGAAGGGACGTCGAAAAGATGTGCAGAACTATAGGCCTATATCTCTAACGTCGGTCAGTTGTAGAATTTTGGAACATGTATTATGTTCTGGGGACTAGAAATCTTCTTTGTAGGAATCAGCATGGGTTTCGAAAAAGGCGATCGTGTGAAACCCAGCTCGCGCTATTCGTCCACGAGACTCAGAGGGCCATAGACACGAGTTCTCAGGTAGATGTCGTGTATCTTGACTTTCGCAAGCCGTTTGATACACTTCCCCAGTTTAATGAACAAAGTAAGAGCATATGGTCTATCAGCCCAATTGTGTGATTGGGTTGAGGAGTTCCTAGATAACAGAATGCAGCATGTCATTCTCAACGGAGAGACGTCTTCCGAAGTAAGAGTGATTTCAGGTGTGCCACACACAATATATATAAATGACCTTGTGGATAACATCGAAAGAACACTGACGCTTTTTGCGGATGATGCTGTAGTATATAGAGAGGTTGTAATAATGGAAAACTGTATTGAAATGCAGGACGATCTGCATCGAATTGACGCATGGTGCAGGGAATGACAATTGAATTTCAAAGTAGACAAGTGTAATGTACTGCGAATACATAGAAAGAAAGATCCTTTATCATTTAGCAGGTCAGCAACTGGAAGCAGTTAATTTTATAAATTAAAGGTCCCTGACAAGGAGTTTCAAGACCAGGTTGTATCAAAGTATGATTATGCCAGTGGTTATGTACGGTTGTAAAAGCCTCACCCTCAGAAGAACAGATGAACAGAAACTACTGGTTTTCGAACAAAAATCCTCCGAAAAATCTATGGTCCTGTGATAGATCCACAAACAGGAGAATGGAGAATTAAAAAAAAAAGAAAACAAGAATTACAAGAGCTTTACGCACAGCCGGACATTATATAAAGAATGAAGAGAAGAAGGTTGACCTGGGTTGGACATGTAGGAAGGATGACCGAAGGGAGGGTACCCCATGAAGTGTTGCTCAGAACGGTAGCTCGAAGGAGATACTGGAGACGACCACGGACAAGATGGAAAGGCAATGTTGACAGAGACACCAAGGCCATGAGACTAGGAGCAGGTGATTGGTTGCAAGAGGCTCGCAACCGGAAGCGATGGAGGAGGAGTGTAGAACAGGCATATAGTCACTAAGACCCAAGCCACGAATAAGTAAGTAAGTAATCTGGGAGTAGGCATTAGGAGTGATTTAAATTGGAATGACCATATAAAATGAGTTGTCGGTAAGGCAGATGCTAGATTCAGTGGAAGAATCCTAAGGAAATGCAGTCCGAAAACAAAGGACGTAGGTTACAGTACACTTGTTCGCCCACTGCTTGAATACTGCTCGCCAGTGTGAGATTCGTACCAGATGGGGTTGATAGAGGAAGTAGAAAAGATCCAACGGAGAGCAGCACGCTTCGTTACAGGATCATTTGGTAATCGAGAAAGTGTTACGGAGATGATCGATGAAATTCCAATGAAAGAATCTGCGAGAGAGACGCTCTGTAGCTCGGTACGGGCTTTTGTCGAAGTTTCGAGAACATACCTTTATCGAGGAGTCTAGCAGTATGTTGCTCCCTCCCACATATATCTCACGAAGAGATCACGAGGATAGAGATTAGAGCCCACACATAGGCATACCGACAATCTTTCTTTCCGCGAACAATACGTGACTGGAGTAGGAGGGAGAACAGATAGTGGTACTCAGTTTACCCTCCGCCACACACCGTCGGGTGGCTTGCGGAGTATGGATGTAGATGTAGACCAGGCGATCACACCTGTGGGATCATTCGACACTGCAAAGCTTTATACGGCAAACTCAGTCGCGGCACTCCTACAGAAATTCAAATGGGAGGTTCTCGGTCACCCACCTTACAGTTCAGACCTTTCCCTGTGATCACGCCATTTCTATCCCACTAAAAACGTTCTGAAGGGCAAACGATTCACCTCGGACGACGACGTCCAGCTGTATGTGCGGGACTGGCTCACATCGCAGTCCCGGGAATTTTATGAGACACCCATTCACTGCCTTGTGGCACAATGTGACAATTGTCTCAAAAGTCAGGGTCACTACTTGTACAGGTACTGGTTTCTATTGAACGCCCCTTGTAATATCTTTGGCCCTGCAGACTACAGTGAGAGGTCGTGGAAGTGAGCCTCAAAGTCCCTGGTACTCCTCCGGACGAAAGCATCAGTTACCAAATCGTTTGCAGAGCGGTAGCCAATTATGGTCTCTTCGTGGCGGTAGGATCCACGAAACAGCGCCTGCGTTCCGTGACATTCCAGACATTCCCAGTGGAGTTGAAATCTAGGTTTTGTAGCCTCCTCCGCATTTTCATCGTCATCCTGGGCGGCTTGGGAGCGATGTGGCTGTGCATTATCATCTTGTACATCAGGAAACTATCAGGCTCTTGGAAGGCTGAAATGGCGAGGTGATTATCTCCGAACAACTCAACACACCATTCAAAGTCTCTCCTAGAACAATTAGGGAGTCCTTTCGATTCATAAGAAATTCTAGAATATAATACAGCCAATTAAGTCAGGATTCCTCTCCATGAATTATCGTAATGCGCCTTAGATGTCTTTTATGACTTTTTTTAGGTCACGACTGGTTTCGCACCATTAAAGGTGCATCTTGAGGTATCTTCCTCAGTGCATGGGGTGACAAGATTTATTAACACGTCCACATTTTCATGTTGGCTGCCGGGTTTTGTGGGGGTTTTCCTCAAATTTGTTAGAAGGTAGATAGGTTTATTAGTGAGACCATTAAGTGGACGTCTATATGGTTCAAATCAAAAGTAGGTTAAAACAAGTTGGCCGGCCGCGGTGGCCGAGGGGACTGAGGCGCTCCAGTCACGGTATGCACGGCCACTACGGTTGGGGGTTCGAATCCCCCCTCGGGCATGGATATTTGTGCCGTCCTAGTTCCTCAGTAGTTCATAAGTAGTTTGTAAGTTCAGGGACTGATGACCCCGTAGTTAAGTCCCATAAACTTATTGAATTTTGAAAACAAGTTGACTGCCTAAAAAGTTTTATTACATTGAACGTTGTGAGCGCTTTATATCTCCCCTGAATCTGAAGTAAAATGGGTTATACCAATGGGTTCGCGTCATATCTTGTTAAAACACTTGACAAAACCAGAAGTGTTTTGTAGTCTTCAGTCTGCGTTTTTATGTCTCAAAATTAATAAGATTTTAAGAACCGTAAGGTACGCGTTGGGCATAAAAGTGCTATTGCCATTAAAAACCATAAAAGGTATTTTTATTACATTGAACGTTGTGAGCGCTTTATATCTCCCCTGAATCTGAAGTAAAATGGGTTATACCAATGGGTTCGCGTCATATCTTGTTAAAACACTTGACAAAACCAGAAGTGTTTTGTAGTCTTCAGTCTGCGTTTTTATGTCTCAAAATTAATAAGATTTTAAGAACCGTAAGGTACGCGTTGGGCATAAAAGTGCTATTGCCATTAAAAACCATAAAAGGTATTCTAGTGAACAAATAGTATTTAATAAATTCAGAAGTGCAATACTGAGTAAGTATTGTCCTCCTTTAAGAGAGTATCACTATGGAAAATCCCCCATACTGGTCACCATATCAATGTGTTGTGGCAATGAAGGAAAACTGATGGACTTCAAGTATGTGTCCACGTTGCACTCATAATCCGGCATCGTTGGTTGTAGTTGCCACATACTCGCTATCTGGCGGTAACTAAGGTCCGTTGGACATGCCACTGTGTACTAACCATTCGATTCATCTTGCCAGACATCCATCGAGATTGGCGACAAATGCAAGGCGTTGTGCCAGATAGCATTGTGGTAACTGTGGCAATCGTGTGCCACGGCGGCTCTCATACAACATGGAACTCATCTTGCCCAATGGAAGAATTCTTGCGTTAAATTGAGCCATCATTTGTTTCAATGTCGCCCTATCACATTCATGATGCGTGTCAAATGTCTTCAATCATAGTCATCGACAGTGGCTTGACGACCGGTAGTTCGCCTTTTGTCAACTATAATACCCTCATTCAGCCATTGACGTTACACCCTGCACGATAGTCGACATCAAAATTTCCTACGCCCTGCTCGAAGTGGCAGCTCACGACGACGCCACATGTTGCACAAATCACCTGCACAATCACGCCTGCCTACACAACGAGAGTGAGGCACTTAAAAAAAACTCACCTGTGCAATCTGCGCCTCATTGTCCAGAGACATCACCTGAGACAATGGTGGGGAGTGACAACATGTTGCAAAGAGCCTAGTACTTTTTCTCTACATCTACATGGGATACTCTGCAAATCACATTTAAGTGCCTGGCAGAAGGTTCATCGGACCACCGTTATACTATTTATCTCCCATTCCATTCTCGAATAGAGCGCGGGAAGAAAGAACTCCTGAATCTCTCCGTTCGAGCTCTGATTTCTCGTATTTTATTCTAATGGTCATTTATACCTATGTAAGTGAGAGTCAACAATATATTTTTGCATTCGGAGGAGAATGTTGGCGATTGGAGTTTCGGAAATAGCCTACGCCGCAGCGATAATGCCGTTGTTGTAATGATTCCCATCCCAGATCCTGTACCATTTCCGTAACGCTGTCTCCCCTGTATCGTGACAATACGAAACGAGCTGCCCTTCTCTGGACTCTTTCGATGTCCTCTATCAAACCCACCTGATAAAGATCCCACACTAGGGAGTAATACTACAGAAATGGACGGACAAGTGTAGTGTATGCAGTTTCTTTTGTAGTTCTGTCGCATCTTTTAAGAGTTCTGCCAATAAAACTCTGATGGCAGACGCAGATGTGAAGAGGTTATAATGTGCTGGCTTCACAGTACTGCAGTCTCTTCTTGTGGTATGTGGTAGTGAGACATAGTCGAGTGGAACCCTAAAAAAAAAGTATCAGCTTGATAACGAAAAGATTTAGATGTTCCTTTTCCCCGCGGACTATTAAGAATGAGACGATAGAGAAACACTATGGAATCGGTTCGATAAATCCTCTGATAGGCACTTAAATGTTATTTTCATAGTGAATATGTAGATGTAGATGTGCGAGAGTGAAGGTCGGGGTGAGAGTTTAAAATAGGGAAAGATTAATTTTTAAAACTCACAACCACCAACTGCGAACCAAATTCCTAAACATGCAAAAACACTGGATCTGTGATTACGACTGTTTGACTCGTTTTCTAGGGGATGATATCACACGTTCGCAGCTTTCCTTTCCTGCATATGATTAACGAAACAAATTCATAATAAAATCAAGTTCATGACAGAAAAGGGTGTACTAACTACTATTTTTGAAAACACGTAAAAGTTCACTTTATGTTGTTTATTTCACAATCTTAGAACCCTGTGGCTGATAGGTCTGCAGTCGACACATTTATCAAATAAAGTTATAGCTCGTGAGCCCCCAGACAAAATGTATATTTGTCGCAAATTGTTTTCACGCCATGTGGCTGTTTCAAACACCGTTTATGTTCGTGCCTATGCGACGACACGTGTTACATTAACAAATTACAGTCACTTTAATTCAATGCGATGCACACCTTGTTCCACCGGCTAAATACTCACCAACACAGTAGCACTCGATTCAACTTGGTGCAGACTACGACGAGCAACTACACGTGGCGATTGCCACACACAAATCTATAACCTCCACCTCGAGATCCACATGCCGACTGATGCAGAGCGACGCCGCCCGGCCAGCTACCCCACGTGCTCCCGACTCGTCACTTCCTGCCCTCGCGTGCGCCAAAAGCTCAACTGCCGGGGTTTTTTCCCCTACGTCATCAACTTCCCCATGTGAGCTGTTCTAAACGATTTGCCAACATACAGCGCTCAGCCAATACATTTCTGAAACTTTACTTAAAATCAAAATAATTACACTACACATTAAACAAATATTTTCTTACGTTTTTATATTAGTATAAACATCCTTTGTACTATTTATTATAATCGTGCAATTTCTTATATCACAGATAAGTAATTTAACTGAATATTTCAAGGTAAAATACACAAGATTAATTGAAAATAAAATGAGAAATAGTTAATATATTATTTTTATAAACAAACTTTGCCATGCTAGTTGTGTAACTGTCTTGTATTCATTGGTAATTTATTACTTTTCATTGTCAATTAAACATATTACGTCATATGTGACTATATCAGCTAATGTATTGTTTATTTGTCAACAGGCTATTTTGTAATGAGGGCCTTAAAGGTTCCTAACTGCATCGTATTACTTCAAATGCAAGTAGTATTAGAATATTTTATTTCACGCTGTGCACTGCACTGCACCTGGCACTCGCCATTGTCCCTCTCTCCCCTCACCGGAAACGAAAACTGGAAAATCCTAAGCTGGAACAAGCCACCAACGTCGGCCTGCTCACTGGCCTCCCGTCAGCTACAAGCACACAGCAAATCTCAAAGTGGAGAATTTCTACCTTCGGCCTAACTATAAATGTTGTCACCCAACTGCGTACATACATTGCTACCATAATTAATAAGATTAAAATTGTGTAACATTTAGTGCATTGGCATGGTCAATGTTTGCAGTGAACTTCATACTGTTTAATTATCAAATGCTATTAATTACCAGTATTTATATTGGGCGGTAATCTCACATATGTAAGTGTAAAACTGGTATGTTGCTTGGTGGGATAAAGGTAGGCTGGTCTACTGATAGGAAAGACAGGATCGCTACAGGGATTTGGCAATTGAGAGCCAACTAAAGGTGGTCTGCTTTAAAACTATTCATTCAAAGCTGATCTGATGTTAAGTGCAGCAGTAAAAATTATCATCATCTGGTAGTTAACAGTCACGATAACTAGCTTTTCAATCAAGCCGATAAAAGATAAGTTGAATATATTTATTATTCATTAACACTATCATTCTGTTTGGTTATGGCCCTGATATTAATACCTGCACAGTTAATTAAGAAACAGTGTGTTGATTGAAAGTGTAACGGATATTTTGAACAAAGCAAGAACAATACGTAGTCTGCATAAGGCTCACTGACAACACTATTAATTTGACTGCGAAAGAAATCTGAAAAAACACAAATCACTTTCTAATAATGCAACTGCAAGAATTTATTTCTTTAACTGACTGATTGCAGAAACTTAGTATCTTGTTCACCTGTGTAATATTGCACAACAATCGCTATTGTCGTTAAATGTCACATCAATAAAGAATCTGTTTATCAAAGTCAGCTTTGTCAATACCATGCTTTCATTTTAATAGTCAATAACTTTCAATGAAAGGAAGAGGGTTAGCTTTTTAGCTACAGAAGTGAAACAGGTAAAGAGGTTCAACTTTCTCAATTATTATTAGCAATAATCATTACATTACCTTATGATTGGATAACAACAAAAACCTTCCCAGACTAATAAATATATGAATGACACAAAATCTTATGAGGACAGAACTGTGTCTGTGAATATCAGATTTCAAAATTATTCCAACAGCTCGTACAAAACTTGCTGCCTCAGCAGCCAACTAAAGCACGTCCATTCAATACCAGAGCTACACACAGACTCTCCCTCTTTCTGTTCAGCCACTACTCACGTTCATGGTCTTTCACAGAGATGTTACACAATAGAGTAAACCATAGACGTAGTTACTCAAAGTAGTTCATATAACATTTTACATACGAATATCGATACAAGACAGGCGAAACAATATTACTGAATTTGTACAGACATTTTTCAAGTGGTTTGTAGAGACGGTAAAGGAGATATAAGAGGTAAAGGAAAGGAGAGAGGCATAGGAATTGGTACTGTATATTGCGGCAAACGAAGGGTGTCATTGAGGAAAGATGCAATTACGTGAACATAATGAAGTGCTAACTTTTGGAGTCTGAAGAGGTAGATGGACACAAAAATAGTGGGTTTCCGGGAGCTGAACTGGTGGGCGAGCCATAGGAGCTGGTCAACAGAGGAGAAGTTGGGACAAAAGCCACAGTGGTTATCAGGAAGGATAGAGACGGTTTCGTCGGGAGAGGAAGGGGTCAAAAATTTTGCTAAACACTGGGCTGAGGGACATGGGGCAGTGTTTTTGTTGTTGTTGTGGTCTTCAGTCCGCAGACTGGTTTGATGCAGTTCTCCTCGCTACCATGTTTTGTGCAAGCCTCTTCATCTGAGAATACGTTCGGCAACCTACATCGTTTTGAATCTGCTTACTATATTCATCCCTCGGTCTCCCTCTACGATTTTTTACCCCACACGCTTCCTTCTAATGCTAAGTTGACAGTTCCTTGATGTCTCAGAATGTGCCCAACCAATCTATCCCTTCTCTTAGTCAGGATATGCCAGAAACTCCTTTTCTCCCCGATTCGGTTAAGCACCTCATTAGTTACATGATCTACCCATCTAATTTTCATCATTCGTCTGTAGCACCACATTTCAAAAGCTTCTATCATCTTTTTATCTGAACTCCCATACAATGCTACTCTCGAGACAAATGCTTTCAGAAAGGAATTCCTAACATTTAAATTAATATTGGATGTTAACAAGTTTCGCTTCTTTAGAAACACTTTTCTTACCATAGCCATTATGCATTTTATATCTTCTTTACTTCGTCCATCAGAAGTTTTCTTGCTATCCAAATAACAAAATTCATCTACCACTTGTATTATCTCATTACCTAATCTAATTCCTTCAGCATCGCCTGATTTTTTGACATTGCATTCCATTACCTTCGTTTAAATCTTGTTAATGTTCATCTTATATCTTCCTTTCAAGACACTGTCCGCCCCATTGAATTGCTCTTCCAGATCTTTTGCGTTCTCTGACAGAATTACTATGTCATCGGCAAACCACAATGTTTTTATTTCTTCTCCCTGCACTTTAATGCCCTCTCAGAATTTCTCCTTCCATTTCTTCATTGCTTCATTGTCTGCTCAATGTACAGATTGAACAACATTGGGGAAAGGCTACTACACTGTCTTACTCTCATTTCAACCTCTGCGTCCCTTTCTTGCCCTTCGACTCTAATAACCGCTGTCTGGTTTTTGTACAGGTTGAATATAACTCTTCGCTCCCTATATTTTACCCCTGATACCTCCAGAATTTGGAATAGTGTATTCCAGTCGACATTGTCAAAAGCTCAATGGGACAGTAGGAGAAGATAAGTCAGTGGGGGTTTTGTGTGGTGGTAGGAAAAGGAGGATTTTAGAAGTTTTCCATGGTTGGGGACAGATCCTGTGGGGAGAATAGTTGTGTAAAGGGTTGCTAAGGTGACTAGAAAGGAGACGTTGGCATCACTGAGGCGTCAATAGGTACGGCAGTCGTGATTAGGAGAGTTGGAGGCATTAGTTGAGTACTCGTGACATGTTATCGGTGATTTTGATTGTGTGGTATGTTGTTCAAGTAAAGGAAGCGGAAAGCCGACAGTGGGTGCATATATAATAGTCACAGATGACTTGGTCATACTAAATTGCTCCTAAGAGATAGCGCATTGCTATGAAAAGTAATGGGACAATAAATAAAGTTTGTTGGGTAAAAATTTCAAATCCCTTCCTTCATATGACAGCGTCTTTACTACAGCGCCAGGTGACTGAAATACGCTGTTTCCTCGAATTACAATCAAATTGCACGTCGTCTTCGTCGTTTATGAGATGTTGTGTGACTGGTAAAACGAAGAGTCCTAATTACGTTCGTTTGCCACTACCGCCCTCAGAAGTCGTTACAGATCATCAGTCTATACGAAGTTCGGCGCATTCGACCGTGCGCTTATATTTGCGGCAACGAAATTGAGCTATCGTAATATCAGCTGTAAATTTTAATGACCCAACTGCCAAGTGTAAGCCAGCATCGATGGCCTGAAGTCGATGCTAATGATGCCTACAGCGTCATTAGCATGGAAGTAATGGAAGTTTGTTGACCATATTCCTATTTATTTCAGTTTTTGTGACGCATTATCCACCTCGGTAATAAAGAATAACGAAATCGTACTCTTGGGCCACGCAGAGGAGATTAAGCAAGGGATAAAAGGTATGTTAAAACTAGCGAGAAATGAGCTAAATTGAGCTCGTGAGCACACCGTTATAGCATAAAGGAAAGTCAGCATCCAGCGAAGTAAGTGTCAGACAGAGAATAAAAATTGAAACAGACCACAGATAGCAGTAAACAGCTTTGTCTACATCTACATCTACAGGGAATACTATGCAAATCACATTGAAGTGCCTGACGGAACCACCTTTATACTATTTATCTCCCATTCCATTCTCGAATAGCGCACGGGAATAAAACACATAAATCTCCCCGTTCGAGCTCTGATTCCTCGTATTTTATTCTGATGATCTTCTCTACCTATTGTAGTGTCCGTGTGTATATGATGTGTGTGTGTGTGGTTTTTCATCTGTTGCTTGTGTTAGAACATAAGAATAAAACTGTTGTAGTGGTGTAGAAGTATTACTTTACTTGACGTGTACCTGCTCAAACATAAATTCATGAAGGTCTACAGTATTTCATTAAACTATTTGTACTTAAAAGCAGTTCATCGAATGATCACTGATAGTTAACTGTGACATGTAACTAAAAATTGACCACCAAAATCCAATTTAAACACTGTTCATGGAATATGGAGACTAGATTCACGTAATAAATATCTGGATTATTTCGTTAATTGTTTCAATGGCTAGCTCTGAAATAATATGATCTGGGCTCTGAGACTCTTTATTAATTGTACAGTCTTCGACCTACACACAACTAGTTCGAACACCACAGAAAGTTTCAAGTATAGTTTTGTCATAAATGTGAGAAGCGATTTCTTTTGCAATTTTGACACTTTCTGTTATATAGACAATTTCACTACTCATTGGAGATGTTATCAACACACCAATACTTACGCAACTGATCAATGCAGTAATATTTTGAAATTGTTATAGAAAATAATTTTAATATCAGTTTTTGTTTCTCATTTCTCCTTTAGTGTAATTGTAGTCAGAACAGTTTAGTTTTGTCCGCCGTTGGTTCGAATAATAATGACGGCAGCCTCCCGCCAACAATGGATTTTAAACAGCGGCACAAAATATACTGAAAATGCTCAAAATCTGGGATTAATTCTAAATATTTGAATTAAATGAGTAATATTTTTATGTCACTGTATTTTCAAATAAAAAAACAAAATCAATCTTCGTTACTGATCTGAACTTAATGGCTGTTGAATAACAAACTTTTCTATCTGTTCTACATATATTACGTGTTAACAGTTCAACGACTTATTACAAAGAGACCAAATCAAAAGTTACCAATGGATTACAATCTATATTGCTGTATGTCCATCATGCATCTAATATCCACTATGGTAAAAGAATAATTATGTGATTTGACATTCCATGAAACAAGTTAGTGGCAACGTGTAAACCTCCGTTTACACACAACTGTAGTGGCGTCATTGGTAGATGTTATTTTAACAGTTCAGATGGGACTTTACATTATGTAAGTGGGAGCCAACAAAATATTTTCGCATTCGGAGGAGAATGTTGGCGATTGGAGTTTGTAAGTATCCCACGCCGCAGTGATAAGCGTCGTTGTTGTAATGATTCACATCCCAGGTCCGGTATCATTTTCGTAACGCTGTCTCCCCAGTATCGTGACAATACAAAACGAGCTTTCCTTCTTTGATAATTGAGTAGATCGAAATACACTCACGTTCAAAATAAATAGAATACCTTGAAAGACTAGACACAGGAGGTTCATATCCATAGAACACTTTGAGTAGAAGTGATCTGCATTTCAAAAATATTGGACCGCGGGTTCAGGGCAAACTTCGATTCGCGCCACAATACCACTTCTGGTAAAACATATAACCGGACTTGTTTCACGTGAAAATAGCTGCCACCATCCTACCCAGAACTTTGGTCAACGTAACAGATATTATTTCTGACGGAAGCAGTTTGAAGAACCAAGGAAACTGGTACGCATGCCTACACTACTGGCTATTAAAACTGCTACACCGATAAGAAATGCAGATGCTAAACGGGTATTCATTGGACAAATATAGTATACTAGAACTGACATGTGATTACATTTTCACGCAATTTGGGTGCATAGATCCTGAGAAATCAGTACCCAGAACAACCACGTCTGGCCGTAAAAACGGCCTTGATACGCCTGGCCATTGAGTCAAACAGAGCTTGGATGGCGTGTACAGGTACAGATGCACATGCAGCTTCAACATGATACCACGGTTCATCAAGAATAATGTCTGGCGTATTGAGACGAGCCAGTTGCTCGGCCATCATTGACCAGACGTTTTTAATTGGTGAGAGATCTGGAGAATGTACTCGCCAGGGCAGCAGTCAAATATTTTCCGTATCCAGAAAGGCCCGTACGTCAGGACCTGCCACAATCGGTCGTGCATTATCCTGCTGAAATGTAGGGTTTCGCAGGGATCGAATGAAGGGTAGAGCCACAGTTCGTAACACATCTAAAATGTAACGGCCACTTTTCATAGTGCCGTCGATGCGAACGAGAGGTGACCTAGACGTGTAACCAATGGCACCCAATACCATCACGCCACACCAGTATGCGATGAAGAATACATGCTGCCGATGTGCGTTCACCGCGATGTCGCCAAACACGGATGCGACCAACATGATGTTGTAAACACAAACTGGATTCATCCGAAAAAAAAAAAAAAAAAAAATGACGATTTGCCATTCGGGCAGCCAGGTTAGTCGTAGGCGCTCTTGTCTGTGATTGAGCGTCAAGGGTAACCGCAGCCATGGTCTCCGAGCTGATAATCGATACTGCTTGAAACGTCGTCGAAGTGTTCTTGCAGATGGTGGTTGTTTTGCAAACGTCCCCAACTGTTGACTCATGGATCGAGACGTGGCTGCACGATCCGTTACAGCCATGCGTATAAGATGCCTGTCATCTCGACTGCTAGTGATACGAGGCCATTGAGATGCAGCACGACGTTCCGTATTGCCCTTCTGAACCCACCGATTCCATATTCTGCTAACAGTCATTGGATCGCGACTAACGCGAGCAGTAATGTCGTCATACGATAAACCGCAATCGAGATAGGCTACAATCCGACCTTTATCAAAGTCGGAAACGTGATGGTACGCATTGCTCCTCCTTACACGAGACATCACAACAACGTTTCACTAGGCAACGCCAGTCAACTGCTGTTTGTGCATGAGAAATCGGTTGGAAACTTTCCTCCACCGGAGCCAACCTCGTGTTAATGCTCTGAAAAGTTAAACATTAGCATATCACAGCATCTTGTTCCTGTCGGTTAAATTTCGCGTCTGTAGCACGTCATCTTCGTGGTGTAGCAATTTTAATGACCAGGACTAATTTGTTGTAGCCACCCCCCCCCCCTCGAGCACGAAGAAGTGGCGCAACACGACTGGCATGGTCTCGACTAATGTCTGAATTAGTGCTGGAGGGAATTGACACCACGCATCCTGAACGTTGTCGATAAACCTGCAAGAGTACACGTGGGGGACGAGATCTCTTCTGAAAAGCACGTTGAAAGGCATCCCAGATAGGCTAAATAATTATCGTGTTTGGAGTGTTTGGTGGCCAGAGGAGGTGTTTAAACTCAGAAGAGTGTTCCTGCAGCCACTCTGGACGTGTGGGGTGTCGTATTGTTCCTCTGGACTTGCCGAAGTCCATCGGAATGCACAATGGACGAATCTATGCGGGTGATCAGCCAGGATGCGTACGTACGCGTCACCTGTCAGAATCGTATCTGCATGATACAGGAATCACATATCACTCCAACTGAACACGCCTCACACCATTACAGAGCCTGCACCAGCGGGAATAGTTCCCTGCCGCGTCTACGTAATCATGAGGTTGTCTCCAATACCTTTCACGTCCATCCGCTCGATACAATTGAGACTCGTCAGGCCAGACAAAGGGTTTCCAGTCATCAACAGTCAATTGCCGGTGTTGACGGGTCCAGACGAGGCGTAAAGCTGTGTGTAGCGCAGTCATCAAGAGAACACAAGTGGGCCTTCAGGTCCGAAACCACAAATAGATAATGTTTCATTGAATGTTCCGCACGCTCATATTTGTTGAAATCCGCAGCAATCTGTGTAGGGGTTGAGTTCTGTTACGATGAACCATTCGCTTCGGTCGTCGCTGTTCTCGTTCTTGCATGACCTTTTTTCCGTCCACAGCCATGTCGATGTTTTACCGCATTCACGATATTCGCGGTGAATTCGTGAAATCGTCGTACGGGAAAATTCCCATCTCTTGGATGCCTCGGAGGTACTGTGTTCCATCTCTCGTGCGCCGACTACCATAACAATTCGTTCACACTCACTTAAAACTTGATCACCTGCCATTGTAACAGCAGCAACCTGTTGTATTAGCGTTGATGAGCGCAAAGTCGTCATCAGAGTGTTTACATATGTCTGTGTTTGAATACGCATGCGTAAACCAGTTCCTTTGTCTGTTCATGGTAGGTCGCATATTGTCAGTACAGTTACCTAAAACATGATTTTTTTAAATCGATCATCGATTGTCTCACATAACGAACGATAAATACCATAGTTGCTGGTAGAACCTCCGGGTAATAAGGCCGTGGTCCATAAAACTTTTCAGTTTCTGCTAACGTTTCGTCCAGAGCTGCGCCGGACATCTTCAGAGGTCTTATTACTTGCGTTGAGTCTTGCCGACTGATGAGTCGGGTGTCTGAGAGCGCCATATATACTGTGGAAAGTGGGCGTGGCCAAGCTGTCACGTTATCAGCAGAGATAGTCCTTGTCAGAGATAAAACATCACTATCAATTGCAATCGATCAGAGATAAAACCTGTCGATCTTTCAAAGCTACTGTCCATATGTCGCTAAGTTCCATATCTTCTTCTTTCCTGTTAAAATTTTCCTTATGTTTATATATTTCAATAGCTTCTCTGTATTGTCGTAGGTAATAATTCGCCATTGTAGATAAAACTGATGTTTCGGAAAACCTCGCTATATGAATTCCAGATTGAAGAGCATGCTCTGCCACAGCCGATTTCTCAGTTTTTCCTAGTCGGCAAAGACTTTTGTGTTTCTTCAGCCTAGTTTCTATACTTCTTTTTGTGGTTCCAATATAAACTTTGCCACATGTACACGGAATTTTATAAACGAAAATACAGGGAAGCTATTGAAATATAGAAACACAAGGAGAGAAGTAGCTATTAAACTTAGCGACATATGAACAGCACCTTCGAAAGATCGACAGGTTTTATCTCTTTCGCACTCCTATAAAATTTTCTAATAACTTTTCAATTATTATTGGAAATTAGTTCTTATAAGGTCTGTTAGGTATTAATAGAAAGAGTCTTTGTTAACTTTCAATGCACTCTTATATTCTAACAAAGTTACAAAATAGAACTCATTTGTAGCATTTGTTTCTTCACATAAGGATCAGTCAGCAATGACATATAAAGTGGTCCAGTTGACAATGATGATGCTGCGACGCAAAACTTATTTTCACACAAGTTCATTAAATGTTCATTCACGTGAGTCGGTCAGATCCGCGACTGTCTCGCGACAGAGACACGTTCCGAAGTCCCGTTTTAACACGTGCGACGCGATTACATACGTACGTCGGGATCACCGAGTCTGACACTTGCAGACACCGTTTCGATAAACGGCACTCCCGCACTTTTCAAAATAAACTTTCACTGTGAACACTTCTTCTTCCAACATACATGAATAAACGTTCCGCGGTTTTCGTACCGGCGATTGCACGCGACGAACCGAACTTAGCGGTACCCACGCGGACAGCGTCCGCACGCCTCGAGACCCACACTCAGACTCCGTCTCTCACCGACTGCCTCAGCATCAACAATATAGTGGCGCAGTAGAGCGCGCTGCTTACATTCATACATAATATCTTTGACAGCATAGTTTACATATGTACAATCAAAATATTCAGTTAACATTACAAATTAAACAGATAACATACATGAAATGAACAAGTAAAGAAATACCTAACATATATTAGTTCACAAAAATATACAAAACTTTTACAAGTATAATACGATTACATATCTCCGTAATCAACCCGCAGATGGAAGGTCACCATCTGAGACCTTACAGTAGCTAGAGTAAATTGCAATAAGAATGGACTACTAGTGAATGATCCTTATGCAGAACCTTTAGAATGTTTATGGAAAATAGAAGCTAGCTGGAATGAAACTGGTAATACCGGTAAGAAGTGGGATTTTCATGTCTTACAGGACATGAGGAGCCAAAGAGAAGGTTTTCATATATATTAGGAATTGGAGGCTGAAAGAATAAAAGCTGCTTAGAATGTACTCACCTCTTGTAAATATTAGAAGGGATATAAGGGAAAAGAGAGAAGTATAAGTTTCACTTAATAAATTGAAATGAGTAATTCAATTCGAAACATTACATTGGTACAGTAGTAATGTAAGTTAGGGATATAAGTTCTTTAAAAAAAAAAGAGAGAGAGAGAGAGAGAGAGAGAGAAAAATCAGTTAATGTCCAACTAGTAGCTTAATCCTCTATGGCTTGGAATAGAAGCCTATGAAGAAAGTTTCTTTTTCTTATATTGTGTAAGAATTTAAAAAAATCAGCATCAATAATTGGTTACATTTTTTATCTTCTTTAACCGCAGATTACGTAGATAACAATTGATAATGAAATAAGTGTGTTAAATTTTGTTCTTGTATTTATTATTGGAACAATTATTCTTTTAAGAAATGTCAGAAAAAAAGTTTCTTTAGTTAATAAGTATTCTGCAATAAGTTGAAGCGTGAGAGGGGGCTCTGTACCGTGACATTTAAATTTATATTTTTTCCGATATGGATATTTTCTGCCCGATACAACTTACTGCGAGTATATAAAATTGTGGGAGTATTCAATTTTCATAGCTTAAAATAGTTATTTTATGTATAAACTTCCGGAAATCTTCTAACTATGTTTTAAAACACTTCATGCAGCTGGAGGTATGCCAATCAGTCGCGCAAGATAACAAGCCATTGCAGCGAGAACTGGCCACTGCAGATTCGCTGGTCTTCGGCCACTTCCATTGTCAGTATGAAAATGAAATTACACTCTTGTTCACGTCGTCTGACCAAATTGATTGTTTTGTCTGTTGCATTATAACGACGCAAAGGTTAAGACATAGTTGTGTTCCTGGTACAGGGACATTACTTAATACGTCGGGTAGATTCAGGCTGCTGCAAGACCGAAACTTTGGTGCGCTTGAGGAGGAGGTATGCCCTGATTTTCATTAAATATGGAATGAGAACTGAGCTTCTGTAACTATGTTCATGACAGTGAAGAATAGGGGTCAGAATCCCTTAGACTGAGTACTACCAAGGGTCTTACCTCTAATAATGAATCTCGTGGCTATGTTTCAATGCTCTACCTTACCTTTTATTTAATCATTTTCAACAAAGTGAACTTAACGATTCTGTTAATCATTGAACATCAGTCTTACTGATAGCAAGGCTAAGTTTAAAACTGACGGTAATTCTTCCATAATAAAATTGCAATAAATTACTTTTCGTCGAGAAAATAATAAAAAGGGAATGAGTGTTGTAGGTGAAGTTCTGCTGGGAGCTGCTAGGTGTGATGCGATAACTAAACTAATTTTAAATGATCCTGCGGGCGTCTGATAAGCGGCTAGAATAGTACGCAAATTATAAAGTTGTTTAGTATCGATAACACTTCCAGTACTTCCCTAGAGCGTGAATTTAGAAGATTACGTCAGAAAAGGGTGTGCCAATTATCTATCAGTAATACGAACTAAATAATACTGATTACATCGAGAGGATATATTTACCGTAATCAATTTTGACAAAGCGAGTTAACAAGGGATAATTCGAGTATCCAACGGAACGTTCTCGAGAGACTGTTTGGGAAAGATTGTTTTAAGTATAGTTAGAAGTCACCAACACCTGAAGAGGCTGAGTTTGATGTAATCTCTTGTCTTCTGATTAAGGTTGGAAGTGGTGGTGGTGCCGTAGTCGTTTATTTTGTATTTATTTTTCTTTCATGGTAAGAGGATAGTTATTAGATCACGTAGGCGTCGAGTCACTCGAAAACTTTGTCAGTTACGAATATATGACATTCTTTGATGTCCAACATTTTGTCATTTTTTTAAGAATATGTAATACATGGTCCAATATGACGAAAAAACTAAATATGTGGGGTCTACTTCATTTAGTAGTTCGTAAAATAGTTACCAAGAAAATAAAAATAACTTTTATTAATGCTACATTGATTTCAAATGCAAGGTGGTGAAAACTCACGTTATAAAGAAATAGAGATATATGGAAAGTAATGAAAATAAAACCATTCATTACTTTGAAGAGCTAATCTTACCAAGGAGGTTAGAATAAAGAGAGAGAGACGTCCTTACGCTGAGAAAGTGAAGACTGCCTCCGCCATATTGCTAAGTTTTCGAGAAGTGTTTGTATTGTATAGCTAATGTTTTATGTTACAACAGAAATAAAACAGCCGTTGGTTTTGTCGCAATGTACAACGGGTTAAAAGAATGCAAATTACCAAAAATGTTCAAATGTTTGTATAGTCTATGGGACTTAACTACGGGGTCATCAGTCCCTAAACTTACAAACTACTTATGAACTACTTACGAACTAGGACGCCACTAATATCCATGCCCGAGGGGGGATTCGAACCTCCGACCGTAGTGGCCGTGCAGACAAATTACCCGTTTTCAAATATATTATGATGAGTATTCACTACTATTCATTCAAGAAAGTAGGGTAAGGTGGTACAATTACCATCATTTCGGACACTTGTTATTGTAACTGGAAATATATTGAGAAAAGAAATAATTTTAACTATGGCATTTGTTCTTGGATTTTTAATGAATAGGTATAAACACAAAAAGAGGTTACAGAATTGAGAAGAATCGATCGAAAATGTACCATACTAGGTACAATTGTGATCACTTCCCGGTACAATTTTGATCACTTGCATCTTCCACATATAAGGCACTTTATCCCTCGGGCACCAACGCATATTTCGTGGTATCAAACATTGCATTTTTGGCAGCGAATCCAGTCACCCTTAGCTACTGATTCTGCACTATAATAATTCAATAAACAAAATCCACAATTATTTTCGTCTTTGCTGGCGAATTGAAGCTTGGTAAACTTCTTTCATCATTACTCACAGACGTACATTTCCGTTTATTGTTCTTGTTGCATTTGTTCATTGTTTTCCTTGTGCCCTGTTGAAATAGTTTCCTCTTGCTGCGGAGGTTATCCAGGTTTTCATCTGAAGAGAGTCTAGCTGATGTCTGTGTTTTCCTCTTCCGAGACGATAATTTTTTCTCTGGACTTGGCAAAATGTACCTGACAGCATCGTGCTGAGAAATTGTACTGGACCCTGGCGTTACGGATTTGCCGTGATTTTCAGTTACATCTTTTGATAATGAGGGTTCTTCTTCCATAATGATGTTAGTAGCTTTATTGGTGGAGATTGAAGGAGCAGGAGCCTCGAATAACGTTGAAGGTGGAAATTTCTCCTCGGGAACAATGTCTTTGCAAAAGGGCATTATTCCTGTACATTGGGACCCTTTGACTGCGCACCCAATGGACGCAGCTTTGCCGCAGGCACCACAGAAAATAGTACAGAATCGTTGTTTTGTAATGTTTTCATTGGGATTGAGATGAATCCAGTTAGTTGGATTTCTGTGATATTGAGCCTTTAGGGACTTAAAGATAGCTCTATCTAATGGTTGCAGTACATGTGTACTGTGCGGAGGCAATCCCAAAAGTTCTATCCCATTTTCCCAACAATATTCTACAGCATCTAAGCTGGTGTGGCTGCCATGGTTGTCAACAATAAGAACTGTAATGGGGCTACCCATTGTTTTGTATTTGTTGAAGTGTCGCAGCTGGACACCATTTATTGTAGATTTTCTTTTCTGCTCGTTTTCGTGGCATCTAGGAAAATCGCGTAGGAAAATCTTTAAATATACAGAATTTATTTGCAATAATGTGTCAATGGTAACGTATCGTGACGAACTAAACTGAAAAACTGCATTGATCGAAGTTGTACTAGGGTATCGAAATTGTACCATTTTTCTGATCGAAAATGTACTACTGGCGTGAGTGAATTCACGAGTAAATAGTAGTGAATTCTGCCAAGAGGCTTTCTCTGTAGGTGCCTCTGAACACGCCCGAATGGAAAACAAGTTTCTAACCTCACTAATATAGAATTTGCAAGCGCGTGGAAACTAGAAAATTTATAAGAGCGCGTTAGACTAAGTAGCTTCACTTACCTCTTAACAGGAAAAAATTTATATCTCCGTAGCACAAAGTGGTGTATTCTTGGAAAACACAGGAGGAGCTGTAGAAGCTTGCTACACCACGACGCCACACAAACGCAGGTGCTACCAACACTACGAGACTGACAAATGGCGCGAAACCTTACGTTGATCGGAATTGTACCTATATCGAATTTGTACCTCCTTACCCTATATTGTTTGAAAGTACATGCATTGCCTTGTCTGTCAGTTGAATCCATTAACAGTAAGAGCGTCGACTTAAACGAATAGTTTTAACGGAGAACTAGCATTCCAAAACTGACCAAGACGGCGGACAGGTTCAACTGATGGTTGTGATCGGCATAGATAATACCATCTCCCTTTATTCTAATCTCCTTGAATCTTACAGATTCTGACAATTATCTAAAGTATGTCTTTGAATTTCAAACGAAAGAATTAGGAGTAATTTTCAGAGGATTCATCTAAATAAAAACTGTTTCTTATAGAATGCTTAAAACTCTGTAGTAATGTCCATCGTCTGCCACCTGTAAGTAAATAAAAATACTTCAAAATAAAATTTTGCAGACTTACAGTAATTATTCAGTTAAAGCAATTTATATGGAGAAGAGAGTAACATGAGGCATACAAAGGTGTAGTTTACGGTATTTTATCACCAAAGCCTATATTTATGTATGGCAGTTATTGGCTGCGAATCTAATAAAGTAAACGCATTACGAGGTAGTTGCTGAAGAATTACATCGTTAATTGGTAGCTAGGATTTTGATTTCAAAAGAAAAGGACGTGAGATATGATGACTATAGCGATCTCTTTTATTAATATCAATTACCTGAATTCTAAACTAGTGATAGTAATTCTGTGGTATAGACACAGGGAATCTTTTTAAACAGCTAAGTGCGCGACCTGATATAAAATTTCAACGTCTGACGGAAATATACTTATCGAGAGACATTGCCAACCTTTCACTCTGCGACCTGATATAAAATTTTAACGCGTGACGTACATTGTCTCTCATGTGGTGTGAATATTGCGTAACCATATCAGGAGGACTTTTATCTAGTATTTCTTTACAAAGGTGACTTGTCATTTCCCAGTAGTTATAAGTAGACTGGAAAGGTGTTATAGTGGGAGTGCTAGGAGATACGCTACGATGACAACCGACCGCTACACAGGCCTCCGGAATTGTCAACCAGAGATTATGATGGTGCTGTAATATGTTAAAGAGCTCATGTCCTGCGTACCTGGCTATAAGCATTTTACACATTGGTCCTTAGTTTTTGAAAGAATCAAAATTGTTTCATGAATAGTTATTTTCCACACTCTAAATGTGAGATCTGATGCATCGAGAGGAGCGGGGCGCAGCTAATGTTATACACCTGTGTAACGTGTTCGAGTCTAGGTCGTACATTTTTTAAATCTGTTTATTTTTCACCCTGGTCACACAAGATAGCGTAAATAAATAAAATTATTCAACAGTAATTAATTATGTCTGTACCAAGTCAGGGAATTTTACGAGGAGTGTTTAAGTCGGTCTTTCTTCCGTAGGCGGAGCAAGAATTTTTTTTCACAAACTATTGATTTGTGGGCAGTTGAGAACAAACACACGCTCCCCCGAAAATACTTGCTCACGATAGCCTACGTATGCGAGCCTACTGATTACATTCGAGCGGAAACGGCCTGGTTTCAGTTACGCAATCATATACAAGAGTTTCTCTTCGTTTTGTTCTTCAATGGGGCATTGCATTGAAGTATAGTAGACAAGTGAATATTCATTAATATTACTTATTCATTCAAGAGCGTAAAGATATTAACAAATCTAGAAATTAATACAAAGACACATAGGAATTAAACTGTTCAAACAGAAACATACCTGGAGTGGTTTCGAAATATGAGGCGTATCATTGCCTCCAATCTTGCGCATTTTGCTCAGAAAACAACTTATATCGCTCATGGTTTGAACAAACAACTGTACACAAACAATGACTCTTGGGTACTGGATAAGCTACCCTAAATGCATTGTTTACAATATGTGCAAAAAGGCCAGCAATTGCGACTCCCAAAACACCAATAGAAGCTTGTTCCAAAGACTTATATTCAAATACCGGTATTTTACCCGCTTGCCTTATTACAGAGGCCTAATTTGTTATAAGTAACCTACTATAGATAATTATAAAATTGTATTGGTATAAATCATATCATAAATGCAATTCTAATCGACCGCATTTCAGGAGGAGAACTCGGCGGCGTGTTCTGTCATGTCTTAAAAGTTGATAGTCTGAGTAGGACAAGGAGAGAGGAAGGGATTGTCCGTAAAGTTTTACGGGGAACCATCCCAGAATTTGTCTGGAGTGAACTGGGATAACCACGGAAAACCAAGATAAGAATGGCCGGCCATGAATGGGTAAGTGCCAACACAAATCGTGTACCACTGCCAATCTGAGCATCCTAATAGCGCTAAAACAGGATTAAGTTTACATTCATTACCACACTCAGGATCATGTTTGTCATCTACATATATAAAAAAGAATGTTTGTCTGTACGTCCTCTATGTGTTCATAAACCATTCATTCGATTGCAATGAAACTTTGGTGGAATGTTCACCGTATGCCCACGAAGGTTTCTGACCCAAAAACGAAAGAACATGACACGTAGCTCAAGAGATATGACGTCATAAATAATGAGAGTCCACCACGTGAAAATTTCCAGATTTATGCGTGAATTATTTGAAAATGGGATTAGTTAGGGACCTGCAACAATGTTTGCATGTGATTTCGGACGTTTGTGGAGCGTTCTGTAACTGACATTTGCATCTTACTATTTATTTTTGCCTGCAAGTCTCCCTTAATTCTCTTGCATTCAAAATTAAACAGTTTTTTTTTTTTTTTTTTTTTTTTTTTTTTTTTTTTTTTTTTTTTTTTTTTTTTTTTAATTTCTCTCTATATAAAAGCGAAAGGACACTGACTAAACATGAATCTCGAAAACTACTTCACCTATGAAGCCGAAATTTGGCAGGAATGTAGATTATAGATGGAAAACGTCAGCTAAGAAAGTATTTTGAGATAAGTGCATGGCGGACCATACTTCTCCTACAGACTCACGAAATCTACGGTTTCATTCCGATAGTCACAAAATTTCCCACGCTTGACCTTCAAAACAACAGGAAGGTCACTGTCTACCTTAAGTTTCATACGGTGCCTAGTGGAGGGTACTTTGCATCATAAAAATTGATCCCTAAATACCTTGGTCGCGCCATAACTTGAGAACAGCTCGACCGATTTCACAGATCATTTTTTTTTCGTTATTCTCAGAACAAGGGTAGTTGTATGAAATAAAACTGGACTATTTGAGAACCACAAAGTGCGATTTTCAATGTGACCCTGCATTTTTATTGCATTATGGACTGTTGGCGGCATATTTACAATTATTGGTTTGGTGTCTGTTCTTTTCGGACATGTCCGAAGAGAAGTCTAAACTGTTAAAGAGACCGCTGGTCCGAAGCAGAAATCCGGGTTCGAATCCCGGTCCAGGACAAATTTTCAACTTTGTCGTCGGATTTATTTCAACCTCCGAAACGGTCTAAATTTTTCAATATTTCTATTTCGTAAATTTACGGCTGTTACTGTCAACTAATGGTTCTGTTCTTTCGTACTTGTCCGATAAGAACAGACACTTTATCAATAATTTAAGAATATTATTTTAATTTGTAACCACAAGCTATACTGTATATTTGCATAAATCTTCCTTTAACTTTTAATTTTTTTTACATAAAAAGCTGTCTAAGCAACAACTAGCTTGTCCCAAGAAATCCAAAATATTGTACATTAGATTCTAGCGGAACTGAACCTGATTCGCCACCACTAAACAATACTTTTTCCTGTGAAACAAAAATATGTCTTCGCACGGTCTGTTAGAAGTACTCTGTATGTCCGTTTCCCCCTCTCCCAAAAATCTATACCTTGTGACACACCTATGGGTACTACAGGTCGAGATGCATCCCCCCTCCCCTGGAAAAAGTCCTGAAGGCGCCCGTGGCCCTGTCTCATACATCTTGATTACCAGGTGGAACAATTTCTTCATTACTGGCTCTGCTAACGATATCAGTAGATCATGTGGAATATCGTCTACTGCAAGGTCCTTGTTTCGATTCAAATCTTTCAACGCTCTGTCAAATTCTTCTCTCAGTATCGTATCTCCTATCTCACCTTCCTCTACTTCGTCTTCTTTTTCTAGAATACTGCCTTTATTTCCTTTGTATAGGCCCTTTATACAGGGTGTTACAAAAAGGCACGGCCAAACTTTCAGGAAACATTCCTCACACACAAAGAAAGAAAACTGAAACGCTTAATTTCCATGTTAGAGCTCATTTTAGTATTTCTCTTTAAATGTACATTGGAATGATTCGCGCAGACAATTGTCAAAATACCCAATTGTTTCGTTCGTATGTACTGTACTTACTCGATTCACGTCATAAAAACAGATTTTCTGTGAACGTTTGCGCAGGAATTGTTGGTGATGTCTTGATTGGGCCTCATGTTCTTCCACCTACTCTGACTGGAGCACGTTATCATGATTTCATACGGGATACTCTACCTGTGCTGCTAGAACATGTGCCTTTACAAGTACAACATGTAGTTCATGCACGATGGAGCTCCTGCACATTTCAGTCGACGTGTTCGTACGCTTCTCAACAACAGATTCGGTGACCGATGTATTGGTAGAGACGGACCAATTCCATGGCCTCCACGCTCTCCTGACTTCAACCCTCTTGACTTTCATTTATGGGGGCATTTGCAAGCTCTTGTCTACGCAACCCCGGTACCAAATGTAGAGACTCTTCGTGCTCGTATTGTGGATGGCTGTGATACAATACACCATTCTCCAGGGCTGCATCAGCGCATCAGGGATTCCGTGCGACCGAGGGTGGATGCGTGTATCCTCGCTAACGGAGGACATTTTGAACATTTCCTGTAACAAAGTGTTTGACGTCACGCTGGTACGTTCTGTTGCTGTGTGTTTCCATTTCATGATTAATGTGATTTGAAGAGAAGTAATAAAATGAGCTCTAATATGGAAATTAGGCGTTTCCGGACACATGTCCACATAACATATTTTCTTTCTTTGTGCGTGAGGAATGTTTCCTGAAAGTTTGGCCGTACCTTTTTGTAACAACCTGTATATTCCTTCCACCTTTCAGCTTCTCCTTCTTTGCTTAGTACTGATTTTCCAATTGAGTTCTTGATATTCGTCCAGCTGATTTTCCAAGGAACCTTCCTTAAATATGATATAACGTTTTTCCGTGACCTCAAGATGGTCGCTTCACTGAAGGCAGTTGCCTGTGAATAAATAATCATTATAACAATTTCTGGGTGTTCAACAGCGCCGTTGTTTGTTAGGCACTTCATCTAGCTTCGCGCATTTGGCCAGGTTCGTATCTGAGTCGCGGAGGCACGTCACGTGACTTTTTCAACAACAACAAAAAATGCCAGCGAGGTTGGGCGCATACCGCGGAGTGAGTCTCAGACAATTAAGATGAAGTTACAGCCAGAAGCCGGCAGCGGCTATCGGCCCCGCCGAGTCTCCCACAGTGCAGCCAACCGCGCGGCCATAAATAACTCTTCGGCAGTGGGCCGTGGCACCTAATTTCCCCCGCGGGCCCGCCTCCCGGTTCTGAATCCCCTATCTCTCGCAGGCGCCACCTCGCTCGCTCTGCTCCGCTATGCCCGCTCCGTTCCATCGCCCGTCGTAAATAATACTGTTATCCGCGCTGCTAGCTTGCTAAGTATAGGGCCCGGTTCATCTCATTGTTTACTTTGGCGTACACCCTAACTGGCTCGCGCACAGGAAGGAGGAGGAAAAAAAATCGGAGGCTAATCCGTGCTGTGTTGGCCCGGAGCCATTAGTGGAGCACATCGCAGCAACTTCGGAGGGCCTAATTGCCCCTTCATTACGCTAATAGTCGCGATGGCCCATATCGACTGGCGCCAGCGATCTGGAACGGCTGTCGACCTAGCTGAGATATCGATATCAGGAAATTTTCGGTCAGATGGTGGTACTAGATAAGAGCTTTTTTTTTTCTTCGGGGGGGGGGGGGGGGGGCAAAGGGCTGGGTAGGGAAGGGACAGCTTCATTTTTAACCATCAATCAACGACGTGAAACGCCAAGACATTTTCAGTATTTTGTCCATCACAGCAAGTGTTTATAATTTGGTTTGCAAATGGTTGCACAGGAAAATTGCCTTATTGTGACTCGTTTCGAAGCATTCGGCAGACGTATATTAGTGCCCTTCCATCATGTACGGAGTGATCACACAGTTCACCAATTTATATATCTGACGAAGGAAACTTAGGATCAGAAACCAGATATAATAAAAATTCTTCATAAATATTTTTCTCTCCATGGCCATTCTGCGTTGTATATCATTTCTACTTCGATCATGAGAGATTATTTTATTGCTGAAGTGGGACGAAATTTTATCCCTTCTACTGGCTTACATAAGCTCAGTTTTGCAGGTAAAACATGTTTATTTATACTATTATTAATAATTTTCATGTTAATGATTTTTATTATGTGTCTTTCAAAAAGTGTGTTCACTTTCGTATGTTTCATGTGCGTTGACAACGGCGCAAGCCACGAGAACAGCATCTTCTCTGCCAGGGACAGAGATGATGTAGCTGTCCATAATACGTCGCGGGTCTGTTAAAATTGAGAGAGGTGGCGAGAACAGGCCTTGGTTGAAGTCAGAGGGGCCATGCTTTTGAGCCTAAGACAAAGATTTATCTCTTAAAATGCTGTGTGAATATTGCCCTCTTTACGAACAGCCACTAAATTAGAAGTCACATCGGAACGACTATAATCACCTTACCACACAGTGCGACCAATGTATTGGGCACAAACAAATGCTGGAATGCGCATTTTACTGGCTTCACTTTTTTTAGTGTTAGCCGTCTCCAGAGACTCTAACCTCCTTGATCGACACCTACATGGCGAGCGAAGATCTTGTTAAGGGACGCCATTGCCCACCGTCTTAATCCAATCAATAAAAATAATAGAAGAAACACTATTGCAAACGAAGTTTACTAATTATGTATGTCAACAACAATTGCAGTTGTTATAATGTTACGCATTTATACGCATCTGGTTTATTAAGGTATATTACTTCAAATAAAACTTGAAATTTTACTTCAAGTATATGACGCGTTAAGGAAATTATTTCAGGCGTTAAGTGATCCAAATATTTAATTACTGTACTGAAGTTAAATTCTGAAGATCACAAAAAAGATTATTCGAGATTTTATGCAGTTATTAGGGACTTAAAAAAATTGTTTATGTGAAGAAAGTGTGTTCGAGTTTTATGAATCGATATTTTATTTTATTTTATTTTTTTTTTTTTTTACAAGTGCTTCATGAAACATATCTGTGATTTTTTTAAACAATTGCAGGACTTTCAACAAATTTTGAGAAACTTCTATGGAATTACATGTCAAGTTTTGAACTTCAAAGAGCCAACTATTAGTTTTCGAACATTTTACATTGCTCAAAGATCTACCATACAAGACTGTTTAAAGATTTTTTAATGGAATTGATATTGTAAGACCACCGTTAATTGTAAAATTAATTCTGGCCGAAAGGAGCCAGTTAAAAACTTACTTCAAACTATAATTCTGGCCGTAAAAAACCAGCTAAAGGATTCACGTAAACTACTAACTACTTCCTGCAGCAGAATCTTCCCTGGCCCAGAATTCAGAACCGACTCAAATTTTACTTTAGCAGCAGGAACACAAAGAGACGGTGGCCAACACAAATCGTAAATCACGAGAATTACACACAATCATTAATATACAAGCCATCCCGAACGAAACCATTTCATGAAGGTGGCTGTGAGAACATTTATGGCGCAATGGAATTAAAAATATGATAATACGCATCTGAATGTTATCAGTACTGGTGAAAAACAACATTAAATAAAAGGGAGAGTATTCATTAACTAATATTCATAAGTAGAAGAAAATTTCACTGACAACAAATTATGTACTCATTTCAAACATGAGCAAATGGGGAACCAAGTTTGTTAAACAATAAAATGCACCCCATTGAAAATTAAAGTAATCTGAACTGAAAATCGTCGGACGAGGGATTTTGAATCAACAAGCATTCAGCCACTCACACGCACGAAGCAAAGTGAAACCCATCCAACTCAGCGTACTGATACGAAGCAGAAGCAGGAGATGCTATCGTAGCCGAAATTCAGCGAACCAGGATGTACCACACAACACAAGGAAAATAAACTTCGCAGATGGCTCTGGTCTATCATTCTTTACTGGAGATGGTACGCGATAATAGCGAGATTAATTTCCATTTAAGTAAAACAGTGAGCATGAAAACTTACTGAGACACACGGCACGTGTCTGCTACATTACATATTCGCACCCCACTGAAGGCGAAGTGCTTGAAGATCGTATTCATTTCAACAAAAATCAACGGAATCTTAGATTAAGAAGCAAGAAATACGCAATAGTAAGGCACTGGTACGTGAGAAGCGGCGAGAACTCGAGTGACTAGCTATAAACCTTGAAGTCGGAGCTCGGAGCCACGTGGTTCCGAAAACCAGTAAAAATACAAAACATTAATTTCTGGAAAATGAAGAAAAAAGGTACGGCGTGCAACCCTTAGAAATGCGAAGGATATCGTAAGGGAGCTAAACAAATACAGTTTAGACGAGATTGGGAGGTTTTACACAGATGGACGAAAGCCAGTCTTCAAAAATCAGAAAAATGGAATAAATTCAAAGTCGGAATAAATCAACTAAGAAATACGGCAAGCCGCCCCTAGAAACACGCAATATTTCATAAGCAAGCTAGTAAAGAGGATCGTAGAAGGCTAGAAGAGAATTTACTAACGGAGTCCGGAAGCAAAGTACAAGTTTGGAAACGAAACAGCAATGTAAAATAGGCGGAGAGGAGATCGCGATGTATTAATGGAAATCTGAAAGATACATGCATAATTTCTTGCCTGAAGGGCATAGACACAGGGGTAACTGAAGGCTTTGTTCTAAGAACACACCACGTGGAGTACATATCACTTGCGGGAGGAGAAAACGGAAAGGAATATTTCACATGCACTACACAGAACAAAAATATTCTTGCATATTAGTAGCATCCCACAAAGCTAGAAGAAATTAAACAGAGTTAATACATCGCCAGCTAGTCTCACAAAGATTATCGATTCCCAGCCATTATCAAACCGAATTAGTTACATATTGACTGCGTTTACACATGTAAAACACCAAAATGAAATTGAATACACTTCCATACATGATCCGAGAAATTTATTCCGAAAAATGAACCTAAGTTCTGAAGTATAACTTGAACAAACCAGACAATGAATCGCTACCATCTCAAGGGAGGAAAGAAAATCAGAAAATTTTACCAGGTCGAAGTGCAGCCACAGAGTTACCAGACGGCCAGCGAGTCGCCTGCCAGGGCCGGAAATAGATAAAAACACAAGAAAACCGCAGTGGTGGGGAGAGCCTAGACTCGCTCGTCCTACCGAGGCTCACTATCAGGCATTGACAACCCAACTTGTAACCAAAGGGTGGAGGAACCTATTTGGTAGCATCAAAAGGAGAGGTTGGTAACGACTAGCTATCGACACGAAGCCAGCAGCCAGCAGCCGACGACGAAAATTCTCATACACTCAGACTGCCATGCTAGAAGATGACCATACATGCACATACAGAATAAAGCAAGTACACATTATCACAGGGACAGTGGCGTCACAGAGAAACCGTTCATCTTGCTAAATTCATAAGCACAATGAGAAATTATTAGCATAATAAAATCCCAACAATATTAACACAGTATTACAGAAAATAACATTTAAAAACATGAAATGGAATGCTATTCCTCATGTCTCCGAACGAAAGGGGTTCTAGCTTAGCAAAAAGGCCCGTATAGTGAACTTAGAAAAATTAAAAACCTAAGGAAGATGGCGGACAGCCATCTTTCAATACAACCTTTGTCCTATATGAATTCTTGTGTGTGCTTTACTTGCTTATTCTAAATTAATTTCTTTTTGTAAATTCTATGTAATTCACCACGGTCACGCATCACATGGTACTTAAGGATAATATGCTGCTGCCTCCCCGCACATGAGTTCATTTGGTGCATAGTGTCATTTTAATTGTACTTGAAGACACCCGCCATCTCGTCAAAACTCCACTGACGCTTCGTTTCGTTGCTGCTATCAAATGTTGCTCCATGAGTAATGTGTCGCATTATGTGCGTGTCTGTGAGTGAATGAATGTGCTTTCCTTTATCCACTGTGTATTTCCAGCTATGGAACAAAAACAGTCCCATTTATTCGAATGTTCATTGCCAGACGAGCATACACCAACTGCCACACCAGAGCTCAGACCTCTGCTAGATGGAAACATCAAAGGTAATCCACACTGAGTCACGGCGGAATGGCCAAGTGCACTGAGGCGCTATGCTCCGATGCATCACTCCGCTCCCCATCGGGGATTCGAATCCTCCCTCAGGCATCGATGTCTGTGCTGTCATTAGTATATTTCACAAGTAGTTTGTAAGTTTATGGAATGATGACCCCGCTCTTAAGTCCTATAAGCTTAACAAACATTAAACATTAAAAAAAAATATTTGAAACAACATAGAGAGTTATCTATCGAAGTAGCAGAGTCCCTCTGGCGAAAGCAATGAAAACGGGAACCTCCATGATTCACTGTTTCACACCCACATATAACGAGGAAAAATGAGTGCTTGTAAGTATCCGTGCGAACCCTAATCTTTCCGATATTATCTTTATGGTCTCTACACGAAATGAAGGTTGGTGGCAGTAGAATCGTTCTGCAGTCCGCCTGAAATTCCGGCCGTCTAAATTTCCTTAACTGTGTTTCTCGAAAAGAACGTCGCCTTCCCTCCAGCAACTCACTTATGAGTTCCTGAAGCACTTCAGACTTCAGTAAACACTCGCGCATTGATAGAATCTACCAGCAGCCCCCCGCCTTAAATTGCCTCTATGTTCTCCTTTAAACCGATCTGGTGGGGATCCCAAACACATGAGCAATACTCAAGACGGGATAGTACAAGAATTTTATATGCCGTCTCCTTTACAGACGAATCACACATTCCCAATATTCTCCCAATAAACCAAAGTTGACCATTCACCTTTCCCACGACTGTCCTTATGTGCTCGTCCACCAGGAAACCCCAACCTAGCTACACCTATGCTAAATGCGAGGGTTGGAACTTAAATAGTGGCAACACTGTTGTGGAGAAACTATGCAGTGGATTGTCGCTGATAGCGCACGTTCTTGAATACCTACCTTAGCTCCGAGGAAATAGACTCACCCTTCCCATGTCACCGGCGTGCGCACAGTCGAGGGAAACACAGTTGCTTTGAGCGAGCGGTCTAACGTAACGGTGTAACTATGTTTACCAAACAGGAACAACGGAGTTGGTGCAAGACTGAATGTGGCAGATGTGGTGTCGCACAAGTCTGAAGTGCGCGCCACGTACTTTCGCCGCGCGCCGCCATGCACGCACGACGCGGCGTTCTTACGACGTCTGCCACGAGCGCCCTCTGCTGCAACTCCGCTCGTGGCCACCACTGCTGCATCGCCACTTGGGAATCAGATAGGCACCAGTTAAGACTATCGGATAGGCACTTGGAATCATCAGTAGGGAGGCCTCTATCTCAACTACGTATCAAAATTCTACTAGTCTGTTGCTCTCCAAATTACGTATTGTATTATTTCTATGAAATATATATCTTGTTCTAATTTAGCCTAGTGTTACTAGTTTCTGCTGTCCCACTGGCTGGTCACCTCCGTACCTGCACACGCGTGCATCCTATTTTCCTGTGTCGGTCTCTCTCTACTCGGCCACCGACACCCAGGAAACGAAACACAAAAGGGCGACGACGATGGGATACAAAAGCAGAGGTCGTACAGCACGACAGTGTCACCAAGGTCTTCAAGAAGCGTGCGGGGAACCGGCATTGCCGTACAGAGCAGTGGCACGGTGCGTAGAAGCCTTCAACGAAGGTCGGCAAACTGTGGCAGACATGCCGTGGGCAGGTCATCCTAGCATCTCTGAAGAAGTGTTGCCGCGTTAGTGGACAGTGATCGACGCCAGACGATACGTGAGCTTGACCACAAAACCAGATTAGTGCATGCGACTGTGCTTCGCATCCTGAAGGAACGCCTGGGCATGCGAAAATTTGCATCACGGTGGGTTCTGCATGAATTGGTGGAAATGCAGAAACGGATACGTTATTACACTTTTAAGAAGCACTTGGGACGGTATGAGTGCGAAGGAGAGGCCTTCTTACGATGTACCGTAAGATTGGATGAGACATGGGTCACATCGTACGAGCCAAAACTGAAACGCCCGGCGCCGCGAAATTCGAAATTGCTTCAGAGCCCCAGTATGGTGAAAGTTACAGTGATATTAGTGTACGACTGTGATGGCGTCATCATAACGCATTACGTTCCTCCACGACAGACCGTCAATACAAAGTATTACTGTTTTTGGAGCATCGCCTGCGACCAGCTCTGTGAAAGAGGCGGCAACACTTTCTACGCAATCCACCCCATCAATCTACACAACAGTGTACGGACGCATACTGTGCAAGCTGTGGCTGCTCTGTTCGGTCGACGTCAGTCCTTGTGGCTTCGATTTGATTCCGAAGATGAAGGAACACTTCCTGGCATTCGCTTCAGAACTGTTCCAGAGATTCGAGTGGCAACAGACCGCTCCATTCGCGCCATCGACAGAACAGGCTCTGCTAACGGTAAACTACGCCTTCCACGTCACTGGCAACTGGGTCCTACACAATGTTGTTGACTACTTTGAAGGACAGTATCAGGTTCAAACATGTAACGCTTTTGTATCGGTTGTGAATAATTTCAGTTCCAACCCTAATACAATATACATTAAATACAGCACCACGTTCAATAATAAGAGAGTGGATGACCCGCACTCTATCCTTATCAGTCACAAATAGGTAAAATAGTAATGGAGAAGAGGCAGATGCAAGTACGTATATACAACAGATAATAAACTTTAAATAGTATTAAAAATATTAGTCTCATTGTAAGAAAATTTGTCTAAATACGATGTAATTAGTTGTGAAACATATTTAAAAAATCAGATAGGCTTTTTCGTGTTTGTTTTATGTTTTGAAAACTTGTTTATTTTACAAAATTCAGTTCATTCGCGCAGTACACAACGCTTGCCTGAACAAAGTGAACAATTCCAACAGCTGTTGTGCATCAACTTGTGAAACAGAAATCTCGTGATAAACTACGTTCGCGTAAAGAATCTAAGCAACTGCAACAGCTGTTGTTCATGTTGGTTAAACAGATTGTCAATAGATGGCACCTTCTACATTGCTATTATATCGGCGCGGTGGCTGATGGGAGCAACCGTAAATACATGTCCCATTTACGATCGTTCGCCGGATACATCAACTTAGATTGTACGAACAGTGGATTTTTTTTTTCAAAATAAAGTTTTTTCTTTTAATTTTGCATAAGTAATACAGGAGATATGGCGTACTCACAAAAAAAGCATATATGAGAAGTAATACACAGGGTGTTACAAAAAGGTACGGCCAAACTTTCAGGAAACATTCATAACACACAAACAATGAAAATATGTTATGTGGACATGTGGCCGGAAACGCTCAATTTCCACGTTAGAGCTTAATTTATTATTCCTCTTTAAATGTAAATTGAAATAAATTCGTGCAGACAATTGTCAAAATACCCAATTGTTTCTTTAGTATGTACTGTACTTCCTCGATTCACGTGATCAACACATTTTCTGTACACGTTTGGGCAGGAATTGTTGGTGATGTCTTGATTGGGCCTCATGTTCTTCCACCTACGCTCACTGGAGCACGTTATCATCATTTCATGCGGGATACTCTGCCTGTGCTGCTAGAACATGTGCCTTTACAAGTACGACAACATGTGGTTCATGCACGATGGAGCTCCTGCACATTTCAGTCGACATGTCGCTTCTCAACAACAGATTCGGTGACCGATGGATTGGTAGAGGCGGACCAATTCCATGGCCTCCACGCTCTCCTGACCTCAACCCTCTTGACTTTCATTTATGGGGGCATTTGAAAGCTCTTGTCTACGCAACCCCTGTACCAAATGTAGAGACTCTTCGTGCTCGTATTGTGGACGGATGTGATACAATACGCCATTCTCCAGGGCTGCATCAGCGCATCAGGGATTGCATGCGATGGAGGGTGGATGCATGTATCCTCGCTAACGGAGGACATTTTGAACATTTCCTGTAGCAAAGTGTTTGAAGTCACGCTGGTACATTCTGTTGCTGGGTGTTTCCATTGCATGATTAATATGATTCGAAGAGAAGTAAGAAAATGAGCTCTAAGATGGAAATTAAGCGTTTCCGGACACATGTCCAGATTTCCATTCCATGATTAATGTGATTTGATGAGAAGTAATAAAATGAGCTCTAACATAGAAATTAAGCGTTTCGGGACACATGTCCACATAACATATTTTCTTTCTTTGTGTGTGAGGAAAGTTTCCTGAAAGTTTGGCCGTACGTTTTTGTAACACCCTGCACGTCTCAAGCAGTGGCGGACTAAGGCTGTCGGAGGTCCGGGGCGGCGGCAAAACAAACTGAGTTCCCCCGCCCACTTGGAAATACATGTATAACTATCAGAAAAGTAACTTTAGAGATTTGGAGGTCCCCCCAAGACGAGGGGCAAGGTTCAGTTTAAGAAAAAAGTTACTTTCCAGATTTAGAAGCCCCAGAACGAGAAAACAAAAGCGATAAAAAATTAAAGATAACATGTGCTTTTAAAAATTAAAGATAACACGTGCTTTTGAGGTATTCGGGGGGGCCCCAAAACGGGAGGTCCGGTGGTCCGCTCCCTCCCCCCTTTTTTCTTCTTCTTCTTAAGTCGAAACTCAACATTCATGCTCAGGAGGGGATTCGAAACCAAACCTCGGAGGGGGCGGCTTCGAGAACTGTGGCATGGCGCGTCGAATACCTGCCGGCCGCCCCTGTAGAACAAGGGGAGGGAGGAGGACCAATTTCTTCCTCGCCACTGTGGCAGCACCGTCGTGTTTACGCCGGAGGAACAGAGAGGGGGAAGCAGTCTGGCTTGTAACAGTATCCCAGTCTCAGTATTCTTTTGAGTGGAGCGCTGCCGATCTTGTGCCAGCCTGTTACGCGACGTGCGTTTACGACGTACGGTGGCCGAGAGGATTGAGGCGCTGCAGTCACGGTCTGCACGGCCACTACGGTCGGGGGTTCGAATCCCCCCTCGGGCATGGATATTTGTGCCGTTCTTAGTATTAGCTAGTTCATAAGTAGTTTGTAAGTTTAGGGACTGATGACCCCGTAGTTAAGTCCCATAAACTATACAAACATTTGAACATTTGAGAGAAACGAAGTTGGGAGGAGGGGATTGGTGGGGGAATTAGAGAGCAGTGGATGGGAGAGCGAGGCAGTTTATCGGCTAGAATCTGATAGTGAGGCCAGAGTAGGGAAGTGCAGTGCGGGCGTCCGCGTAAGCTGGTGGCCCGCGTGGCCAGCTGTCGCTGAGTGAGACGTGCGCCTGCGCTCCTGGCAGGGCAGCGTGGCGGTCGGGCCCTGCCCTGCGCGGCGAGTGCTCTCGGACAAATTAAAATCCCCGCCCCCGGCAGATATATTGGCCCCGGCCAGTAAATCAAAGTGCTAGGCGGGGCGGCAGGTAGCCGCGCCGACCGCCGACCTGCGGCGTCTGCTCTGCCCCGCTCTGCCCGCACCGTTAGCGGCCTACTGCCAACGGTAAAGAAATTTAACAGCGCGCAACTTTCGCGTATTGATGGCGGTAACTAGCAGCTCCTGTAGTGGGACGGATTATTGTCTCCACTACTATCTTACGTAAGCTCAGTTTCGCAGAAGATTATGTTTATATTTTATGTTTTTAAATGATTTTTATGTAAATGTTTTATGTTATGTGATTCTTAAAAGAGTTTTGTATGTTCCCCCTATTTCATGTGCTGTGACGGCGATTAAACCTACGAGAGCAACATCTTCGACGCCGAGCTCAAGGAATAAACATCTGGCCACTTCAAGTCGCGGGTCGACGGCCACGAGGCGAGAAGATGCTGGTCTCTGCGGTTATCGTCGCGGATATTGACATTATTATAGAAACTTTCGTGGAAAATCAAAAGACCATAAAATCAGTCTTTGTGTAACTGTCATTGAGTAATGATCTGTATTGTGAGAGCAATAAATGTCATTGTGTCTCGAAAGTTAACCAAGTGTCAACGATAATTATTTTGATATTTATAGAAATTTTACAAGAAATATATTCATTCATAGGAACTGAAGAACTATTTAAGGTCAAACTATTTTACAGTTTGAAAGAAGACATTTACGAAAAGTTATTTTGTTTGACAGATAAAGCAAGAAGACTTTTATCAATTTTTAGTATTTTAATAAATCGATCTTGTATAGCAATCGATCACTAATGAACAGGACTTGTAATATCTGTTTTTATAGCAACCAGAACAACTGTGAACTTCTGTTTGACAGTTCGATCTTTAAGGGAACTTTAAAACATCTATTTCATAGTGACGTTTAAAGAAGTGCAAACCTAGAATCATATGATTCTATCTGCGCAAGGGTCTGTCATTGAAATTTCACAATACAGGAAGATTACATTAATTGGAAATTTTTTTCTTGTTGACGAGCGGACGACTTCCGGATCCTGAAGTCTGACACGGCACATAAAAAATTTGGTATTTAGTTCCATGCAATAAGAGGTCGCACCGCCGCAACCCTCACTACAGGATCGGGATGTACTTAAGGAAAACCATATGGAGTAGAAGTCGTTAGTTGGTTGATTGGAAAATGTAAGGTATTTATTAAGAATCATAATAAAATTTGTAAATGGCTAACATTTCTTCAAACCTGTACCATAGATTCACGACTTATGCCAATATAATATTACGCCATATAATGCTTTTCATTTCAACATTAGGCATTAACAAATTTAAGATGTTAAACATAAGGAGAAGCACTGAATTAAAATTTATTCTGTGGCCGGGATTCGAACCCAGGACCGCCTACTACTAGGTAGGTGCTTTAGACCACTCAGCTAACACAGCGTTGTAGCCAAAAGCATAAATTTTAATTCATTGTCTCTCCTTATGTTTAATACCTTTGGTATAATGAGACAATGTTGTCTCAAGGAATTCTATTATTTCTTGAAATTTAAGATGCTCCGATGCACGAGGCCGTTCCCTGTCTGGGATTCCAATCCCCCCCCTCGGGCATGGTTGTTTATACTATCTTTAGTATAAGATAGCACATAAGTAGTTTGTAATTTGAGGGACTGATGACCCCGCAGTAAAGGCCCGTTAGCTCAACAAATGTTTGAACAAATTTAAGGAAAGCAACAGTGTAAATCACACCCCTCAGGCGGGAGAAAATTAAAATTACAAGTATACTGTTTTTAATGAAAACATCACCATGAAACCGATTTGAGCGTGAAAATTAAGAAATATTTACCCCGAGGCATAATTTAACAATGTTAATCACAGTGGGTTGCACTGAAAAATTTTCAAATTGCGAGGTACACACGACTAAAATAAACTTTACACTAAAGCAACGCAAGACTTAAGATTTCATGTATATTAAAGGGAGAGGGACCTTTGACTTCATGGCATTCTGCCGCTCAGAACTACGTCGAGGTCTTAAGAGTGAATACACAATGACGAGCCCTGTTGAGGACGACCTAGGTCCCGAGCTCTATCAAGACTGTCGTCGAAATCAAAAATGTTCAAATGTTTGTATAGTCTATGGGACTTAACTACGGGGTCTTCAGTCCCTAAACTTAAAAACTACTTACGAACAAGGACGGCACAAATATCCATGCCCGAGGGGGGATTCAAACTCCCGACCGTAGTGGCCGTGCAGACCGTGACTGGAGCGTCTCAGTCCCCTCGGCCACCGCGGCCGGCTCGTCGAAATCACCAGCCAACGTACGTAACTCCAATCCACTGACCCACGCACTCCTCTGGGCAGAAGTCACCTGCTAACACACAATCACGGGACCAGAATCTGATTCCACAAGACACAATACAAGGCATTCAATACTCTACTAAAATTTAAAATAATAATAACCAATGAACAACGTCCCATGAATGAAAAATAATTAATTATGGAAACTCCTGAGCTAAACTCAGGTTTAACAACCGGGTAAGTCAAACTGGAACCTAAATACTAGCAACAACCGGAAGCCCAGCTTCCATGATATTTAATTACAGTGCCATCTAATGACACATCTAACGCAGGAGAAGGTTTTAACAGTCTCGTCACCCTGCGTAAGAAAGCAGAAACACATAATTACTGGAGAAAATGGATCTTCAGGTACCCAAACTGAGCTGATGGCTCCTTTAAACAACCAGATGCTAGCTGAATGAAATTTCCTTCAGATCGTATCACAGTCACTGCAAGTGTATGGGAACTGTCTGGAATACATACCAACAAATCGCTTGACAGTCTCCGGCATTAAATGCTTATGTTGCCACTCCCGCACACTTCGGCCTTCTTGCTCATATGTTCCTTTAAAACACGTGTGCATTCCCAGAAAGAGCGTTGAAACATGCGGCAGTGCGTGTAGTTAATAGATAAGCAGTAACAACCAGATTAGTAGGCACTAACTTAGCTACTGGCAACAGGAGAAAAAAAATTCACTATCGTCAAGTTCCGGCATATGCACTTCAAAATAGATGCGTTCACAGGCCCTATTTTAAATTTCAATGTAATCATATATTAACCGTGGACGACGTCCAGATTTTATCAGTCAATTGCTTCATGCAGTGTATTGTTACGGTTGGTATAAGGCTTATGGTTTGAAAATGGACGAACAAGTCCGAAACTAGTTACCAACTTTTAAATAGTGCAACTGTGACGAAAAAAGAAATGGTTTTCATTACATATCCAGTTGCTGATCCTGCCCCATCTTCACGATGACTCTTCATATTTTTGATATTCATTGTGGTTCTACTTCACTACCGAGTTAAAAAAAAAAAAAAAAAAAAAAAAAAAAAAAAAAAAAAAAAAAAAAAAAAAAAGACACATGTGGTTAGGGATCCCTTAAACGAAAACGCTCAGGAAGTACATCTCAATGTGAAATTTTGCCGGTGTAGATCAGGTTCGTTTTGTACAAAGCTGAGTGAGAGAATTCGCTCGGCTGGCCTGCTCAGGCAGCAGCACCCTGAGTCCTAGGTCTAGCAGAGCGCTCGACCGCGCCCTCTGTGTGTGCTGGCCGTATGTAAACCAGCGACGCCAAAAGGGGTGTGTTGGTCGTGGGGAGAGGGGGAAGGGGGGGGGGGTTGAGTGTGGCGCCAGCCAGCCAGGCGGGGCCGGCCAGACGGCTGCGCTTTAATTTCATTAACTTTTATGGCTTGATGCCGGACGATGAGCCGGGGAAAAATTACAAGTGGCCGCGGGAACACGCCCCCCTCTCCTCGTAATCCGGCCCCTCGCCTCGCCCGCTCTTCCTCGTACAGCGCCAACCCTTTCCTCGCCATTCCCACGTCCTTCCGCGCCCGCGTGCCACTCACCCGCCCACCGAGACGCGCGCACGCTCGCCCGCCCTAATCCTTTTACTGCGGTCTGGGCGGCCAGTGTGGAGGTAATTATATGAATGGAGACTGCAGTGGGTGGGAGGGGGGGGGGGAAGAGGCCCGCGACGTGGCGCCGTCCTCCGCCTCTGGCGCTGCGGACACCAGCGGACTGAGGCAACACCGTCTAGGTACGAGGCGTCACAACAAGTCCGTGTCATGTCACACCAACAGGCTTCCATCGCTAGCTGAGTGGCTGGCCGCTGGGGCACACAACTGGTTCACCTCTTACTTTAATAATAGAAAACAGAAGGTAATTTCTCCGCAGTGTAGGAAATGGCTACGACCTACAGTTAACTGTGGGGTGCCCCAGGGTTCTGTTTTGGGACCATTGCTATTTCGTATTTATATAAATGTAATGCCTTCCAGTATAGCAGGTGATTGGAAAATATTGGTCCACTTTAGGTAACGGTAGTAACACTAAAAGTGGGCCTTTGCGATCGTCATTTGACAGATCGAAATTTAAATGAAAATAATGGCTTAACCGTTCATCTGACACGAAAATTGAATAACCTGATTTGTAGAGGAGAAAATTCTCTACAACTTTGCTCTGTTATGTATTTTTCATATCTTGCATCGTTGCAGAGATATTTGCAAAATCAACGGCTATTTGACTATGTCTGTCTGGCTGTAAAGAGTTCCCACTTTTTAGGTCGAACCGTTCAACCGAGCGGCACCAAATTTTGCAGACATAATTGTTGGCCACCAGAGGCCAGAACCTCAAATATTTCGGACAATAAATAGGTTAGTAATAAAAAAAAGCCGTTTGTAATGTAATTTTAATTGCAAATAAACCGTTCATCTGACGCGAAAATTGAATAGACGCATTTGTAGAGAAGAAAATTCTCTACAACTTTGTTCCCTTATGGTTTTTTCATATCTCGTATTGTTTGAGAGATATTTGCAAAAATAACGGTATTTTGACATCCTCCATTGAATTAACGAAAACCAGCCGTTCGGAGATGTCACGTGACATTCCTCGCCCAGAGCTCTCCGTGGCATACGCCATCTTGCGTTGCGTATTTCATGATTTCCTTATTGTAACTTACACGTTGTGATTTCAAAGCAATGGCGCAGTGAAGAATTAACAAAAAGACGTCGTCCTTCGTAGTGTCTACAAACGCCATATTAGTATCAGTTAACAACGACCTTCAGTCGTATGAGATTAAAGAACACAACTCCTAAATGTCAGCTGTAGCGTAATGCGAAATGCGTTGGACAGTGGTGTTGAGGTTCAGTGATTCGTAACCCCGCACATTTTTTTCCTAAAAGGGTTTCAGACACTTTTATTAATTGATTTTTTATTATTTATATTATTATTTTGGTGGAAAATGTTTGCAAAAACGTATAAAACTACAAATATAAAGTGGGCCGTAAAACACGTCAGTGCGATTTTTTTTTTTTTTTTTTCTGATGATACCAGCTTGGTAGTGAGAGATGTTGTTCGTATTTGACGAAAGCTGACATTCTGATTACACATAATGGGCATGTGATAAGTGAGACTGAACAGTTCAATGCAGTTAAAGAGATAAGTTCACGGCTTGTAGAAAACAAGTTGATGTTAAATCACAGTAAAACTCAGTTTTTACAATTTCTAACACATAATTTGACGAAAGCTTACATTTTGATTACACATAATTGGCATACGATGAGAGAGACTGAACAGTTCAAATTTCTAGGTGTTCAGATAGACAGTAAGCTGTCGCACAAAGCCCATGTTCAGGATCTTGTTCCAAAACTAAATTCTGCTACATTTACCATTAGAATAATATCTGAAATAAGTGATTTTTCAACACTCGCTTATGACGTACGGCATTTGTTTTGGGGTAACTCGCCTGCTGCAAAAAGGATATTTCTGGCTCAGAAACGGGTGGTTCGAGCAATATGTGGTGTAAGTTCATGAACGTCATGTCGGTCCCTTTTCAGTAGTCTGGGAATTTCGGCACTGGCGTCACAATACGTTTTTTTTTCTTTAATGTCGTTTGTTGTTAATAATATCAGCTTATTTCCACGAGTTAGTAGTTTTCACTTGGTGAATAATAGAAGTTGAATCTACATTTGCATCAGACCATCTTGACACTTGTGCAGAAAGGTGTACAGTATTCTACAGCATCCATTTTCAATAAGCTGCCACAAGAACTAAAGAATCTTAGCACTAACCGACACGATTTTTATTCTAAACTGAAGAGTTACCTCGTGGCTACCTCTTTTATTCTGTCGAGGAACTCCTAGAAAAGTTAAACAATGAAGCTAATTCATTTTTTTTTTCTTTATTGATTCTTTTCACTTTGTCTTAACATTGTCCTGTGCATAGGACTACTTAAAAATTTTCTGTTACCATTCTTGTGTTAAACTTCATGTATTGACTTGTTGCATGACCATGGAGTCTCACTCCTCAATTGGGCCCTGTGGAACAGAAAACCATATTATTATTATTATACAGGCCACCGCCTCGTAGCGCAATCCAGTGAGCTTGGGATGGCGGCCTATCGATGTAATGTGACACGGACTTGTTGTGAGGCCTCGTGTCTAGACAGTGTGGGCTGGGGTCCTGTCCCACACCAGAAGCTCTCCCAGGACCTGCTCGGAGAATCGGACGCGGACAGTGCACAGCCGATGCCACGATACTCTCAACTGAGAGGTCCAGAGTTTTTTTCTTTTTTTGGCTCACAGTCTGGAGTACATCTGTTAGTGTCATTAATCATTATCATCAACATCAACATCATCATCTCGGGCCTGGTGGTCTCGGGGTAAAGCGCTCGACTGAAAATCGAAAGGTTCGAAATCTGGTCGGATTTTTTCAGTCTGTGTTTCAGCCCAGCCTTCACCTCTCAACGACGTGAGGAGTCGCCAGAAACGACACGTGGTTCGGATTCCACGTTAAGGTGTAGGTCCCCTTTTCCGAGTTGGATAACTGGGGTAGGATAGGGACACGCAAGTCGCCGAAGTGGCTTCCAATTGAAAGACTTGCACCAAGCTACTGAGTCGCACGAAATTATTATTATTATTCTATTATTAAATGTCTTTTGCAAAGGAACAGACGTTGGCAGTGATCCGCAGCAGTGATAATTATATCCATGTATATACTTCGCAAATCGCGAATTTTCCGGTGTCTGCCGCTCCTGTAAAGATGGACAAAAATCTGCAACATATGAAAATTTGTGCCAGACCGGGACTCGAAGCCAGGTATCCCGCTATTCGCGAGCGGTCGCCATAACCATTCAGCCACCCGTGCACGCTAGACCCAAACGTCCATGTGCTGCGCTTGTCTCTATCCCTCACATGCTTGCACTCGTCTTAGTGTGCGTCCCGCAAGAAGGAGAGACACAATTCTACCACCGTAGGCCTGCCACGGCATTGATGTTCCAAAGGAAATGACGTTGGCATAAATTTTCATGTGTTGCAGATCGTATGTTGATCTTTACAGGAGCGGCAGACGACGGAAAATTCGCGGTTTGCGAAGTATATTGACCACTGTAGTATTAACTTCGTGTTTTTGAAGTAATTTGAAACGAGTTGGTTCTCAGTTTGGGTTGTGGAACAAGGTTTTGTAGCAGGGAGTAACCGATAGTTCACACTGACCTTTTTTGATAATTTTTGTGATAAAACAAAGCTCTTGTTTCGTACAGTGCCCGACTTTTACGGTTTGATTACGGATTATTTCAGTTTATATTTTAACCCAGCCATCAATCTCAAGCATGTGAAGAGTCACCACAAACGAGACGTGGTTCGGAGCTGTAAGTCAACTTACAATGCTTGGAGAAAACTGGAGTAGGTTAGGGAAATAAAGTCGGTTGAAGTGGGGTCCAGTCGAAGGACCTGCTCAGGCCAGTAAGCAACAGGAAACTATTATTGTTACTGTAAATGTGTTTGTGGTGTAGCAGAACAACGGGAACTGCGAAACACTGAGGGGCGGAATGCGGTCCCCGCAGACGGCGCCTCGGGACCACAACTCATCGGCGATAAATTGGTAACATACCAGCTGTCCGGGGCGGGGGCGGGGGCGGGCGCCGGGGTATTTAACGGATCGCCATAACTCAGGGGGTGGGGGGTGGGGGGTGCCGTGATACAGTCCGGCCGGGGGCTGCCAAATTTATCAGCCGGGTCCTCCTTCCATCCCCCGCCCCCTCGTGGCGCCAGGAAGTGGCCGTGGCGCCGGCCTGCTCATTTCCTGCCCCCACAAACAAGGGGGGGGGGAGGGGGCGCCGAAAAAATGCCGGGGGGGGGGGGGGGGAGGGGCGTTGTTAGGCGGCCTAATAAACGCTCGCCATGATTTAACACTTTGCCGTGCCTCGTGCGCTCCGCCAGGCGGGCGACCATCAGCCCGTCCTCGTCCGGCTGTCTGGGCACGCCTCTGCTTGCAGCGACTTCGTGATTGACGAAGCCTTGTCTATTTGCGAGACGTGGGCGGCGGGAGGGGGACGAATGAGAGCAGGGTAGAAAAAGGGGCTGGCCTCTGAGCTGCTTTCTTGTGGGCGATGCCACAGTCTAACATATAAACATGTACATCTACATAGTTACTCTGCAAATCACATTTAAGTGCCTGGCAAAGGATTCGTTAACCACTTTCTCTACCGTTCCATTCTCTAATAGCGCGCGGGAAGAAATCGTTCCGTTTTCGATCTGATTTCTCTTATTTTATTGGGATGGTCATGCCTCCCTAAGTAGGTGGGTGCTAGCAAAATATTTTCACATTCAGAAGTAAAAGACGGTGATTAAAACTTCGCAAAGAGATCACACAGCAATGTATAACGTCTTTCTTTTAATGATTTACACCCCAATTCGTGCGACATTTCCGTGACGCTTTCCCCCCGGTAACGTTAAAAGCTGTGTGTGTGTTGTGAATGTTGAACCTATCGTTAAATCAGACAGCAAATTGTTCATTAACACAGCAATTTGGTTTAATTATGGCCCTGATATTGATGTTGTTGTGGTCTTCACTCCGGTGACTGGTTTGATGCAGCTCTCCACAATACCCTATCCTGAACAAGCCTCTTCATCTCCACATAAGAACGGCAACCTACATCTGTCTGAATATGCTTACTGTATCCATCTCTTGGACTTCCTCTGCGATTTTTAACCCACACACTTGCCTCTAATGCTAAATTCACAATTCCTTGACGTCTAAGAATGTGCCCTACCAATATATCCCTTCTTTTAGTCAAGCTATGCCAGAAATTTCTTTTCTCCCCAATTCTGTTCAGTACCTCCTCATTAGTTACGCGATCCACCCACCTAATCTTCAGCATTCTTCTGTAGCACCATATTTCAAAAGCCTCTATCCTCTTCCTGTCCGCACTCTTTATCGTCCATGTCTCACTCCCATACAAGGCAACACTCCATACAAATGCCTTCAGATAGGACTTCCTTAGGCTTAAATCAATATTCAATGTTAACAAATTTCTCTTTTTCAAAAACGCTTTTCTACCCATTGCCATTCTGCATTTTATATCCTCTATACTGCGACCATCATTTGTTATTTTACTGCCCAAGTAACAGAACTCATCTACCTCCTTTATTGCTTCGTTTCCCAATCTAATTCCTTCAGCATCACCTGATTTTCTTACACTGCACTCCATTACCCTTGTTTTGCTCTTGCACCTTTCAGCACACTGTCCATTCCGTTCAATTGCTCTTCCAGGTCCTTTGCTGTATCTGACAGAATTACTATGTCGTCGGCAAAACGCAATGATTTTAATTCTTCACCCTGAACTTTAATTCCTTCTCCAAATTTCTCCTTGCTTTCTTTTATAGCTTGCTCAATGTACAAATTGAATAACAATGGAGAAAGACTACAACCCTGCCTTACTCCCTTCCCAACCACTGCATCCCTTTCATGCCCTTCAACTCTGACAACCGCTTTCTGGTTTTTGTACAAGTTGTAAATAACCTTACGCTCCCTATATTTTATTCCTTCTTGCTTCAGAACTTGAAAGAGTTTATTCCAATCAACATTGTCAAAAGCCTTCTCCAAATCTACAAAAGCTAGAAATGTAGGTTTGCCTTTTCTTAACCTATCTTCTAGGATAAGTCGTAAAGTGAGTATTGCTTCCCGAGTTCCTACATTTCTTCTGAACCCAAACTGATCTTCCCCGAGATCGGCTTCTACCAGTTTTTCCATCCTTCTGTATATAATTCGTGTTAATATTTTGCAACCATGACTTATTAAACTGATGGTTCTGTAGTTTTCACACCTGTCTACACCTGCTTTCTTTGGAATGGGGATTATAACATTTTTCTTAAAGTCTGAGGGTACTTCGCCTGTCTCATACATCTTACACACCAGGTGAAAAAGGTTTTTCATGGCTGGTTCTCCCAGAGACTTCAGTAGCTCTGAGGGAATATCATCTACTCCAGGGGCCTTGTTTCGACTTAGGTCTTTCAGGGCTCTGTCAAATTCTTCTCTGAGTACAGTATCTCCTATTACATCTACATCCTCTTCCCTTCCTACAATATTGTCTCGAAGTTCATTTCCTTTGTAGAGCCCCTCTATATACTCTTTCCACCTTTCAGCTTTCCCTTCTTTGCCGAGAACTGGTTTTCCATCAGTGTCCTTGATATTCATAGAGCTTTTTTTCTTAGCTCCAAATGTTTCTTTTATTTTCCTGTAGGCTGTATCTATTTTTCCCCTATTTATACATTCTTCTACATCCTTGCATTTGCCTTCTAGCCACTCCTGCTTAGCCATTTTGCACTTCCTGTCAATCTCATTTCTTAGTCGTCTGTACTCCATTTGGCGTGTTTCATTTACTGCATTTTTATATATTCTCCTTTCATCGATTACATTTAGTATCTCCTGTGATATCCAAGGATTTTTTGTAGGTCTTGCCTTCCTACCTACTTTGTCCTCTGCTACCTTCACTATTTCATCTCTCAATTTTACCCATTCCTCCTCTACTGTTTTATTTTCCCCTGTTTCTGTCAATTGTTGCCTAAAGCTCCCTCTGAAATTCTTAAGAACCTCAGGTTCCTTCAATTTATCCAGGTCCCATCTCCTTATTTTCCTACCTTTTTGTAGTTTCTTCAGTTTCAGCCTACAGTTCATAACCAACAAGTTATGGTCAGAGTCTATATCTGCCCCTGGGTATGTATTACACTGTAAAACCTGGTTCCGAAATCTATGTCTTACCATTATGAAATCTATCTGGTATCTCCCGGTGTCTCCTGGTCTCTTCCACGTATACAACCTTCTTTTGTGATTCTTGAACCAGGTGTTTGTTATAACTAAATTATGTTCCGTGCAAAATTCTACCAGGCGGCTTCCTCTTTCATTCCTTTTGCCCAAACCATAATCACCTACTATCTTCCCTTCCCTTCCTACCGAATTCCAGTCTCCCATAACAATTAAGTTTTCCTCTCGCTTGATTGTCTGAATAATTTCCTTTAGCTCCTCATATATTTCTTCGATTTCCTCATCATCGGCAGAGCTTTTTGGCATATAAACCTGTACTACTGTTGTTGGTGTTGGCTTCGTATCTATCTTGACAATGATAATGCGATCACTGTGCTGGTCATAGTAGTTTACCCGCATTCCTATTTTCTTATTCATTATCAATCCTCCTCCTGTGATACCCCCAATTGATTTTGTACTTATAATCCTGTACTCACCTGACCAGAAATCCTGTTCATCCTGCCACCGAACTTCACTAATCCACACTATATCTAACTTCAACCTATTCATTTCGCTTTTTAAATTTTCTAATTTTCCCACCCGATTAAGGGATCTAACATTCCACGCTCCGATCCGTAGAATGCCAGTATTGTCTTTCCTGATGACAACATCCTCCTGAGTAGTCCCCGCCCGGAGATGCGAGTGGGGGACTATTTTACCTCCGGAATATTTTACCCATCATGCCATCATCATATTTCCATACAGTAGAGCTGCATGTCCTCGGGAAAAGTAACGGCTGTAGTTTCCCCTTGCTTTCAGCCGTCCGCAGTAGCTGTGTGGCAAAGCCACATTAGCTGATGTTACAAGGCCAGCTCAGTCAATCATCCAGACTGTTGCCCCTGTAACTACTGAAAAGGCTGCTGCCCCTCTTCAGGAACCACACGCTTGTCTGGCCTCTCCACAGATACCCCTCCGCTGTGGTTGCACCTACGGTACGGCTATCTGCATCGTTGAGGCACGCAAGCCACCCCACCTCGGCAATGTCTGTGGTTCATGGGAGTGGGATATTGATGTATATACTATTAAATAAGAAACAGTGCATTAAACTGATTATGTGCGCAACGGATATTTTAAACACAAAACAACTGCGGCAAGTCACCATTTGAAAAAGACAGACTATACTAAAAAATTTGACTGCGAGAAAGATATTAAAAAAAAAAAAAAAAAAAAAAAAAAAAAAAAAAAAAAATAAAAAAACCACAAACCACTTTCTTAATGTTTGACTGTGAGAATTTTATGCAGACCAGTTTCTGATTATTGAAATTTAGTATCATAGTCAATTAACTATCATTTACTATGGCACCAATAACGAAATCTGTTCAACAATATGATCAAAATCAATACTGCACTTCAAATCCACTAATAACTAATTATCAAATGAAGGAAGTAGGTTAATCTTCTAACTACGTAAATGAAACAGGAAAGAAAGGTCAACTTTGTTACTTATTATTAATAATCAGCATTACATTACCTGCATAATACAACTTCTTCCTAATGACATCAAATGCAATTACCTTCATTCCAGCGGTGTTACAAAACAATACAATATATATTCCAAATACAATCAAATCGACTTGCTGGCAAAGCAGCCTCTGCTCTACATCGGAGCCATACACACAACTCAACCGCTCTCTAAGCGAGCTGAACCACAAGTGCTACTCTCTCTCTGCGCGAGTTACAATGCTATGCAATACATGATCTTTGCCAAAGATGATACTTCACACAGTTAAGTACACATATCGATACACACAGTAGAAGCGATATTATACATTTTCTTGCAAGCAAGTTACTCGACACAAAACAGGAGGTACAATATTAGACATTTTCTTACAAAAATATTTTTATGGACACGTTTCAACGTGATAAAACAAAACGAGCTGCCCTTCTCTGAACCTCAATATCTTCCTTCAGTCCCACGTGGTGAGAGTCCTACAAGGGACAACATACTCTAGGAGAGGACGCACACGTGTGATGTAGGCAGTCTCTTTGGTGGAGCTGGTGCATCTTCGAAGCGTTCTGCCAATGAAACGTAACCTTTGATTCGCCTTCCCCACAATATTTTCTATGTGTTCTCTCAAGTCAAAGTTGTTCGTCATTGTAACTCCTAGGTATTTGGTAGAATTTACGACCTTAAGGTTTGACTGATTTATCGCGTAATTGAAGTTCAGCGGATTTCTTTTAGTGGTCATGTGTATTACTTCACACTTTTCTTTATTTAGTGTCAATTGCCAATTTTTGCACCATGTAGAAATTTTGTCTAAATCGCTTTGCAGTTGCTTTTGATCATCTATTGACTTCACTAACCAATAAACGACAGCATCATCTGCGAACAGTCTAAGGGAACTATTCAGATTGTCTCCTAAATCGTTTATCAACACAAGGAAGAGTAGGGGACCTATAACGCTTCCCTGTGGAACGCCAGTTATCACTTCTGTTTTACTCGATGACTTACCGTCAATTACAACGAACTGTGTCCTTCCTGATAGGAAATCGCACAATTGGGGAGATATTCCATAAGCATGCAATTTCATTAGAAGCAGCTTGTGGGGTACAGTGTCAAAAGCCTTCCGGAAGTCCACACTCACGACACTCCCCCCGATTTTTGTTGAATACAGTGACAGCAGCGCTCCAAGCGGCCGGAGAGCTGTATTTCCGATTACTGTATTGTTGCATAAGTACGAAAAAAAAAAAAAAAAAAAATCAACGTAAGAGAGAAAAGTTGTAGAGATCGCAAACTTGACATGAAGCCACCAATGAGGTATGCGCCCATTTTCAGATTTCGTTATTAAACAGTGCTATAAGGGACGCTTTAAAAAAATACGAAGGCCACAGGTGGTGATGCGGCTGTCATTTATTTACGCGTTGGCGTACTCGTCATCGTCAGAATCTAAGACACGGGGCAAAGTTTCGTACAATTGTACGACGTACTGAAGCCATGATGTAGAGAATTTTCTCCTCTATAAATTCGTTTATTCGATTTTCGCCTTCCAGGAGTGCTAGTCTTGCATGGTTCGCAGGAGAGCTTCTGTGAAGTTTGGAAAGTATGAGGCGAGGTACTGGCGGAAGTAGCGTTGTGAGGCGGCATCGTGAGTCGTGTCGGGATAGCACAGTCGGTAGTGCGCTTGTCCGCGAAAGGCAAAGGTCCCAGGTTCGAGTCCCGGTTCCGGTAAACAATTTTAATCTGCCAGGAAGTTTCATTAAGATTAATATTTCCCTTGCAAAACGCTTTCGTAGATCAGCGGTTGACATACGCCGAAGAACAAGTTTTGATATAAAAGTAATCGTCAAAATTTAAGGTAACTGGGAACAGAACACCTCGTAACTGAAATCAGATTTAATGACCGCTTCGGGTCTGTGGTAGGTGACTCACGCGAGTTCATTGCTCCACCACCGGCAGAGGAATTTCCGGCGATAATTTCGTAGATTACTCTCGCTCATTCCACTGGTGTTTGGAGCGAGCGTCTCCTAAAAGGGTTACGTTAGCTCCTGGCGCCGTGCAGTTCGTGCTGCGGCGTCATTTCGTGTGTGTGCTCGCGCGTGTGTGGTCGTGTGTGAGGCGGCCAGGGCGGGTGTGTGCGTGTGAAGGCTCGCGTCACGTATTCCAATTTTCAGCGCGCCCGGGACGCCTCTCATTTGTCATTCATGAGGCGCGCGCTGCGGCCGATCACGGAGCTTGGCGCCAGTCAGGCGATTTGTGGCGTCGGCTGGAGGTATGAGGTTGGGGGGGGGGAGGGGGCAGGCATGAGGGGGGAGGGGGCAGTGTAGATGCAGACGCTGATACCAGCCGGCAGCCGGCCAGCTGCTGTGAATGAACATGTCGGCGCGAGCCTGCAGCAGCGAGCCATGTCCAGTCGGACCCTTATCACATAACGGACGATAATCGCGGGTCCTCTCTCCCGATAAAATTTAAATTTTTATCTTAACCCATTACCTGCCAAAACTGGTTCAGTTATTGTAGCGTGGGATAGATCTCGAACCCGGCCACAAGTAAGCAAAGGATCGAGGAAGGACTCAGCCGGTTTTTATTAACTCGCACATAATTGATGGACAGTTTACACACAATTTATTTAGTCTGCAATGTACAGATAATAAAATAGAATTTGTAGATTAAATTAATAAAAGCATTTAAACAATCCAACGCTATAAGGGCAAATGTTGAGGTCAAGTTAATAATTTAACACCTAATCATTTAAAAGATCAAACACGACTGATGGGCTCCCTTAAAATATTCTTGAAATTAAAAAAAAAAAAAAAAAAAATCAAAAAAAATCGCACTGACGTGTTTTAAGGCCCACTTTGGATTTGTAGTTTTATAAGTTTTTGCAAACATTTTTGGCCGGCCGCGGTGGCCGAGTGGACTGAGGTGCTCCAGTCACAGTCTGGACGGCCTCTACGGTCGGGGGTTCGAATCCCCCTTGGGCATGGATGTTTGTGTTAGCTAGTTTGTGAGTTTAGGGACTGATGACCCCGTAGTGAAGTCCCATAAGCTATACAAACATTTGAATATTTGAGCAAACATTTTGGACCAAAATAATAATCCAAATAATAAAAAATTAATTAATAAGAGTGTCTGAAACCCTTTTAGGGGAAAAAAAATTAGGTAGTGGCGGGTTCTGAACCACCGACCTTTAGCGTCAGTCCAACGACTTGCCCACTACGCTACGGTTATCTATCAAAAGATAAGTCCTTTAATCTCATACTATTGTTGGCCGTTGTTAACCGATGCTAATATGGCATTTGTAGACACTAGATTATCATTTATCGTACGAAGAACGATGTGTTTTTGTTAATTCTTCAGTGCGCCATTGCTTTGAAATGACAACGTGTAAGTTACACTAAGGAAATCATCAAATACGCAACGGCAAGATGTCGTATGCCAGAGAGAGTTCTGGGCGAGGAATGTCACATGACATCTCCGAACGGCTGGTTTTCGTTAATTCAATGGAGGGTGTCAAATCTCCGTTATTTTTGCAAACATGTCTGAAGCGATACGAGATATGAAAAAAACATAAGGGAGCTAAGTTGTAGAGAATTTCTCCTCTATCAATTTCGTTATTCAATTTTCGTGTCATATAAACGGTTCGTTATATTACAAACGGCTTTTTTTTTGGTATTACTGCCGTATATTTTGTCCGAAAAATTTGAAAAAGGGAGGTTCTGGACTCTGGCGGTCTACAATCATGTCTGCAAAATTGGGTGCTGATCGGTTGAACGGTTCGTCTTAAAAACAGGGAACACGTTACGGACAGACAGACAGACGGACGGACAGACATACATTCCAAAATCGCCGTTATTTTTAAAAATATCTTTGAAACGCTACGAGATATGAAAAAAAAAAAACCATAAGAGAGCAAAGTTGTAGAGAATTTTCTCCTCTATCAATTTGGTTATTCAATTTTCGGGTCAGATGAATAGTTAAGCCGTTATTTTTATTTAAATTTCGAGTTGTCAAAAGACGTTCGCAAAGGCCCACTTTTAGTGTTACCTACCGTAACCAAAAGTGGCAAAAAAAAAAAAAAAAAAAAAAAAAAAAAAAAGCAGCATCGCCTGAAGGGCGACTTTAGAAAAACGCAGTTAATATAAACCTTATAGCTTAAGGACTGGTGTTTAAATATGTGAACCTCGAAACAAGATTCTTTGGTTAAACCTTGAATACAGCCAAGATATAAAACAATAAATCTTAGAAAATTTTTTTTTCATAGTCGTGCTAACTGTCTTGTAGCAGGCCCCAGACTTCCAGAAGATTTAACTTGAATACATGCCACTACTTTGCGTCATTTTCCATGGCCTTCAGACATCACCACGTTAGTAACAGCAGCTTGTTCGCTAACCACGAGTTGCGACTAGATGTACACAGCATGACTGCAAAACATAGCACTACAACAACTTGGTCTGCAGGAAGGGGGACTGAGCCATCACTCTGTTCAACAACGGCGAGGAGACAATTCAATTACATCGCTATCAACCGAGACCGTTGACCAAGCAGAAGAATCCCAAATCAGGCTAAACGCACAGTTAAACTGCCAAACTCAGAATAGGACTGTCTGACCGTAGCATAAAATGCTGATTCCGCAGTCTTGGAAGACGCGTTGATAGCTAGTTCAAACTTAATGTCTACATCACACACCAACAGTCATCGCCACAGCCTTCGGAACACATCAAGGCAGCTCGGCCAGTCGTTCCATTGTTGGGTATGGCTGCAACCAACACGTCACGCAGCGCAGCCGACGCTGGCTACTTCCCAGACAGAGACGTAACGTACACATCCAGTTTACTTCCCATACCGCGCGTAGCGTTCCTCTTGCCTCAAGCACACACCTCCTAGCCAAGCCCTCCAGAGACCTTTCCACTTGTCTCACTAGGCTCTCTGCCAAAGATAGAGTCGATCGAAACTCGCCGATCGCTGATGGAGATCATCGATCCGGCTCAGTTATTTTTTGCATTATTCTTTTACGTCTATTCGTAAAATTAGATAAGGTTCTAACGAAAAGACTTGGCAAATGTTTCGTATGGAGTGTGGCACTATGTGGTGCAGAAACATGGACGCTGAGAAAAGAGGATGAAAAAGGTTAGAAGCATTAGAGATGTGGATGTGGAGGAGAATGGAGAGGATAAGCTGGATGGAAAGTGTAAGTAAGGAAGAGTGTTGGAAATCGTTGGAGAGAGAAGATGTCTGCTGAAGGTTATAAGAGAAATGAAAAAGAACTGGTTGGAACATTCATTGAGAAGGGAGTGCATACTAAGAGATGTCTTGGAAGGAGTGGTTTGTGGGAAAAGACTGAGAGGAAATTACAGATGACACAAAGGGAAGAGGAAAATATGCAGACCCGACGAGGATGGCAGAAGACCGGACAGAGGGGAGAATTACCATATAGAAACTTGCCTTTTGACAGAACACTAATGGTGATGATACCTTGGGTGACAAATGAAAGAAAAAGTTATTTGAATAAATTTCAGTATACTAGAAGAAAAATTACAGACCCTCAAATTTTTTAGACATTCTCTTCAATATCTCCTTCATATGGTATGTTATCAACATTGAAAGGAATAAACATTAGTTTTAAGTCGTTAACATTTTATTTACTCACTTTCTCATAGTGCAATTCCGCTAGAATTTCTTTAAATTTAAGCCCATACGATGTGCTTTCAACTTCTTGGAATCGTAAAATGTGAAGAGGGAAAATCTCATGCAATATAAACAAATCAAATCTCAAGAATGCACACAGTAATGTTTGTATATAAGACTTTTATACCCTAATAATGCATTTCAATAAAATACTCATAATGTAACATGGTATTATCCCATTATTGGGACACATAAAATAAATTGATATTGCATTCCCTTCAGGATGTCTGAGAAATATTGAATTTTATCTGGATGCCTGTGTACTCATAAACACTCTCAAACCACTAAATATCAATCCATTGTTGCATAGCACCCACCAGCAGACAAACAGTATCGCTAAGAGAAAGTACAGAAAAGAGGAAAATTAAGTCCTTTCCTAAGCCTAACTAATGGAAGAAAAATTATTTATTTCGTATTTACAGGCATTATACAAGTCAAGTAATCCTTTACGTACCACAATCAAAGCTAAAAGTTACATTGCTCATGAAAAATTAAAATATTTGCGTCCCAAAAACAGGACAATGGCTAGTAATGGGTTAAGCTACAGGTATAAGGTTTTCCTTACGATTCCTGACACAGAAAACCAAAGATTATGGGAAATGGAATGTTGAGCGATCAAATTGGGTTACGAAATGAGGCGCTTAATGTTTCTCTATTTGGACAACAAAATGGCTGATGATGTGTAATGGAACAGAACATATCAGGTTCTCTCAGTGATGTTGTAGAAGTCATGGTATCGCATTTGTGAGTTTAACAGAGAAGACATTATTTACTATATAATATTTTAAATCCAGATTTTGTTAAAATGTTGAGTATTATAATATTGTTTCACTAATTAATTTTTCATATTTAAAAGCGTGTTACAAGCTTTATTGTTCAAACAGTAACACATTGTTTTATCCATTATTTTTCATTAGAGAACACCGCAGCTGTATTCGTAATAAGAGTGTAGTAAATAAATACTACAACCATCCAAAATATTATTATAAATCAGTTTATGGCACCGTTACTAGTTTGGTCCTGATCCCATCATCAGACGATAGTGTCAATATCAGGTTTACATTGCTGTCCTAAAATAACTAGCTTATGTGAATCCATTATGTTACAAGGTAAATATTTTTATTCCTTATATAACAAAGTTAACTTTCTTGTATTGTTCACAGTTGAATTAAGAATACATCTATTGCTTATACATTGAACTTAATTCAAAGAAATGTTTCCTTTAAACATTATTATGGGAGAGAGTTATGTACATTTGTGTCTCTCCATGTTGAACTGTGAGCTTCACTAAATTCAATATAGTGGGGTTTGTTTCATCAGCTGATTTGATACACCAAAGAACATGACACTTTCACAGAAATGGCATACTGCAGTGCAAGTGCAAAGATATTTATGCTCATTGTTAAAAAATACATTTAATTTTTACAATTGAAAACAGCTTCTAATGGTCACTGAAGAAACTATCCTGTCAGTTAAACGTCATATTTGTTGGTTGAAATTATACAAGCTGTATGAAATTTTGGAGGTACAATTGATTTCTTAACTCCAGCTGATCATTCAGTATACAATCAGGTTTATTTTGAATATGACTATATATTTCAATTTCTTCAAGCAAATTCATTTGTGCTCCTTTTTCTGCAAAATGCAATATTTCTAGGTTTTCATCAATGCTTATCTGTGTGGTTTTGTGCTGGGCCAAGTGAGCAGCAAAGATGATTTATTTAAGTTGTTGAGTCTTAGAGCATCTATGTGCTCACGGTATCGTGTATTAAAACTCCTTCCTCCGTAAAATTTAGGACACATGGAAGAATTTAGTTTATAAATGCCAGACGTGTTATGTACTTGTTCCTTTAAATTTAGTATGAATTGTCTTTCACTTTATTATTAGTAGAAAAACTAATTTTGATATTTTTGGTACGGAACAGGTTTTCGACCTGATATGACACTTTAGCAATGAATGGTATACATACCTATTTTACAGACCTTTGTGGAGATGTTTGTGCTAATGTGGTTTATGATATCCACATACTTTCATAGGCTATCCTCAGATACGAACTCTATACATAGCTTGTGTCCACCTGCTCCAGATACATGTAGGCAGCAAGAAAATTAGATGTATTCAAACATAAACATTCAGTACCTTAAGAAGTAATGAAGGCCATTAACCTTATAATCAGAGACTTAGCACATCCAGATTTGCTAAGGAAATACCTCCATGGTAACACACATGATGTTGATGAGGCATTTAACAATATTGTTTGGATTCGGATTCCCCAAAATGTCTTTGTAGGCATAAGAACTTTAACATTAGGTTTGTGTGGTGCAGTTATTTCTTTCGATGATGGGAATTGCGGGTGATTAAAAGCCCAAGATTAGCTGGGAATTATAGGGCAGAATACGACATCTACACTGGAAGCCATGGACCGATTAAAAGTGCGAAAGGCGGAAACTTATGCTCAACTAATGACCAAGGAGGTAAGAAAGAAGAAGGAAGAATTTAGGTTAAGAAGGATCAGATTATAAAGCAGGCCACTTTTAACCAGTGTTTTTTTCTCTCTCATGAACCAATTAATATGTAAACATAACAACTGTAAAAATTGTTGTGGTATAGAGGAGGAGATTATATGGATGCACAGTCAGTGTTTTGGGAGTTATGTAACTGTTGCTGTGTTGCATAAAACACATTTTTTTTTCAAAAAAGCAGGCATATTAATAAAAAAGTCTCTCAATTTCCACTATGTGTACCTTCTCCATTCTAGATCAGTGAACTAAACACAGTCTGATGGTCAATTGGTAAAAATTTTTTTGTGTTATCTTCAATAGTTTTGGAAATAATAGGTTAAGTGTTCGCAGAAATTAGCTTTGTCGGCATAGGGGATCGGAACTCACCTTTATACGGAAATATTAAATTAACCATTGTGGTCAAACTTACACATATTCATTTTCGACAGGACGAAGTATCATCAAAAATCTTGAAAGAAATGTGTACCTTACTTCACTAGAATTCTGTGGAAACTTTAGTATCTCGAGCCTCTCAGTAAAATGTTAATTAAAATTGTATAGCAAGTATTGTTGACGAACCATATTGTCATATTTTCAGAACTTGTAGTGTGAATTATGCACAATTAATAGCGTTTAAATTCCTAATTGTAACACAATTTATTTCTGCAACCTTTAATTGTTACCTATAATAATTTGTCTTATTATAATTATTTACAAATAATTTAATTGTAAAGAAACTATACAAAACAAGGCAGCAAGTCTGTTGAAGTCAGTAATGGTTTCAACCGAGCCAGGTTGTGAGTAGAGTTTTATGTTATCCGGTTGCTGTGTTAAAGCATTGAAAGTGTACCTAGTGCTTTGAATAACAAAATGGGAGAGACATGAAACGACGTGTATTAATTTACATGTACAGCTATTTATTAAATAATCCGACATTTGCAAAAGCTTGTAGACAGGAATTATCCCTGATAACGGAAGGAAAAATCATAAGTGCTAACGCCTACCAACTACAGTTAAAACTCGTAATGACAACAATCAGTAAAATGATCATTGGTATTTTCGTAAATTTTCATAGAATTAGTAGTTGGAGTATTGAAGCGGAAATAAAACGGAGACCCTCTGTAGCAGGGAAATACTTTCTGAAAAAGAGAAAGTTGTTAATATCTGCACTACTATATAAAGATAATTGTAGATCACTTCTAAAGGTTTCTCCTCTGAGGTTTCGCGGCAGTTCATTATATTCTTCTAATGTTAAGTCATTCCTTGTGGATTTGTTAAGACCGATTCATCTACCGCTGGTCGGAATAAGCCAATGTCAGTTCATTTAAGTACATATATGTTTCGTTTTTTTGTGTCCGCTAGAAGTGTTATAACCTGGTTATTGCGTAAATAGTATAGCCCTTTAATGCATGACTTTTTTTTTTGAAGCTATTGAAGCTATCACGATTAATGTATAGTGCATATACACTGAGAAAAAGATTTTAAAAAATCCTTAAAATTTTTATGCACTACTGGCAAAAAACGTTCATAGCTGCTCAACTATATAGTGCTTCTGTGATGTACCCAATGCAGTAAATGCCACTATTATGCCTCTCATCTGACCAGAAAGTAACCCATAATGCAACAGTAGTATGTGATTGACTACTTTACATGGGAAAGGAGGAATACTGAAGTAAACAAACTCACATGTTAGAAGTAACTGAATGAAGCTAATTGTCGAACTGATGCAGCAGCACTCTGCAATTCGTAATTGCTAGGACGACATAATAGCAAATGTAATACTATGTATACAAGCAGCTACAAATGAATTTGTGGTACAATGTTGATCAGTTTGAGACATAATGTAGAAAATAAGGTATGTAGCTGATCAGCTACACTATGCATTAAAGGCTTAACTGAATTTAATTTTTAAATAAACAGTATGGTAAAGACTTGCATCTATCGTTTGCCTACAAGTACCTTCCGTTCAACAGTTAAGTTGTTAATGTATTTTATGGCTCTTAATATTAGAAGAAAACGACCAGATGGATGAGACGTAATTTGAATTCAAATTATCAAATTCAAATTATCAAATTATCGCTGATTAAGTTCCCTTGCATACTTAAACATTTCTGAAGCAACTAATTATTTATTTCTACTCTAAGCATATCCACTGGAGAGGGGCATTTATAAGTGACATGACCATTTTAAGATGGAGTATGTCTTAATTTCGTTGTGCAGTTAACACTGATATGTAGGTGCCATTGGTTTGCATATCTCGAAGCTATGAAGTCGAGATGTGGAAAACGCAAACAGTAACGGGCAAACGGCTGGGCCGAGACTAGGGGGTCTTAACCTTTTAAGCGACTTTAGGGCCGTTAAAATTTCGTTTGCAGTAACAGAAAGAGAGGTAAGAAGACAGGTAGGTTGGGGGAGAGAGGAAGGGGACTTAGAAGGGCGAGGAGAAGAGCAAGGGATGGGAGGAGAGGGGAGGAGGAGGAGGAAAATGACGAACAAAACTGGTGGTAAGGGTAGAGGGTGGGAGATGGTTAGAAAGAGAGAGAGGGGGGGGGGGAGGGAGGAAGTGGTGGTTTATATCCAGTTCCCATACATATTCAGCAATTCACTACTCTAATATAAATTACGATTTCAGGAAGCCTTTTTCTGATATGTCTCGTGTGTATTCTTTTACTGATCTTTAATGTGCTAAGTCAGATGCCAGACCGAAATTTATCGGTAGAATCCTAATATAGTCCGTTAAGGAAGGGGATCACTTACAAAACTCTCATCCAAAGAGTGTGCATTTGTCATTCTGATTAGAAACTAAAGCGTTTTAATGAACTAAGTACTGAACACACGATATAAAGCAGACAAAATCCGCTAAACACGAATACCATGTTAATGTAAGTATTGGAGAAACTTTGAAAAAATGTCGCTGATCAGAAGAATAGTCACACATTATGGTATGAAGATGGTGGAAGTAAAAGGATCAGATAGTACACAATTACGAAAACGTATGAGGATTAGCCACCATCATGCTGAACTTTTGACTACTACACGAAGGCGAAGAGAAAGAATTGTAGGTAGGTGAACATCCGTCTTTTAATCAACTGTTCTTAAACGTGTGCAGAGAAGTTTTAGGGGAGTACCTGTGATTAATACTAAATAAAGATTTATACTTCATTCATCAGAAGCTGATGTTGAAAATTAGTACACGATCTTCCAAGACATAGGGATGAGCGTGAGGGGAATAAATAATAGAAGGAAAGAGAACATATAACCATTACGTAATGATGCTCACTCGTTTCTCTGATATGAAAACTGCCTCACTTGAATGACAAAAGTACTTTCGACTTTTCAGTGACGTCGTACGAATGGATAAAGCGAGTTGACCAAGAAGATGTTCCACTTTTTTTGACTGAAACCAGAAAGACATGTTTGAGAGACACAAAAGTACACTTCCCGTTTATAAAAATAAGACCCGAAGTTGGCTTTGACGAGGATCTCTTTCCCAAGCTCAAATCAAATGTTTGTCAATCTAAGGGACTTAACTGCTGCAGTTATCAGTCCCTAGGCTTACAAACTACTTAATCTAATCATATTGGTGTTGAAGCAATTTTTTGTCAATGTTTTCTTTCTAAATATTTAAGTTAGTTGTTTCTGGATGAGGATCTCTTGAGCAATACACATAATGTTTTGTTTTTGTATGCCCATACATATTTTGCTACAGTTGTAGCATCTTCAGTGGGTCCTTTTTATTGCTTTAAAAGTGAACAGAAGAATATATTTTTAGTTTTTACATTTATCACAGGTTCATGCTGTTAGTTACAATTATGTACAAGAATTTCAAGGTATATATACTTTGTTTTATATGTTGGATTGGTTGGTTTTCCTACATCATTCCTGTAGGTCTTGGTTTACAGTTTGTCATCGGCTACCGTATGGCACTTATGTACAAAACTGTTTGTTGTTGAAATATTTGATCTGCTTTCTTGTGTTATTTTATGATCAGGTCTGATACTTAATTTTGTTTGAATGGCGTCTCTCTGTGTGTTTTTAAGAAAAGGATCCACTTAAGATGCTACAACTGTAACGAAACATGTATGGGCATACAAAAACAAAAGATATAGTGTTTTGCACAAGGCAGATCCTTATCCAGAAGCAACTAACTTAAATACTCAACATATTTTTGGAAACATTTTTGTTTCACTTATTGGGCAATAGAACTCTTATTTAAATTTATATATAAAGAACAGTCTAGAGTGCAAAAATTTATTTTTTTCGACTAGTTTCGGTCTTCTTTTAGACCATCTTCAGGAAATTTAGCTACACAGCATCAATGGAGCTAAATTTCCTGAAGATGGTCTAAAAGAAGACCGAAACTGTCGAAAAAATATAAATACAGACTGTTCTTTACATATAAATTTAAATACTCAAATCAAGTTATGTTAAGGACAACACACGCACCCATGCCCGACAGAGGACACGAACCTCCAATGGCGAACAACCGTGCGCTCCACAGCTAGGCGCCGCTCGGCTATTCCACCGCGGCTCTTTTTCTGAGAAGATAGCGAGAAACAAATTACGGTAACAGATAAAAAAGCAATAAGAAGACGTAGTGCTCTCTTGGAGTAAAAACAAATCACTCTGCGAAAATTAAGGATATATGGTATTCTAGGTAAGACAAAGAGAATGAGGGAAGATTATGGCTTTACGTCTCACCGGCAGTCGTCACTGAAATGGTACACAAGCTCAGATTGTTTGGGATGGGGACAGAAATTTGCCGTGCTCTTTGAATGGAACAATTCCAGGATTTGCCTGGAGTGATTGGCGAAAATCACAGAAAACACAAATCTGGATGGCTCGAAGCAGATGTGAACCTCTGGCCTCCCGAAAAGACTGCGAGTTCAGTGTGTCAACCACTGCTCTCGGAAGGAAAACAAAAGTTCAATGCTGACGTGCTCCTAGGTAGCCCCAGGGAAATGCAATTGGAAGACGAAAACTTTCTGGCAGATAAAAACTGTCAGATCTAACATGTAAAGCGTGAAAGCGATTTACTATCAGAAAATACACAATACGCTGTAATTGACGGAAAGTCACCGAGTAAAACAGAAGTGACAAATGGCGTTCCCGGGGAAGTGTTACAGCGCTCATACTGTTCCTTACCTTTATTTTTGTATTTATTTATTTATTTTTTTATTTATTTTTCATCTATCGGACCAAACTGCGTGGTCATCAGTCCGTAGCTTACAAACTACTTATACCTAGGTAAACTAACCTAAGGAAAACACACACACCCATGCCCCAGGGAGGACTCGAACCTCCACGGCGAACAACCGCGCGCTCCGCAGCGAGGCGCTTCAGACCGCTCGGCTACTCCACCGCGCCCTTATCTTTATTAACGATTTAGGAGACAATCTAAGCAGCTCTCTTAGACTGTTCGCGGACGATGCTGTCATTTATCGGTTAGTGAAGTCAGCAGAAGGTCAAAACAGCTGCATGGTGCGAAAATTGGCAGTTGATCCTAAACACTGAAAAGTGTGAAGTTTTCAGGAAATGCATTGTACACTTTGCTGTCATGTAAAATTTAATTTATTGTGCTACCGGTTTCAGGAGTGTCCCATCTTCCAGGCATTTCTATAATAGTACAAAAATTAGTTAAGCTTCAATGTGACATAAATAAAAAAATATACAGATCTTCATCCATGGTAGAAGTACTTACAAAATTACATGAGCAGTTTAGTTTTATACATTTTCTGAATAAGTTGACAGTGTCCTCATATCTATAAAACCAATTAAAATACAAGCTGAAAGTGATAGTAATAACGACAACATCAAGGGGTTCCTGCTCTTAAAGTAAATAAAAACAGTACTATTTCGTAATACAACAAGTCAAAGATAAAATGTAACAGACTCAGAGAACAGGGTATGTCAAAGATGTAACAAATTGCCAATGTGCTCGCTTCTTGTACTGTTAACACATGTGTAACGAAATTTACACAGTAACAGTAATAGTTTTTTTTATATATATATACAGTTACATCAAATGAAAGCTTACATTTTTTTTACACACACACTCACACACACACACACACACACACACACACACACATATATATATATATATATATATATATATATATATATATATATATATATATATATATATATATATATATATAGTTACAACAAATGAAAGCGATTACATTATTTTATAATACATATATATACGATTACAACGAACGAAAACAATCACATTCCAAAATGTACAGGAAGGTATGACGTACCTCTGTTACAACACATATGCTATTATGTGAATTACATAATGGTGAACAGTGTCGTCAATGAAGATGTTACAAGTTACCAAAATTCTATATGTTAACAGGATTAATATGTTGGGAAGTTGAACAAGAGGCATTCACCGTCTCAGGTCATCACTACTACAGTCTAATATAAGCATCTAGGATACAAATGTTAAGTCATCGAATAAAAATGTAACAAGTCTGACAAAATTGGTCATATTAAAATAATAAAATAACATTAAACACAAAACTAAGCAGTAAACAAATTCACCTACTACAGGTATGATGGTGTAATCAATTTACAAACATAAAATTATAGGCTCAGTACTACTTTAAATAAAGGTGTTATAATAAAGCTATACAGCGTGTTGATCTGGGTCAAATATTAATAAAATTAGAAATAAAAGATCTTTATATTTTATATTTATGTCACATTGAAGCTTAACTAATTTTTGTACTATTATAGAAATTCCTGGAAGATGGGACACTCCGAAACCGGTAGCACAATAAATTAAATTTTACATGACAGGAAAGTGTACACTGATTTCCTGAAATATATCGCTGTCGACGATCGCCATAAACTAATGTATGTGAAGTTTTACATATTAGCACAAAAGAAATCCGTTAAACTTCATTTAAATGATAACTCAGTCAAATCTAAAGGCCGTAAATTCAACTAAATACTTAGGAATTACAATTACGATCAACTTAAATTGGAAGGAACAGGAAAAGCGAACAAAAGGCTACTTTTTCTTGGCAGTACACTTAGAAGATGCAACATACTAAAGAAACTGCCTTCACTACACTGTTGCCCTCTGTGGGATTCTCACCAAGGGGGACTGGCGGATGATATAGGAAAAGTTCAAAGAAGGGCAGCTCGTTTTGTATTATCGCGATATAGGAGGGAGTGTGTCAGAGAATGGCGAACATATTTTGTTAACAACCACCTACGTAGGGACACATGATCATCGCAATAAAATGGGGGAATTCAGAACGAAATCGGAAAGTTTCAGGTGTTCTTTTTCCCCACCCGGAGACAGGTGATGAAAGTAAAAGCCAAATGGGTGTTTTGCAGCGATCAGTTGTATTGTATCAGTCATATTTATATAGATGGTGACTTCTAGTTAATTTAGCATTGATAATCGTGAACAACAGATCCACCTCACAGGTCAATTAAAGGAACTGGAAGTCGTACAGTCCTTCACCTATCTTAGGTCAACCATCTGCAGCACAGGTAGTTGTGAAGAGGAGATAAGAAGACGGATCGCGCTAGGACGAGTGGCTACGAAGAAGCACACGAAGATCTGGCAGAGCAGAGCAAAATAGCACAAAGATCCGGCTAGTTGAAACACTCGTGTTTTCCGTCTTCTTTTGTGGCTGTGAAACATGGACACTCAAGGCCAGAGACAAACAACGCATTGATGCGTCTGAGCTTTGGTGCTGGCGTAGGAAGCTACGCATAAAATGGACCGAAAGAAGAACAAATGTGTCTATTATTGAACAACTGAATATCTCAAGACGTCTTTCTTCTCGAGTCGACGAAAAAAATTCTCCAGTTCTTTGGCCATATTGTGAGAAGAGATGGAGAAAACCTAGAAAAAATAATCTTATAAGGAAAGATCAAGGGCACAAGACCAAGAGGAAGAGCAGCGAGCAGATGGAGAGACCAAATCAAGAAGATCTCCGGTCTTTTCAGCAGGCACTAAGAGAAGCTGACAACCGTCCGGGATGGAGACGCTTGGTTCATGGGGGCACGACACACAGCAATGAGCACAACGACTTATGATGATGCTGAATGGAAATTCACTTGACGAAATCTAGATCTGCAAAGTAAAGCAGTTTCTTACAAATAACGAGTGATTGCTGAAAAACACCCATTTTGATATCATTTTGGGCTAAAAAAAAACGTCTTTACAGAAGACAGTCTGATGAATGTAAAAGCAGTGAGGGTCCGTGGATAGGTCAGTGGGCAAGAGTATTTCCTTGAAAGGTTATGGATTCGAGTCCTGTTCCGGGTCTCAGTTTTATTTGACAGGAAGTGCTCACTCCGTTCCAGGAAACAAACACTGTAGCAGACACATGATTAGGAGAAAATAAAAATAATTTATCAATGGAAGTATAGGATCAACTAGATGATCTTGTTGCAGATGCGGAGGCTAAGTGAGTCACGTGCTGGTCCGAAACAATTTTCACCCGCAGCGCCAGGCAATTAGGGGGGCCTAGGTAACGAAGAAAACGTCAGCGGCCCAGCGCTCGCGACCGCCCCTGATTCACGCGACCCGACTGTACGCCAGCAGGGCCTTTAAAAACCTAAAACAAACAAACGCCATTTTCTTAACACCGGATGGAGGCAAATTCATGGTTATACGTATCTTAAGGACACCCTCCGTCTCAATTTTCTCCCTCTCGCCCCCTCTCGCTCGCGCTGCCCCGTCTGCCTCTCGCTCGCTCCCTCGCCTCGTTCACGAGAATTGATGTTTTGTTGGTTTAACCCGGGCCTGCAACCATATAATTACCAAATCACCTCTTCAGAACCTTCCATCCCGGGGCCTTACAAGCGTCAGTGGGCCCCCGGGGGAGAGAACGAGAACGAGAGGGACAGAGAGAGAGAGAGAGAGAGAGAGAACGAGAGAGATAGAGAGGTGCAGGGGTGAGCCTGACCGAGCGAGAGAGAAGAAGGATGAGGGGGGGGGGGGAGGTAGCCGGTGACGCCGAAAACGACGAGCAGGAGCAAAAGAAGCGGCGGTAACACGACTGACTAGTCAGCGCGGGGCCCATTTATCACGTTATTATGGAACTCGGCCTGCCTGGCGCCGGCGCAGCGCGCGGGCCCTCCGCAGGGCGATGGGAGCCGGCCGGCCCGGCGGGCTCTTCCTTTTTGCCGCGCGCTTCTCCGGAGATGGGACGAAGGAGGAGGAGGAGGAGGAGGAGGAGGAGGAGGAGGGAGGGGCGGAGAGGGGCGCCTGCAGACTCGATGGTGGCCCGATGGGTGGGCGACACCTGCGATCGCCCACAACGCGGCGCGGACGAACTCACCGCGCGCACGATCCACTCCTCTCGCGGTCAGGAAAATGGGACCAATTCCTCCCGAGCCCGCGAGGGGCCGGATAAGGACGGGACTCATTCTTCCCGCCACTACCGTCTCTACCATAGGGGCACAAGGCGCACAGGCCCAGGGCCCCCAGCCTGATGGGAAACTCCGAGAAACTCGTTCCTTTCTCCTAGGCAATGACTTTTTTTACATGAATTTTTGTCGCACTTATCTCTATATATAAAAGGAAGTGTCCCGATTGACTGACTGACTGACTGACTGACTCATCATCGCCCAGCCCAAACCACTCAAGATAGAAACTTGAAATTTATGGAGGGTGTTGATCTTACTCTGTAGGCGTCATTTAAGAAGCGATTTTTCGATATTCCGCCCGTAAGGGGGTGAAATAGGGGATGAAACGTTTTTTTGAAAATACGAACCTACATAGGCAATTTTGAAGCTAGAACTACAAAATTTCGGATTTTAATTAAGGGTTCGAATTTAAAAGACACGTGTTTCGGCATTTTTTGAAATTCGACATATAAGGGGGTAAAATAGGTACGCAAAAAATTGATTTTCAAAAATATGTTGCTGTTACCTCAAATTTCAAGCTATAATTACGAAACTTAGGATATGGACTCTTGATCAGGATTAAAAAGACACGAGTTTCGCTATTTTTGGAAATTCAAAAACTAAGGGGATAAAAGACGGGATCAAAAATTCTTTACGAAAACACTTTGTTGTTAAGACAACTTTGAAGCTATAGCTACAAAAATTGGTATTTGTATTGTTAGTTATGATTTAAAAAATACGTGTTTCGGTATTTTTGAAAATTCAACCATCAAGGGGGTTAAATTGGAGAGGTGATGTTTTTCGAAAATCTGTTGCTATTTAGGCAATTTTGAAGTTGGAACTACAAATTTTCGGATTTGGATTTGGGGTTCAAATTTAAGAGACACGTATTTCGGTATTTTTGTAAATTCGACAAATAAGGGGGTGAAATACGATATGCAAAAAATTATTTTCAAAAATATGGTGCTGTTAACTCAAATTTCAAGCTATAACTACGAAACTTAAGGTATGGATTCTTCATCAGGATTGAAAAGAAACAACTGGTACAGACCAACCAGCCTACGCATGCGAAGCTGCAGGGGTTCAGCTAGTTCATTATAAAGACCCAGAAATTGTCTCCAAACATGTCATATATGGTGTGGTAAATGACTTGGTTTGTTGTCTGCATGCAAAATCGTAGTTACCATTGCGGGCCTTAGATACAGAACACATGGCGACACTGTTGTAGCAGACCCTGTGGCAGTCTGTTTCGAATATAACTTGGCGGAACATTGTATCCAATAGCGGCCTTCATAAGATGAGCAATCACACAATACTGTACACTACAGACGGTCGAAACCGTTCATTTTTGAAACGTAGTTCACTGATGATCGTTTCTTTTTTGGAACCGTACCTTTCCACTCGTTCACCGTTCCTTTTTTATCGGGTTGTCAATATCTATGGTTTTCATAACAGTCGGAATGGCAACCATGCAGCATTTGCTCTGTGCTCACCAACTCCGCTTTACAAATTTTACAAAAGTGAATTCCCCACAATCGATGGAGCACCGGTATAAATCCTGCTCCTTACATAACAATGAGCACGCAGCTTCACCGTTGTATAAATAAATAAATAATCGACAGCTCTATACTGAGTCGGAACTGCAACGTTCGAACGAAAAGGGAACGGCTGCACTCCCATCACGGAGCTGGAACGGGAACGGCCACGCGACCGGTACCGCCGAAGTGAAGGTTCCTTGTAACCAGACCTCGGTCCTTCCGTTCACTCTTGTGAACCGTTCCTTTGCACCCGTTCATTCGCGAACGACCCATCTCTACAGTGAAGAGAGCAGTGGCATCTGATGCTAGAGCCAGTTATTGGAACTAGGACTCTTATTGTAACGTGTGAACTCAATATTTGAAAGTACAGTAGTTTCCAATATTCAAACACGCGAAAATGAACAGTTTATAAAAAATGAAAGATGATGTCTTTCCATGCAACGTAACTAAATTAAATGTACACCATTCTGATGCATTCATCTTTTTAAAGGGCCCCAAAACACTGAGTGCCCAGGGGCCCCCGCATGGCCTAAGACGGCCCTGCTTCCCGCGACCCGACTAAGCAGTATAACTGGCTTCTTCTGCATTTAATTTTTTAATCCGTATGCAATTTATGGGCTCTGAATTTTAGTTGAGTTTTCTGTTGGAATGGTAGGTTGGTACTCCTGCCTTTCCTTTTTTTTATTTCATTTTTTTCTAAGCTAGAATTTTGCGTAGAGCACAATTTAATGATCACCAACACTTGGTTTAATCATCATGAAAGAAGGCTGTATACGTGAAAGAGACCAGGAGACACTGGAAGGTACCAGACTGAATAGATTTAGAAACCAGGTTCTAAACTGTAAGACATAACCAGGGGCAGATATAGACTCTGACCATAAGTTACGAACTGCAGATTAAAACTCAAGAGACTACAGAAATGTAGAAAGGTTAGGAAGGAACCAGAAGTGGTTGAGAGTTTCAGAGGGAGCATTAGGCAAGGATTGGCTGAAACGGGGGAAAGTAATACAGTAGAAGAAGAATGGGTAGCTCTGAGAGATAGGGTAGTGAAGGCAGCAGATGACCATGTAGGCAGAAGGACAAGGCCTAATAGAAATCATTGGATAACACAAGATATCCAGAATGAAACTTTCACTCTGCAGCGGAGTGTGCGCTGATATGAAACTTCCTGGCAGATTAAAATTGTGTGCCGCAACCAGGACTCGAACCTGGGACCTTTGCCTTTCGCGGGCAAGCGCACTACCGCCTGTGCTATCCCGACACGACTCACGATGCCGCCTCACAACTTTACTTCTGCCAGTACCTCGCCTTCTACTTTCCAAACTTCACAGAAGCTCTCCTGCGAACCATGCAAGACTAGCACTCCTGCAAGAAAGGATATGGTGGAGACATGGCTTAGCCACAGCCTAAGGGATGTTTCCAGAATGAAACTTTCACTCTGCAGCGGAGTGTGCGCTGAAATGAAACTTCCTGGCAGATTAAAATTGTGTGCCGCAACCAGGACTCGAACCTGGGACCTTTGCCTTTCGCGGGCAAGCGCACTACCGACTGTGCTATCCCGACACGACTCACGATGCCGCCTCACAACTTTACTTCTGCCAGTACCTCGCCTTCTACTTTCCAAACTTCACAGAAGCTCTCCTGCGAACCATGCCAGACTAGCACTCCTGCAAGAAAGGATATGGTGGAGACATGGCTTAGCCACAGCCTAAGGGATGTTTCCAGAATGAAACTTTCACTCTGCAGCGGAGTGTGCGCTGATATGAAACTTCCTGGCAGATTAAAATTGTGTGCCGGAACCGGGACTCGAACCTGGGACCTTTGCCTTTCGCGGGCAAGCGCACTACCGACTGTGCTATCCCGACACGACTCACGATGCCACCTCACAACTTTACGTCTGCCAGTACCTCGCCTTCTACTTTCCAAATTTCACAGAAGCTCTCCTGCGAACCATGCAAGACTAGCACTCCTGGAAGAAAGGATATGGTGGAGACATGGCTTAGCCACAGCCTAAGGGATGTTTCCAGAATGAAACTTTCACTCTGCAGCGGAGTGTGCGCTGAAATGAAACTTCCTGGCAGATTAAAATTGTGTGCCGTAACCGGGACTCGAACCTGGGACCTTTGCCTTTCGCGGGCAAGCGCACTACCGACTGTGCTATCCCGACACGACTCACGATGCCGCCTCACAACTTTACTTCTGCCAGTACCTCGCCTTCTACTTTCCAAACTTCACAGAAGCTCTCCTGCGAACCATGCAAGACTAGCACTCCTGCAAGAAAGGATATGGTGGAGACATGGCGTAGCCACAGCCTAAGGGATGTTTCCAGAATGAAACTTTCACTCTGCAGCGGAGTGTGCGCTGAAATGAAACTTCCTGGCAGATTAAAATTGTGTGCCGGAACCGGGACTCGAACCTGGGACCTTTGCCTTTCGCGGGCAAGCGCACTACCGACTGTGCTATCCCGACACGACTCACGATGCCACCTCACAACTTTACGTCTGCCAATACCTCGCCTTCTACTTTCCAAACTTCACAGAAGCTCTTTTGCGAACCATGCAAGACTAGCACTCCTGGAAGAAAGGATATGGTGGAGACATGGCGTAGCCACAGCCTAAGGGATGTTTCCAGAATGAAACTTTCACTCTGCAGCGGAGTGTGCGCTGAAATGAAACTTCCTGGCAGATTAAAATTGTGTGCCGGAACCGGGACTCGAACCTGGGACCTTTGCCTTTCGCGGGCAAGCGCACTACCGACTGTGCTATCCCGACACGACTCACGATGCCACCTCACAACTTTACGTCTGCCAATACCTCGCCTTCTACTTTCCAAACTTCACAGAAGCTCTTTTGCGAACCATGCAAGACTAGCACTCCTGGAAGAAAGGATATGGTGGAGACATGGCTTAGCCACAGCCTAAGGGATGTTTCCAGAATGAAACTTTCACTCTGCAGCGGAGTGTGCGCTGATACGAAACTTCCTGGCAGATTAAAATTGTGTGCCGGAACCGGGACTCGAACCTGGGACCTTTGCCTTTCGCGGGCAAGCGCACTACCGACTGTGCTATCCCGACACGACTCACGATGCCGCCCCACAACTTTACTTCCGTCAGTACCTCGCCTCCCACTTTCCAAACTTCACAGAAGCTCTCCTGCAAACACGCAAGACTAGCACTCCTGGAAGAAAGGATATGGTGGAGACATGGCTTAGCCACAGCCTAAGGGATGTTTCCAGAAGAAACTTCACTCTGCAGCGGAGTGTGCGCTGATATGAAACTTCCTGGCAGATTAAAATTGTGTGCCGGAACCGGGACTCGAACCTGGGACCTTTGCCTTTCGCGGGCAAGCGCACACTCCGCTGCAGAGTGAAAGTTTCATTCTGGAAACGTCCCTTAGGCTGTGGCTAAGCCATGTCTCCACCATATCCTGTCTTCCAGGAATGCTAGTCTTGCATGGTTCGAAGGAGAGCTTCTGTGAAGTTTGGAAAGTAGGAGGCGAGGTACTGGCAGAAGTAAAGTTGTGAGGCGGCATCGTGAGTTGTGTCGGGATAGCACAGTAGGCATTGCGCTTGCCCGCGAAAGACAAAGGTCCCAGGTTCGAGTCCCGGTTCCGGCACACAATTTTAATCTGCCAGGAAGTTTCATATCAGCGCACACTCCGCTGCAGAGTGAAAGTTTCATTCTGGAAACATCCCTTAGGCTGTGGCTAAGCCATGTCTCCACCATATCCTTTCTTCCAGGAGTGCTAGTCTTGCATGGTTCGCAGGAGAGCTTCTGTGAAATTTGGAAAGTATGAGGCGAGGTACTGGCAGAAGTAAAGTTGTGAGGCAGCATCGTGAGTCGTGTCGGGATAGCACAGTCGGTAGTGCTCTTGCCCGCGAAAGGCAAAGGTCCCAGGTTCGAGTCCCGTTTCCGGCACACAATTTTAATCTGCCAGGAAGTTTCAACACAAGATATACTGAACTTAATTGATGAGAGGAGAAAATTTTAAAAAAATCAGCAAGTGAAACGGGAATAAGGGAGTACAAATGACTGAAAAATGAGATTGACAGGAAGTGCGGACTATCTAAGCAGGAGTGGCTAGAGTACAAATGCAGAACCGTAGAAGAATTCATAACTAGGAGAAAGACAGATACCGCCTACAGGAAAATAAAAAGATATATTTGGAGACAAGAAAAACAGTTGTATGAATATCAAGAAGTCAGGCGGAAAACTAGTACTAAGCAAAGAGGGAAAGGCTAAACTGCGGAAGGAATATATAGAGGGCCTATACAATGGAAATAAACTTGAAAGCAGTATTCTAAAAATGGAAGACAAAGTGGAGGAAGATGAGATAGGAGATATGATACTGCGAGAAGAATCAGACAGAGCGCTGAAGGACTTGAGTCGGAACGAGTCCCCTGGAGTAGATGATATTCCGTCTGAACTGCTGATGTCGTTAAGAAAGTCAGTCATGAAAAATATGTTCAACCTGGTATGCAATATATATGAGACAGCGGATATACCCTCCGACTTCAAGAAGAATATCGTAATTTCAATTCCAAAGAAAGCAAGTGCAGACAAGTGTGAAAATTAATAGAACTATCAGTCTGCCGGCCACGGGGGCCGAGGGGACTGAGGCGCTCCAGTCACGGTCTGCATGGCCACTGCGGTCGGGGGTTCGAATCCCCCTTCGGGCATGGATATTTGTGCCGTCCTTAGGATTAACTAGTTCATAAGTAGTTTGTAAGTTTAGGGGCTGACGACCCCGTAGTTAAGTCCCTTAAGCTATACAAACATTTAAACATAACTATCAGTCTAATAAGTCATCGTTGCAAAATACTAACACGAATTATTTACAGACGAATGGAAACACTTGTGGAATCCAACCTCGGGGAAGATCAGTATGGATTTAGGAGAAATGTAGGAACACGGGAGGCAATACTCACTTATCTTAGAAGATAGGCTAAGGAAAGGGAAACCTACGTTTTTAGCTTTTGTAGATTTGGAGAAAGCTTTTGACAATGTTGATTGGAATACACTCTTTCAAATTCTGAAGTTAGCAGGGTTAAAATACAGAGAAAGGATATTTTTACAACTTTAACAAAATCCAGGCTGCAGTTAGTAGAATCGAAGGGCATGAAAGAGAAGCATTAGCTGGGAAGGGAGTAAGACAGGGTTGTAGCCTTTCTCCGATGTTATTCAATTAGTACATCGAGCAGGAAAGCAAGGAAAAATTTGGAATAGGGCTTAAAGTTTATGGTGAAGAAATAAAAACATTGCGTTTTGCCGATGACATTGTAATTCTGTCAGAGACAGCAAAGGACCTGGAAGAGCAGTTGAATGGAATCGACAGCGTGTTGAATATAGCGTAATAAATGAACATTAACAAGAACAAAACAAAGATAATGGAATGCAGTCTTAGAAAATCAGGCGATGCTGAAGGAATTAGATTAGGTAACAAAACAATGAAGGCGGTAGATGAGTTTTGTTACTTGGATAATAAAATAACATATGACGATCACAGTACAGAGGATAAAAAAGGAAGAATGGCAATGGGAAGAAAAGCATTTTTGCTAACATTGAATATTAATTTAAGTGTAAGGAAGTCTTTTCTGAAGGCATTTGTGTGGAGTGTTGCCTTATATGAGAGTGAAACATAGACGATAAACATGGACGTTAACATGGACACATTTTAGACATCAAGGAATCGTGAATTTAGCATTGGAGCGAAATGTTTGGGGTACAGACGGCAGAGGGAGACCAAGAGATGAATACAGTAAGCAGATTCAAATGGATATAGGTTGCCGTTATTATGAGGAGATGGAGAGGCTTGCCATGATAGAGTAGGGTGGAGAGTCTCCGGACTGAAGACAACTACAACATTAGAATACATGAGCTCTGAATTTTAGTTGGGTTGTCTGTTGCAGTGGTAGGTTGGTACTCCTGCTTATTTTTTATTTTATTTTGCGTAATAAATTGCTGCCTTCTATTCTGCATGAAAATCTGCAGTCTCTAATTTTATTCTAGCCTGTCTTTGCAACTTAAACGTTTGTAAAGATTCTCCTCGTAGCTGATAATTTATTCATTCCACACAGACGATTGATTTAAGAGTAAAAGATATTACTTACAGTATCTTTCGAAACTATTCCACAGATGCTGTTAAGGTTTATAATTACGAAATAAAGTTGATATATATATATATATATATATATATATATATATATATATATATATATATATATATATATATATATATATATATTCGTAAAGCTCAGTTCACAGTTATTACATTTGAAAAAGACACGGTTCGGGGATTCAATTCCACACAATTATAGATTTCTTACTTCTTTGCTTCAGCTTACAGTTGGATTTCTCCTAATATAATGTTCATAATCTCAATATCAATTATTCTTGACAAAGAATGACATCTAACTGACTTAGCCCATACCCACACCAGGAGGCAGAATTTTAACACTATCTCCTGTCGCCTAACCCCGATCTAAATTCATAGATATTGTTTCCATGAAGTGCGTTATACTTCGATATCAAATCTCACTTTACCAAAATTTCCGTACATTACGATAACTAATCTTTGAGTGTAAGATTTTAACTTAACGCGATCTTTAGTCAGAGAGATAAACCACAGAGAACTAAACTCATAGAGAGCTAAACTTAGAGAGTAACCCAACTGCGAGTACTATTTATACTGATACTCAGACTAAAGGTGGCTGTTATGTAGACTGTTTTGGCTATCTTTCTCTATGCCTTTTTCCTACTCTGATTAACAAAGATGGTAGTTAATTTCCCTTTTAAATTACAAAAATGTACTAATTCTGCCTCGTAAAAATAATAAAAATTCTTACGAATGACTGAAATATGGCGAACCTAATGCTACGATCGCGATGTTGCGTTACAGCAGGTAGCTTGTGACAGTTGGAGACCAGTGTGTGTGGCCAGCCCTTTATGAATACTCCAGCCGAGCATATGAAGACACCGGGGGAAAAAGGGGGAATGTTTTTAAACGCTTCCAAAACAAATATTTTACAGTTTATTTATACATATCAATAAAAACCTTTTAAACAACTGTTTAGAAATAGTAATCAGGCAATAAAAACCACATATTGCAATAAATATTCATTTTATTTCATTTATACACAGAAACAGGTTTCCACACGTTATAAAGTGGGCATGTCCATAATCATCTTACTGATTTAAAATAAATAAAAGTTAATCTTCACATATAAATGAGGGCCTTTAAGAAATAATGCCCATTTAAAAGTCAATGAGTTTTTGAACATATTAAGTCATTTAATTGAACCATTAACGACGCGGTGGAGTAGCCGAGCGGTCTAAAGCGTCTCGCTGCGGAGCGCGCGGTTGCTCGCCATGGAGGTTCGAGTCCTTCCTGGGAGGGCGTGTGTGTTGTCCTTAGGTTAGTTTACCTAGGTTTAAGTAGTTTGTAAGCTACGGACTGATGACCACGCAGTTTGGTCCGATAGATTTACAGACATTTGAACATTTGAACCATTAACAGTAAGCCTATCGAAAAAAAAAAAAAAGTCATCAGATTTAAGACTGTCCAAAAATGCTCTCCCTTGTAGTCCACACAGACGTTTAAAGTCCTGAAGATCCTTGTACTTGGCTTTGGATATTTTCAGCGGTTCCTCGCTTGATTCCTTTGGAAGTAAAAACTCTTCACGCTGCTGGCTTTTGCTAAAGATTTATAGGCAGCAAATTTTTCTTTCCTTTCCTTCTTGGTGGCTTCTCTTGCAGCAGTTTTTTCGTTTTTGGCTGCCGGAGTTTTCTTCTTTTGTTTGCCTGTCGATTTGTTTTCGCCAACAACAACAGCAGCAAAAGACCATCCTCCGTTGTAAGTAGTTCAGTACTCAATGTCTCCGTTTGAAGTTATTCGAATTCGCATAGCCTGTATTGGCCTGCCCGGGAAAGGACACTTTTCAGTGTAGAGTGGAGAAAGAAAATCTGTCCAACCTCGAAACATACATCGACAACCTCATATGGAGTGGGCTTACTTCTTGCAGTTGTAATCGCCTCATACCACTGCCCAGGAGTCTCTGCTGGTGTGTTTTGGTTTACCACAGCCATGCCCGTGTCACTTTGCATGTACGAGTGCCCCCTAACGGGGAATGTGACTAATTGAATCGAATCGCCTCATTTAATGAACAGAAAAGTGTAAAAATCTAATCCCTGTACAATGGACATTCCTCCTTTTTACCCTGTACGTCTATATATAACATTGTTATACCTCTGGACATTACACTTTCTTTGATAAATCAGTTTACAGCACATATGGAGCTTCTCACAGAGCCTAAGAACCCACCAATAATTAAAAAAAATGTACATTCCATGATTTTCCCCTTCGTATGTTCCTACATTGAATACAATCTTATACCTAGGGCATCCACAAGTTATACATGTTAAAAGGAACAGTCAAACATTTAAAATCTTATAAAATAATTGTAAGGTTGAAAAGTGATTAAAAGTCCTGTTCTCCGCTTCAGATGTTTTATTCCTTTTAGGATTTCACAACCGGTTTCTTGTCTTTAAGACACATCATCAGGTGATTGGAATACGAAATTACTGGGAGTTCTAGTTTATGATAACAGCTGATACCCTATGTTCCAAGGTTCAAAGCAGGGGCATTGACACGTAATCCCTGCAGTTTTTGTATTAAAAAGCATTGACCATGGTAAAATGTTGGGGTATCATATTAAAATCGAGGTCCATATACCATTATAATAGTCAATGTCGTTTAGGTTTGGGCACCTGATATGGTCAAACCAAATAATTCAATCCGACTGGAAGTGTAATATTTGTCGGAATATATCAGCACACCATATTTTGGGGTATATTCCGACAAATACGATTTCCTCACTATAAACAGATTAAAGACTGTGTCCAGTACACTATGTGATACTGGTGAAGCCACTTTCACTCGTAGCAGCATCAGTTACGCTCGTAATTCGAAGAAAACCCTTATGTCATTGTGGAGACAAATTTTTAAGAATGCTTCTCTGTATATGTGTGGTGTGGTTCGGTAGACAATCAGTTGACTGGGACCCATTGTCTACACTTTCTAGAAAACAATCCTGCAGCATTTTTGGAAAAGAATTCCTTGGATACAAGAATACGTGTGTTCTTCCGACATGTTGGGACTCCCGCAAATTCTGGTCGTTAGTTGAGAATTCATCTAAACCTAACATTCCCCGGAAGATGGTTCGGTACATAAGGGCACGTTTCTTGACTAGAAATGTCTCTGAATCTTACCCTTTGGATTTTAGCTTGTGGGGATGGTTGAAACGGATCTGCAAAGAAAGAGTAAGTACAAGAGGAGATTCGATCGATCGATTACCAATAGTACAACTTTTATAGAAGAACGGAAAGTCGACCTCAGCTACACGTGGTGCTATCAAGAGAAGTCAGAGGAGCATTGAAATTGGTCCGAGAATTTTTGAAAATAAAATTTAGACCTCATTTCCCTTTGCTTCAAGTTTCTCTAGGTTAGATGCTAATATCTCTACCTCTGTACTCAATAAAAATTGTTTTAAAAGCTAGACACATGCTATAGGGCTTGTATTGCGATCCGTGTAATGTAACACCCTCTAAAAATTTAGTATTCCTCCTGAAACGGCTTATATAATAATATGGAGGATAGATGACAACTCACCGTAAAGAGGCTCGCTATTGTGAGGCCTGGAAAATGAACAATCACATTCACACAACACACAACTTAAATTTTCGGCCATGGACTTCATCAGAAAAAAAAAAAAAAACTTTCAGACAATCACTCAGACAACTATACAAACTACATATATTCGAAGTGCGGCAGCCGGAGGTGATGGTTATATGACTGTGTTGTGTGCCTGTGTGATTGCGTGAGTGTTCTATTTTCTGAAGAAGGCCATGACCGATAGCTGAAAGTGTTGTATGTGTGTGTCTTTTGTATGTGCCTGTCGCAGCTCATCGCCACGTCTTTGCAGTGAGTTGTAAACTGTCCTTAATATGTATATATGTTTCAGGAGGAATAGTAAATTTTTAGCAGGTGGTAGTTTACGATGAGTTGTTATCTATCGTCCATTATTGACATTCCAATTCACTCGAAATAGTGCTTGTGGACTACATTAAATTATCTCATTTTAAGGTCAGTAGCTCAAGTGGCACAGAGTTACCAATTGTTTGATGTAGCCTCCACGGGTGGCAATGTATGTGGTGATTCTAGAATACATTCGAGCAATCACATGGTGAATATTGTCTTGCTAGACCTGTTGGCGTGGTTCTGCAACTGTTGTGGATTGACGAGTCACATCTTTCAGTTGTCTCCAACGTGCTTGATTGGAGACAATGGGTGGGATCACACAGGCCAGGGAAGTTGCCTTAAGTCTTGCAGAATACGTTGATTATGACAATCAATGTGTGACCGGCTTAGCCCATTGCAACAACGCGTACCTTCCTGTTGAACGAATGAAACAAAACGAAAAAAAACTGGTTTTAAAACAGTCTTATTGTATCGTGTGCTGGTCACTATTCCTCCCACAAAGGTGGAGCTGTAACTGAACACACCCCAGACCATAAGGCCTGGGATGAGGGCAGTGTGTCCTGAACGAATGCACTGTTTGACACAGCGCTCTCCCATGTGACCATCACTTGCGTGCAGGTAGTATATATTGTCGTGGTCTGCCATTCAATGCTCCAAGTGGCACCAGTCGAGCCGTGCATATAGAAGTTGTGGCGTGAGTCGTCTGTGTGGCTGTTGTCCAACTTCTCGTAACCAGATGGTGTCATTTTGTGATGCCACTTCTGGGCTCACAAACCCTATTGAACCCTATTATCTGTGCTTTGGTAGCAGTTCGATATACTACTGCCGCCCTCAAAATACCACAATTTGGCGGACGTCCTCTGCTGTGTGTACATCCAGAACTGCGTCTATGGGTGTATAATTTTATCTTAATCATTGCATAACTGACGCAGGACGTCCAACTTGTTTTGCAGTTCTCAGAAAGGACCAGCCCATCACATGGAGGCAACATGGATGTAAACATTTCCTATTAAAGGCGCTTTGGCAGCCATGCAATATGTTGGCAGACGATGTTGAAACCATTATCGGTTAATCTGATTTCCCTCAGGTGGAATCTGCCGACTAGCGACTTTTAAAGAGTGAATTGTTCTCTTTCTCCTAAAGAATTCGTGTAGGATAATTCTGGTTTCTGCAGATTTAGGTCATAGTTGACTAGTGAACGCTTCGGTTACAGAGTTGCTCAAGGTGGGCTTTAGTGTACTCGCCTACCGCAACACAGCCTAGCAACAATGCCCGACAACAGCCCTTGTTACGTCACACCGACCAGACCGCGACCGCCAGCTGAGTGGCTGGCCTCTACGAGGCAGTGGGCTGTACCCCCGCGCCCAGCCAGTCAGCTAGCAGTCGCGGCCTGCTCTGAGGCTAACAAGAAAGACAGACTGCGGCGTGCAAGTAAGCAAGGTAGTCCTGAGCCGGCGTCTTTGCTAGCTGATTGGCCGGCCGTTGGGGCACAGCCCACTGCCTCTTAGCGGCCAGCTCAGAGCTACCTTGCGTATGTGAAGTGACGTGTGCGCTGCGACCTGTCTCTCTGGTTGGCCTCGCCTGGTTGGTGTGACCTGATATGGGCTATTGTGAGGCCCTGTATCTAGGCAGTGTTGCCTAAAGCGACAGCCGCGGTGGGCGTGGCGCCTCTGGTGACTACTGGAGCGCGAAGTGGTGGCTGGGCAGTTGCACAGAGCAGCTCTCTTGTCCGTGGTAGCTGCCACTCGCCAGGCACGACCGAGGCGCGCGGCTGTCAGCGCCGGACACGCCGCGGTTCTTTACCTTCCAGACGATCTCGCTTTCTTCAGAAAGACCTGTGTCGTATACTGTGCGCGAAAAAAGACGGTGAAATCCAAGAGAACGAGAGAAAGAAAACTCAGAGTGAGCGAGTCAGTAAGAAGGATGTTTCACTAAGTGTGTTTGCCTCTGTAACTTATAAAATAATAGGTGACGGGAAATTTTAATGCGGTAGGTCAACACAAGAAATATTACACTTTCTGCGGAGCTATGAACATAGTTTATTGTATCATATTCCAAAGAGTTACAGCACAAAGCTAAATCCAAACTTATCTTCCCAGGGGTCTTCTTCTAGCAGATTTTCCTTTCTTCTGTAAATAGTTCATGTTAGGACTTTGCAACCATGATGTGTGTTGTTATTGTGGTCTTCAGTCCGGAGACTGGTTTGATGCAGCTCTCCACAATACCGTATCCTGAGCAAGCCTCTTCAACTCCACATAAGAACGGCAACCTACATCTGTCTTCCTCTGCGGTTTTTACCCCACACACTTCCCTCCAACACTAAATTCACAATTCCTTGATGTCTAAGAATGTGCCCTACCAATCTATCCCTTCTTTTAGTCAAGGTATGCCAGAAATTTTTTTCTCCCCAATTCTGTTCAGTACCTCGTCATTAGTTACGCGATCCACCCACCTAATCTTCAGCATTCTTCTGTAGCACCACATTTCAAAAGCCTCTATCCTCTTCCTGTCCGCACTGTTTATCGTCCATGTTTCACACCCATACAAGGCAACGCTCTACACAAACACCTTAAGAAAGGTCTTCCTTAGGCTTAAATCAATATTCGATGTTAACAAATTTCTCTTTTTCAAGAATGCTTTTCTACCCATTGCCATTCTGCATTTTATATCCTCTGTACTGCGACCATCATTTGTTATTTTACTGCCTAAGTAACAAAACCCATCTACCTCCTTTATTGCTTCGTTACCTAGTCTAATTCCTTCACATCACCTGATTTTCTTAGACACCATGATGTATTAAAACGATAGTTGCCGGCCGCAGTGACCGAGTGGTCTGCGGCGCGCCAGTCACGTTCTGCACGGCCGCTAAGGTCGAGGGTTCGAATCCCCCCCCCCCCCTCAGGCATGGATATTTGTGCCGTCTTTAGTACCAGCTATTTCATAAGTCGTTTGTAAGGTAAGTCCCATAAGCTCTACAAACATTTGAACATTTTTTGAAAACGATAGTTCCCTTATTGTCTCATCCATCAGAAGTTGCTGTTTAAGAACTGGAATTTTGGCATTCTTCTTGAACTGTGAGTGTATTTCGCCAGACGCATACATCGTGTTCACTAGTTGGAATAGTTTCGTCGTGACTTGCTCTCTCGAGGACATCAGCAGTTAAGAGAGAATATCATCTACTTCGGGGGCCTTGTTACTACTTAGATCTTTCAGTGCTCTGTCAAATCTTCTCGCGGTATAGTATGTCCTGTCGTCTATTGCTTTCAAGTTCCTTCCCTTGTCTAGCCCCTCTGTATCGTATTCGACCATTCAGCCTTCCCTTGTCTGCTTAGTAGTGGTTTTCCATCTGAGCTGTTGATATTTACGCCACTGCTTTTATTGTCTCCAAATCTCTCTCTACTTTCCCTAATTATAATTTCTTCTCCAAAATGGCCCAGGAATATGGTCTTGTTGCACCACAATGCCAATCGGCATATTGCCAAGATTGCGTGCAGTGACCGCAGAAAGCGACTGCATGTGGTGATTAAAATTGAATGCAACCATTTCATTGTCTGGTTGTGGCAGGTAGTATTGGGGTGATAGGCGTCCAAGCACAGTATAGTGTTGCCAGGTGTACTTCTCTCTCTTTGCCAACCTGTACAATGATGTGGCAACGGCACATTGACGTCATCAAATTTGCATCAATTACGGCTCCGGTCAAGATGGCCATTGGGCGGGAAGTTCCAAAATGCGACCATTCACCGTTAAAGGGTGTTTGGAATTTTACTACGTAAATAAAGATGGCGTCTATCAGGAAATGAATTTTGAATTTCCTTCTGTTGCTATTGACCATCACCTCCAATTTTTTTGGGTGGGGGATGGGGGAGAACTTAATTTTCAACACTAGACGTCGCCGCCATCCACTCCCTTCCCTTACATCCTTTATTAATTATTTCCAAAAATATTTCGTTTTCGTAAATCATTTGTGACGTATTCTCTGCCAAGACCATCTACAACAAGTCGCTACACTCAGTTTGGGTAATGTAGTACAGTGATCCTTAATTACATGTCATGTGAAACACAAATATATATATATATATATATATTCTGGAATGTCAGCGATTTGAATGATTAATTCGTACAAAAGTCAGTCTCGATTGCAAATTTATTTTATGGTAAACAGTTCCGGCCACTTAATGTCTATCTTGAGACCGCATCAACTATAGTGCTGACCACCGACGGTGCTGAGTTGAAACTGTCTGGTTGATAGAATGTCAACGTTCTGTCAGCCAGACAGCTCCAACTCAGCTCAATAGGTGGCCAACTCTATGAGTGTAGCGACCTGAAGGTGGCCGTTTAAGTGGCCAAAACTAGTTACCATAAAACAAATCTGCGATGAATTTTGTATGTAATTGCAGACGGGAAATAAAATCCATTGCTTATGTCGCAGATACAGTCACTAAAATTAGTTGTTACTTATAGAATTAATTACGAATTGCCGGCCGCGGTGGCCGAGGGGACTGAGGCGCTCCAGTCACGGTCTGCACGGCCACTACGGTCGGGGGTTCGAATCCTCCTCGGGCATGGATATTTGTGACGTCCTTAGTAGTAGCTAGTTCATACGTAGTTTGTAAGTTTAGGGACTGATGACCCCGTAGTTAAGTCCCATAAGCTATACAAACATTTGAACATTTTTTTGAATTACGAATTCATTCTCATTCAGGCGATCTGTTGACAATCCTATGACTGTGGACAGTTCAAAGTCACGCCACCAGAGAGTGGTGTAGCGTGGTTTCTCCCCCTCCATCACACCTCACAAACTCCCCATCCCCTCCTGGCTGGACTGACCCAGCTGTTGTTTACACATCTTGCGTCCCCTTCCCCTCCTGCTACAGCATGAACCAAGACCTGACATGGAAATAAGTCTGAAGCAGCATATTCAAATTCGCTACACGGTCAATACATCAAAACATTTTCATCAGTCATTCAGTCCAACAATTTCTTTAAAAACAAGATATGTTTTTCTTTCTGCACGCGATCTCACATACATCAGTGCCTTAAACCAATTCTTCGATACAACCAGAGACACTGCCGACAACGGACGTCGAGTATATTATTTCATGTTACCAGCGGGGTGGCAGTTGGCCAAGAAGCGTGCACGGCTGACGCTATCATGCCGCACCCAGCCGGCGGCCGGAACCTGCTTCAGCCCATTGAATTGGAAACACTTGTCAACGGACACCTTTTGTCACGGCCTTTCGTTGATGATCGAAGAGTAGCCGATTAGAAAAAGGGTTCGCTTACGAACCAGGAGCTCTTCTTCCCTAAACACTATATACGTCCACTGGCTATTATTATTATTATTATTATTATTATTATTATTGTTTTTTTCTGTTCCATAGGACCCAATTGAGGAGTGAGACTCCATGGTCATGGAACAAGTCAATACATTAATCGTTACACAAGAATGGCAATAGAAAATTTTTATTTAGTCCTTTGCACACGACAATCTTAAGACAAAGTGAAAAGAATCAATAAAGAAAAAAATGAATAGCTTAATTGTTTAACTTTTCTAGGAGTTCCTCGACAGAATAAAAGGAGTGAGCCATGAGGTAACTCTTCAATTTAGATTTGAAAGCGTGTGGATTAGTGCTAAGATTCTTTAGTTCTTGTGGCAGCTTATTGAAAATGGATGCCGCAGAATACTGCACCCCTTTCTGCACAAGTGTTAAGGTGGTGTGATGCAAATGTAGATTCGACTTCTGTCTAGTATTCACCGAGTGAAAGCTACTAACTCGTGGGAATAAGCTGATATTAGTAACAACAAACGACATTAAAGAAAAAAACGTATTGTGACGCCAGAGTCAAAATTCCCAGACTACTGAAAAGGGGTCGACATGACGTTCGCGAACTTACACCAGATATTGCTCGAACCGCCAGTTTTTGAGCCAGAAATATCCTTTTTGCATCAGGCCAGTTATCCCAAAAAACAATGCCGTACGTCATAAGTGAGTGGAAGTAAGCGCAATAGACTACTTTTCGTGTTGAAAAATCACTTATCTCAGATATTGTTCTAATGGTAAATATAGTAGAATTTAGTTTTGGAACAAGATCCTGAACATGGGCTTTCCAAGACAGCTTACTGTCTATATGAACACCTAGAAATTTGAACTGTTCAGTCTCACTTATCACATGCCCATTATGTGTAATCAGAATGTCAGCTTTCGTCAAATTATGTGTTAGGAATTGTAAAACTGAGTTTTACTGTGATTTAACATCAACTTATTTTCTACAAGCCATGAACTTATCTCTTTAACTGCATTGAACTGTTCAGTCTCACTTATCACATGCCCATTATGTGTAATCAGAATGTCAGCTTTCGTCAAATTATGTGTTAGAAATTGTAAAACTGAGTTTTACTGTGATTTAACATCAACTTATTTTCTACAAGCCATGAACTTATCTCTTTAACTGCATTATTTGATACTGTGTCAATATTACGAGCAACATCCTTCACCACCAAGCTGGTATCGTCAGCAAACAAAAATATTTTACAGTCACCTGTTATACTCGAAGGCATATCATTTATATAAATAAGAAACAGCAATGGTCCCAAAACAGACCCCTGGGGCACCCCATACTTAATTGTGCCCCATTGAGATTGCACGTCATAGCCATTTTCTACACTGCGGAGAATTACCTTCTGTTTTCTATTATTAAAGTAAGAGGTGAACCAGTTGTGGGCTACTCCCCGTATTCCATAATGTTCCCACTTCTGCAACAATATTTTGTGATCAATACAATCAAACGCTTTTGTTAAATCAAAGAAGACGCCTAATGTCCGTAGCCTCTTATTTAACCCATCAAGTGCCCCACAGAGAAACGAAAATATAGTATTTTCAGTCGTTAAAAACCATGGCAGTTACGAACCATATGTAAGTCCAACCATTATTACGATTATTAATGTATGAAATTCTCTTTCATTTGAGAAAAATCAGGCTCGCAACTGCATTACAATAAAAAAGTGTATTACATTTCAGTACAGTAAAATCACAAGTAATAATTTTTTCAACACTCTTTCCACCCATTAGCAGTCTCTTAGTTACTACTGACCGATGCACGCTTTCAGTCCTGTTGGAAACTAAGTACTCAATTCACACACTCAGGTACTTGGTAATTATTATCCTCTTTCAATGAAAGAGATGTCACAGTACCCCTCTGTTTACACAAGCTCTCAACCTCATGAACGTCAGAATTGAGTTCTTCGTGTCATACGTTATTGGGAGCAATACAACTGCCAAAAATGAAAAGTGCACACTTGTCGGGGTGAGAAGCCTCGCCGCGGCGGAATAGTGCAGTGGGGTGTCGTGCTGCGGTGCGTGCCTGCGTCCCTTCACCGTCGGGGGTTCGAGTCCTCCCCCTAGGGCATGGGTGTCTGTGTTCTTAAAGGTTAGTTTACCTTGGTTTAACTAGTTTGTAAGCTAAGAACTAATGAACAAGCAATTGAGTCCAATAGATTTACAAAAATTTGAATTTGAGAAGCCTCTTAATCTTTTTTCGATCTGTCATTAATACTTTTTTACTTCACGCTTTCAACTGTCAATTGCGTGAAACAGTCATAACTGTCTATATTCTAATGATTCACCATTACTCTCGATGAACGCTTGCAACATGCATTAGATACCATGGACCAACCCAAAACACATAATTCATTTTCGTGTTTTGTAGAGTCTAAGCCGTATGCTACATTCTTCATCCAAAACTGTAACCTTTCAGATAGAGTACTAAAACCTTTTCAGAAGATCTAAGAACAGCAATTCTTCCGTTACTGTCGTATAAAAACACTCATTTGATGTATGAGACGCCAAAGTTATTTTATTCATATAATAGCTACATATAATTATATGTGTTAAATGGAGTAATTCTAAGTATTTTGTGATCATAATTGCTCTTAATTATAAGAAAAATTGTTAATATCATTATAAGTTTATGATCGGCAAATGTATGATCGGCAACAGCCATTTGATCTTAAGAATTTTTGAAATACATCGACTGTAATAGTAAACAAAATACAACAAGGAGGGATTGCGACCTTAAGTGGAATGATATACTAAAATTCGTGACACATTCAACCTGAAAGGTACATCAGTAACAATAATAAAGTGAGTTGGAGTATATTCCGTTCTTTAACTACAAAACAAATGATCAGCGAAAAATTTCAAATCAATCATGTGTCGTCACAAGGGTTAACGTAGAGTGATTGATTTTGTTGCCAACACCCCTCCAGAACACCAAGAGAGGCGGAAGAAGTGTGGACAGATAGATAGAGGAAGGAAGACCGAATGGGAGGAGCAAAAGGAGGAGGCGATGAACCGAGAGAAGGGAAATGAGGATATCGAGAGATCAGAAGGTCAAAAATGGGTTAAGAGAATATAGGAATAAGTTAACCTTCGGCCACGCCAGATGTTTTCATCTACTTACGTATGAAACTCATAACCTCCAGGCTGGAGACAAGTGACCTATACTCCGTTCACCGCAACGACAGACGTACTGTAAACACTCTGAGGCGCGTGATCAGGGGTGGACAAAACAGGGTCGCTCGCTCAGTTTCGATGCATCCGTTTCAAATGTAAGTTCGTTGTGTGTTTTGTTGTATAGCAGTGCTATTAGAAGCCAAACATTTAAAATTAATTTCTTTTAATACTTCATAAAAGGTTATTTTCTCCGAAAATTTCAAAAATCTGCATATTCGCTAACCACAGCAAACACTTTGTCAGGTGTTGGAAATTTCTTACGAAAAACTTTTCTTCGTATCGCATTTCAGTCGAAGTCATCTACACATTCTGGAAGCTTCTGCCGTATTTCCTTATTTATTTATTTTTTCATTCGAGTCTTCAAAGAATGTGTGCTTTTATATCGACTGTTTTCATAACAATATAGTCATTGACTAATCTGAACTGGAACCAAGTGATTCTCTAAAGAATTTTATTACTTCTTCTTTGAACACTTATTGGGTGAACTCAAATTGAAGGATGACATAATGAGGTCACTCTTACATGATACCAATGAGAGGGAAAAAAACAGACGCATGAATGCTGAATGTTACTATAAACAGTCATACTTAAGTTAGTATTCAGCAACTTTACGATAAAGTTGACAGTCAACACCTATTACCACTGCTATACAGGGTGTTACAAAAAGGTACGGCCAAACATTCCTCACACACAAAGAAAGAAAATGTGTTATGTGGACACGTGTCCGGAAACGCTTAATTTCCATGTTAGAGCTCATTTTAGTATTTCTATTTAAATGTAAATTCGTGCAGACAATTGTCAAAATACCCAATTGTTTAGTTATTATTTACTGTACTTCTTCGATTCACCGCCAGTTGGCGCAATTGAAGGAAGGTAACGTTGACTTCATTGCTTGTGTTGTCATGCGACTCATTGCTCTACAGTACTAGCATCAAGCACATCAGTACGTAGCATCAACTGGTTAGTGTTCATCACGAACGTGGTTTTGCAGTCAGTGCAATGTTTACAAATGCGGAGTTGGCAGATGCCCATTTGATGTATGGATTGCTTCGAACGTCTTCCTGTCGGGACACCTTCGTTCTGGAAATCTGTCTCGATACAAACGTACCGCGTCACGGCTATTGCCTTGTGCTAACCCATTCATCAAATGGGCATCTGCCAACTCCGCATTTGTAAACATTGCACTGACTGCGAAACCACATTCGCGATGAACACTAACCAGTTGATGCTACGTACTGATGTGCTTGATGCTAGTACTGTAGAGCAATGAGTCGCATGACAACACAAGCAATGAAGTCAACGTTACCTTCCTTCAATTGGGCCAACTGGCGGTGAATCGATGAAGTACAGTACATACTAACGAAACAATTGGGTATTTTGACAATTGTCTGCACGAATTATTTCAATTTGCATTTAAAGAGAAATACTAAAATGAGCTCTAACATGTAAATTAAGCGTTTCCGGACACGTGTCCACATAACATATTTTCTTTCTTTGTGTGTGAGGAATGTTTCCTGAAAGTTTGGCCGTACCTTTTTGTAACACCCTGTATAACAACACACACGACGACCTTACACCTGAAACGGATGCAGTGAAACTGAGCGAGCGACCCTGTTTTGTCCACCCCTGGTCACGCGCCTCACTGTGTTTACGTACGTCTCTCGTTACGGTGAACGAAATATAGGTCCTTGTCTCCAGCCTGAAGGCTATTGAGTTTTATCCTTAAGTAGAAAAAATCTGGCGTGGCCGAAAATTTACTTTTTCCTATATTCTCTTAACCCATTTTTGACCTTCTAATCTCTCGATATCTTCCTTTCCCTTCTCTCGGTTCATCCCCTCCTCCCATTCGGCCTCTCTTCCTCTCTCTCTCTCTCTCTCTCTCTCTGTTCGTTCATGTCCACACTTCTTCCGCCTCTCTTAGTGTTCTGGAGGGAGTGTTGGTAAGGCGGTGTAGGTACCTGCAACAAAATCAATCACTCTACGTTAACCCTTGTAATGACACATGATTGATTTGATATTTTTCACTGATAATTTGTTTTTTAGTTAAAGAACGGAATATACTCCAACTCACTTTATTACTGTTACTGATGTATATTTCAGGTAGAATGATTCATGAAATTTAGTATATCATTCCACTTAAGGTCGTAATCCCTCCATGTTGTATTTTGTTTACTATTACAGACGATGTATTTCAAAAATTCTTAAGAACAAATGGCTGTTGTCGACCATATGTTTGCCGATCATAAACTTATAATGATATTAACAATTTTTCTTATAATTAAGAGTAATTATGATCACAAAATACTTGGAATTACTCCATTTAACACAAATAATTATATGTAGCTGTTATATGAATAAAATGACTTTGGCGTCTCATAGATCAAATGAGTGTTTTTATCAGACAGTAATGGGAGAATTGTTGTTCTTAGATCTTTTGAAAAGGTTTTAGTACTCTATCTGAAAGGTTACAGTTTTGGATGAAGAATGTAGCGTACGGCTTAGACTCTACAAAACACGAAAATGAATTATGTGTTTTGGGTTGGTCCATGGTATCTAATGGATGTTGCAAGCGTTTATCGAGAGTAACAGTGTGTTTACAGTATGTCTCTCGTTTCGGTAAACGCAGTATACTAAGTGAAGGTAAGAATGGCCTTTGTCTGTGGGAGGTGACTCTGATACTATACCAGTTCTTCGTGTTTCTCTGTCGCAATGCATTTCCTCCGTCGTGGAAAATGCCTCAGAAGAAAACCAGTTGTCTAGGACGACACTCGTGCCCAAAAGTATTGTATCCCCTCGGCCGTCTGCGAAGCGGAGCCACGTCGCAGTCGAGATACGGAGTTACGGCGCCGTCGTTATTTTGATTTACGGCCGGCAGAGTGCGCCAGTGCGCCTCGCGAAACGCGCGGCGCGCGTTAACATCTCGGCAGCGCATTAAAGGCTAGGCCACAGCACCAGCGAGATAGGGCGCCGCAGCACGGCGAGCGGCAAAAAGAGAAACCAGCCCAGTATCTACGAATGCCCGCCGGGGCACGCCCGGCAATTTTTGTATTACTCCGTTTACTCGGGTAATTTCGTCCGTAATAGAGACCTGAGCGGCCGCGGGAGAAAGCGCGTCTCGTTGTTTGTTTTAGTGCGCGCGGCGACCCGCCGGAGCTGATGAACTTTCCGGGATCTGATCGCCACGCACCCAAACAGTCCCGCTCCTTCCTCTTATTTTATTTTTCTTTTTTTATCGGGGGTCCCTGATCCGTGTTTTTCTCCCTCTCCCGCCCTCCTTGCTGTTGCGTAGCGTTGCACGGTTCCCGAACTCTCTCTCTCTCTCGGTTCCTATGCCTCTGTCTCGCTCGCACACGGATTACGCCGGTCGCGAGATAAGCACGGGCTGCTTTGCATGGATTGTATTATAATCACCGGGGTCTCGCTCCGCACGTTAATTATTGGGACCCCGGCAGACCGCCGTGCTGTAGCGAGACAATAGTATCTGGCCGGGAGAAACCTGGGAGCGCGCAACCCGAGCGGCAATCAGCACGCGACCCCTGACCTGCCGCTCTGATGACGTCACTGGTGCTCACGCAGCGGCCACAGTGGTGGTCCGCCGCTGCCTCATCTTTCCACTCGCCCTCTCCCCCTTCCTTTCCGCTCCTCCACCATTACACTTCGTTGCTCGAGGCGAAAATACGTATCCCAACTGAAGCAATTTTTTTTCAGGTTAGCAATCATTCTAATAATTTGACAGAGGGGACTATTTTCTCCCGTTGCCACTCTTTTGTCCTCTACATCTGTAACGTAATCATACATAATCACGAGAACTAATGGCGTTCAATAGACGATTACAAAATCAAGTCGACAAATTCATTCTAGTATGAAGAAAGTGAGATACCAACAGCCGTATGTATAATAAAATATTTATTGTATCACAACCAGTTTCGACATTCCACTATGCCATCTTCAGATCCCTACATCGGAGCATAATATCCTTTAAGTAGGGATATCAGAACTGGATTGGTGGACTTCTGTCTCTTAGTGGGAACCAACAACAACAACTGTTGACAGTTGTTGTTGGTTCGCACTAAGAGACAAAAGTCTACGAATCCAGTTTTGATATCCCTACTTAATGGATATTATGCTCCGATGTAGGGACCTGAAGATGGCATAGTGGAAAGTCGAAACTAGTTGTGATACAATAAATATTTTATTATATTATTTATTATACGGCTGTTGGTATCTCACTTCCTTCATACTCTTGACCAGCCGCTGTCCCGTTTCCACCACCAATGATGGATTCAATAAGACTTAATTCATTCTAGAGTGATATTCTGTGGGAATCCAGTACTAGCAACAAGAGTACTTATCTTTACTTAATATCTCATTTCTTGTTAACCCTTTAATGCATGACTTTTTATTTGAAACTATAAAAAGTACCACGTTTAATGTATAGTGCGTATATACTGAGAAAAATAGTGCAAAAAAATCCTTATGCACTACTAGCAACAAAAAGTTCATATTCACTGGATATAGACATCAACTGCGAATCGGCAAAGCTGAAAACGTGTACCCAGCCGGGATTTGAAACCGGGTCTCCCGCTTTCGAGGCAGTGGCGCTGACCTCTACACCATTGGGGACACAGTGATCGCCGCACCGTCAAGGAGTACCTAAGTACGCCTCCCGTCAAATACAAATTCCCAGTTTCGAAAAACTTACGGGTATGCTGCCAGGTACCAAAATCGACCTGGCAACATACCCGTAAGTTTTTCGTAGTTGTTATTCGCCAGGAGAAATTAAGGAATCACACAAATTCCCAACTTCACCCTGCCCACAAAACTCAAACTCGTAGTCACTATGTACTAATTACCGTAAGAACAGACGTCACTTCTGATCCTGCAGTTGTTATTGTTTCATATTCACAGAATATATGACATCAACTGAAAGCTGAAAATGTGTACCCATACAACATCAGAAGTGACGTCTGTTCTTTCGGAACAGACGCTACATGTATATATATAACATTCCAGTGACAGGCAATGATCCTTTCGTTAGTGGGGAGGGGTGGACAAAGTTTGAAGCCCTTACTCTTACGGGAATTAGTACATACTGACTACGAATTTGAGTACTGTGGGCAGGGTAAAGCTGGGAATTTCTATCTGATGGGAGGCGTGCTTAGGTAGACCTTGCAGGTGCGGTGATCACTGTGTCCCCAGTGGTGTAGAGGTCAGCGCAACTGCCTGCCGGGTTCGAATCCCGGCTGGGTATACATTTTCAGCTTTGCACATTCGCAGTTGATGTCATATATTCTGTGAATATGAAACAATAACAACTGCAGGATCGGAACAGACGCTACATGTATATATAAAAAGTCCACACTTGGTCAGCTATATAGTGCTTCCATAATGTACCCGGTGTAGTAAATGTCACTATTATGCCTCCCATCTTTCCATAAAGTAACTCATAATGCAACAGTTGTATGTGATTGACTACTGTTACATGAGAAAGGAGGAATAATAATGTAAACAAATACACATATTATGGCTAACTCAATGCAGCTAATTTTCGAAATGATTCAATAGCACTTTGAAATTTATAATTTCTAGGACGAGCTACTAGCATATGTAATACTATGTATACAAGCAGCTACAAATGAATTTGTGGTAAAATTTTGATCAGTTTGAGAGATAATGGGAAACATAAGGTATGTAACTGATCAGCTACTCTATGCACTAAAGGGTTAAGTCCTTAATATATGATACACACTTCATCATAATTAAATGATAACTTCGTCGATACTCTATAATTTTGGTTCACAACAACTTATGAATTTGAAATTTGGCTCAAAGAGGGCTACAGCCTTCCTCTGTTTTCCCAACGATTACATTTTACTGGTGGGTTCATAACTCAGTTGATATCTGGGACATGTTTATTAACCCTAGGAACAGGTGAGAAAAGATTTTTCTGTCATGGTATGTTTATAGTAATTAAATAATAAGAGTGGTTCTATTTTTTGTGTGGATTTCCTCAATGATTGTTCTGAACCGATGCTCGTCTAAACGTTAACGGATTGTAGCACAGAAACGATATTGAGAACCTTTACTAAAGGCCGTTCTACTTGTCATTTTCTTCAGTTGTTTTGAATGTGTGTCCGTGCTCGTCGGATGAATTTGTCGTAAATTGTTCAATACGGAAGCCCATTGGAAAGACAAAACATTCCCGAATTTACTTCATATAAATGTAAGATTTCTTATAATATAATACTATTCTTATTTATTCCCTCGTAAAGGTCATTTGTCTTTCGAATACAAATAACCTGACTCCAGGACCAACAAGGAATGCCACTTCTCGTATTAAAAATTAATACTCAGCTTACAATTGGGTCCTTGTGAAGCAGATAGCTGCTCTCTTTTGTAGAGGTCTGCGGTGCATTCTTCCCACATAACAATCATCTCGCTTATGTTTAATTCCTTTTGTACCTAGCTGTTGTGCTTGATGACGAGATGTTATTGTTTATTCTGCTCAAAAGTTTGCCACCTTTTGTCCACTATTCAGTTTGTTAGCCCGGAGCTTCCGTGTGCTAGTGTATGAATAGCTCACCCAGACAAAAGAGCAGCCAGTAAAGCAGTAAACATCCCATAGGAAGGGTCCTTTCTCCAAAGATTGCGTATTTTGCGCCCTCTATCTAATTCTTCGAAGCCACCCCTCTCTCTCATTATATATTTAAACCATTTAAGTCTAAATTTGCGATAAATGGAAACAGGGAAGAATATCATCGTTATTGGAAGACAGCACATACAGATGCCTGAAAATGGACCCAACTCTGTCATACAGCAGAAAAATGTTGGAGCTACTAAAGAATTCTGGAATACCAGAAGATGAAATGAAAAATCTCAGAGCTCGTGCTCCAGGACCTCCCAAGCTTTGCGGATTACCTAAAGTCCATAAAGAAGCTATCCCTTTGAGACCTATCGTCTCTGACACCGGTTCTCCTACTTACAAGTTAGCCAATTACCTAACCAGGTTAATGACTCCAATAGTTGGCCACTGTGTACATCACATTAAAAACTCTCAGATGTTCATAGAGAAAATCAAGCAGATTCGCGCCGGACCAAATGATATTTTAGTTAGCCTGGATGTGGTATCACTGTTCACAAAAGTTCCTGTGGAGGACACATTGAAACTCTTAGCAGAGAATTTTCCTCCAGGAACAGTGAAGCTGTTCCGCCTTGTGATGACGACCACCTACTTCTTGTTTGGCGGTAAATTTTATGAAATGACAGATGAGATGTCTATGGGTTTCCTGTTGTCTCCAGCAATGGCAAACTTTGAAGAACGTGCATTAAATTCAGCTCCTCTTTGTCCATCTTGATTTTTTCGTTATGTCGATGACATTTTCATGGCGTGGCCACATGGCTTGGAAGAACTCGAGCACTTCATGGAGCATATGAATGGTATCCACTGTAGCATCCAGTTTACTGTCGAGTTGGAGAAAGAAGGAAGGCTGCCTTTCTTAGATGTTTTAGTACAACGGAAAACCGATGGGAGTCTCGGCCACTCTGTATACCGCAAACCAACGCACACGGATTTGTATCTCAGCGCACAGAGTTTCCATCACCCAGTTCAGAAGAGAACCATTCTAAACACGTTAATATACAAAGCAAAAACTGTTTCTGACGAGGACCATTTGGAATCCAAAATTCATCATGTCAAGTATGTGTTCTGTAAGAACGGCTATGGTGCACGTGATATGAAGACAGCGTTTGCAAAGAAACGGAAACGGGATAAGCTGAAGATCCAAGTGATGTACAACCGACGGCGTTCCTGCTTTCTGTGGAGCCACATCTAGCAAAAAAGGCAGAGTTCTGGGGAGACAGGTAGAAGATCGATTTTCCGACCACCTAGGAAAATCAAGGATGTTCAAATGTTTGTATAGCTTATGGGACTTAACTAGGGGATCATCAGTCCCTAAACTTTCAAACTACTTATGAACTAGCTAATCCTAAGAACGGCACAAATATCCATGCCCGAGGGGGGGATTCGAACCCCCGACCGCAGTGGCCATGCAGACCGTGACTGGAGCGCCTCAGTCCCCTCGGCCATCGTGGCCGGCAGACTGATAGTTCTATTAATTTTCACACTTGTCTGCACTTGCTTTCTTTGGAATTGAAATTACGATATTCTTCTTGAAGTCGGAGGGTATTTCCGCTGTCTCATATATACTGCATACCAGGTTGAACATATTTTTCATGACTGACTTTCTTAACGACATCAGCAGTTCAGACGGAATATCATCTACTCCAGGGGCCTTGTTCCGACTCAAGTCTTCAGCGCTCTGTCTGATTCTTCTCGCAGTATCATATCTCCTATCTCATCTTCCTCCACTTTGACTTCCATTTCTAGAATACTGCTTTCAAGTTTATTTCCATTGTATAGGCCCTCTATATATTCCTTCCGCAGTTTAGCCTTTCCCTCTTTGCTTAGTACTAATTTTCCGCCTGAGTTCTTGATATTCATACAGCTGTTTTTCTTGTCTCCAAATATCTCTTTTTATTTTCCTGTAGGCGGTATCTGTCTTTCTCTTAGTTATGAATTCTTCTACGGTTCTGCATTTGTACTCTATCCACTCCTGCTTAGATAGTCCGCACTTCCTGTCAATCTCATTTTTCAGTCATTTGTACTGCCTTATTCCCGTTTCACTTGCTGATTTTTTTAAATTTTCTCCTCTCATCAATTAAGTTCAGTATATCTTGTGTTGAAACTTCCTGGCCGTGCAGACATTAAGGAGATGCTGGGCCCTGTTAAGGATAGTCCCTGCCTTAGGATCCCTGGAATATACAACATACCGTGTGAGTGCGGAAGTAATTATATTGGTCAGTCCATTCGTACCGTTTCCGAACGCTGTACAGAACACCAGCGGCGTATTAAAAACAGAGAACTGGGGAAATCAGCGGTCGCTGAGCACAGCCTCACGAAAAAACATAAAGTTTTGTTCGACGAAAGAAAAATTTGTCCCAGGCCACCACATACTCTGACTCTGTAATCAAAGAGGCTGTAGAAATAAGAATGTCTGAGAACAATTTCAACCGTGATAGCGGTACACTACACATTAATTAGTATACCTTGTGGCAGATATAATTTTCTGTATAAGGAAATTTAATGATCATGGAAATATTGTCAACCTTTATATATACTTTAAATAAAATGTAGAATATCACAATAACAAATGGATTGTGATATGTACTATTCATTGTAAAGTACTGGAAACAGCAGGCCTACTATCAATTCTCGCAAGATGTTTGGTAATATAATCATCAATTCTTAGATGGATGAGGATACCCCAACATTTTTGTAATGTAACATAATGTCTGTAAAATGCTTCTA